>QLNU02015003.1:26362935-26374216 GCA_006491805.2 Dysdera silvatica | reverse complement strand
TGGAAATAGTCTTCAATGGAAGAAATACTCTATGGAAATAGTCTTCAATGGAAGAAATACTCTATGGAAATAGTCTTCAATGGAAGAAATACTCTATGGAAATAGTCTTCAATGGAAAAATACTCCATGGAAATAGCCTTCAATGGAAGAAATACTCTATGGAAATAGTCTTCAATGGAAGAAATACTCTATGGAAATAGTCTTCAATGGAAGAAATACTCTATGGAAATAGTCTTCAATGGAAAAATACTCCATGGTAGTGGTCTTCAATGGAAGAAATACTCTATGGAAATAGTCTTCAATGGAAGAAATACTCTATTGAGACAGAGTTTTCTATGGAAATAGTTTGTGATGAATTGAATGGTCCCTATGGAAATAATCCATATTAAGTCTAAGGGTGGACGCTTTCTGCAATGTAAGTTACAGAGGGCTCAGAAAGTAAGTATTGATTGCTCTATGGCAATAGTTTGTGATGTAATGATTGGTCCCTATGGAAATGGCTCATATTAAGTCCAAGGTTGGACGTTTTCTGCAGTGAAAATTGTAGGGGGCTCCGAAAGCAAGCATTGATTGTTCTATGGAAATAGTTTGTGATGTAATGAACGGTCCCTATGGAAATAGTCCATATTAAGACCAAGGTTGGACACTTTCTGCAGTAAAAGTTACAAGGGGCTTAGAAAGATGGGGGATTTATAATTCATTAATGTTCTGCTTAATTTTATTTATATAGTGAATGGCACCAAATATTTAAGTAGAATAATATATTTAGTACTAATGAATAAATTTCTTAACATAAATTTTGAAATTGAAAACTCATAGAGGTGTACTAAAATTTATAATTTCCTTTATCCTTTCCATAGAGCGGATGAAAGTCCCAAACCTCTTTAGAAAAAACATTGTGTGTACAAGATTTACCGTAGAAATATATTTTAATCACATCCTTAACGTCAAAGTACGATTTTCATCGTTGTGTATAATTTTGTACAAAATGTTCAAAACAAAATTCCACAATAATTCATTTTGACAAAACATATTTTCCAGGGTTAAACTGACTGAAATTCCAGGGCGGCCTCAGCCCTATTAGGGCTACGGACCTGATCGAGTCGCAATATAACTGTCTGCTTAGTTTTAGGAAGAGGATCATGCATGGCAGGTGCATCCCATCAGCGCTTATATCATGTAAATATTTGAATGATATTCATAATTATCTGCGATAATGAATATCATTCATAATATTCATAATCACCTGTGAAACAGAAAAAAATCTGTTTTGATGGTCGACCATTACTTACTGCGAAAACATAGTACAAGCCTGAATCTGGTAAAGACACATACATTTGGAACAAGGCCGTGCCTGATTTAATTTCGGGGGGGGACCGGTCCCCCAGACCCCCCTCTGGATACGGGAATGATTTGGAACAAGTTCTGAAGTCACGTAATCTTCGTTACCCTAAAAGAATAGGCGTAGGCAGAAAGTTTATAAGGCGAGGGTTATAGGCTCAATGGGGGGTTACAGAGCTACAACTCATATATTCCTATGTTAAATATACAAAATTTCATTGCAATGGGGGGTTACAACCCCCATCAACACCCCCCTGCCTATGCCAGTGCGTTCAAGGCAAGTCTTTCTTCGAATACAAGACATTAGATTAAAAATAGTGAATCACAGATTCACATGTAGTAATCGTAGTCACATGTAGTAATCGTAGTCACATG
Organism: Dysdera silvatica; assembly: GCA_006491805.2. Lineage (NCBI taxonomy): Eukaryota > Metazoa > Arthropoda > Arachnida > Araneae > Dysderidae > Dysdera > Dysdera silvatica. The sequence goes on along the minus strand of QLNU02015003.1, from coordinate 26,372,500 downwards.
TAGTAATCGTAGATTCTGATGGTTTCTATCAATTTTGAAGGATTACGGAAAACGTGGGGATAATCTGTTTTGGTGATTTGGGGATTTTGTCAAAAAAAAAAAGGGATTTTTTAAGTAGTCAATGGCCACAAAGACATGGAACAGGCTACGGAATTGAAGTGGAGAGGAAACGAACTATTTGAAGGGGTGGGGGAGAAGAATTTAATAATAAACGATCTAATTAAAAATATTATGACGATTTCATTCTGGTTAAGCTTTGAGAGAATCTTTCATTTAACGGAATTGAAATTCGCTATTTCGATCTAAAAATTTCAGCCGTTATAACTTTCCGGACGTCGAAAATTAATTTATCGTGTAGTCTAAGTCTACCCGATCGAGCGTTCTCAATCAGCATTCTGCGGTGGATCCGGATTCTCAAACGTCGTTCCCGGACGGCATATAAATAAATGAATAATTAAATAAATATAACCGAATAAATAAATTCTCGACGCATTCTGGAGTGTCCACTTTCCGTCACCGCAGCCATAATCCAGGATCCCGACGTGAGATATACAAACGCATAGTTTCCGGAAAACGCTTTCGCATATTTCACGATTTCGACATATTCTACCCACCACATTCCATTCTCCCCGCAGATTGTCGCGGCAAAGTCAGGAGCTGCTGAGGACGTGGAGGAGAATGGATCCCGGAATAGTTGCGTACCGGCCTAAAGGCGGTATGCCACGTATTTCTGTCCCGGTATTGAAAGATGGTGAGTCCAGGGCAGGGTGTTTCACCACCGTACGCTACACCGTTAGGTGAAGGTAGCGAATATCTGACTAAAATGTAGCTCATCTTTCACTGCTCAATACTGTTGCAATAATTCAACTTTGAATGAAATTGACCGAAATTCAGAGTATCTTGTGTGTGATCACCTTATGCATGGAAAGAAAATATGAGTGGATAGATGGGGGAGCGAGGAAGCACATATATATAACAATGATGATTCCTCGACAGGGGAATAATGTAAAAATCTAAAATTAATGAAGTTTTATAAAATACATATCTAATGAAGTTAATAATGTTAATATAAGGAAAATGGTAACTTTAAGGTGTTTATTGCAGATGAGCTGATGTGATTGACCAATGTATATATATATATATATATATATATATATATATATAATAATAATAATAATAATAATAATAATTACAATCAATATTTTACTGGAATAATGTTCTAAGTGGTAAGGAATATAAAAGCTGCTATATAGTATGCAGGTATATATATGCATTTACACATAGACACAAAAATAGATATGACTGACTATAAATATTGATTAACTATACAATAGATCTTATAGACTAAATGACACAATTAACAATAAGAAATCACGTGTAAAGAAATTACAAAGCATTAAAATATCCTTTATGAGTCAGAAATAAGCGTATATGAAAAACTATGGGTCGATATTCATTATAAGTTTAATAATGAAAAAAGAAATAATATATCAATTAATTAATAAAGACTATTAATTACTCATTTCATTAATGAAAAATATACCGTTTATTAATGAAGAATGTATATAAATACGTTCGTTTGTATTTGTATGACGCAGGGATGGAAAAGGCAGTGGCGGATCCATGGGGGCATTAATGAAATTTCCCTTCCCAAATCCATAAAAATGCAGTGGAAATCGGTTATAACGAGCTCCGATTATAACGACCAACCTCATATAACGACCGAATTTTTACAAAAAGTTTGATTTTCTATTTATTTTAACTGCTCTCTAAATCAGGGTTAAAAAAAAAAAGACTTGTTCGCTAAAAGCGTTAAATTGTATTGCGTTTAATCACTATATGAAACAAAATCCATATTTTCTTCGTTATACCCCGAAACTCGTAAATGCGGAATTGTCGTAAGCGTGTTCTATTATATTTTACATTCTTCCGCCGCTCCCCCACAAAAAAAATCCCTTTCTGAGTAATGGTCGTGAAACGCCGGGACTTACAGCTTCCCGAGGAATCCGAACTTCTGCTGCCAAGGGAATAGAACCCAAATTACATTGGGAATTAAAATGGCACGCGTGCCACGATATCGTTGAGAGTTAAACCAGGGTTCATGGCACGGAAGACAAATGCTTCGTCAGAACGGCCATTTAGGTGAGTGGACCTACATTTTCCCGAGGAACTCTGAACCTCTTAAATCCTAGGGAAACAATCCCCTGACTACAGTGAGCAGTTAATCTAATTTTTAACCTACCTACCTACCTACCTGGCTGCCTGTCTGTATGTCTGTGTGTATGTATGTATGTACGTATGTACGTACGTATGTATGTCCTCACGTCCTTCCTTCAGTCTCTCTATCCGTACGTCCGTCTCCCCGTCATCCTTCCTTCTTTCTCTCCTTCCATCCCTCTCACCCACTCATCCATGAAATCGAAGCTTTTTAAATGTGAATCCTTAGAAGACTATTAAAGATAAAATGGACTAACAGGATCTCCAATACAAAAAGAACTATCGTAACTTCAATTCTGAGAAGGAAGTTCTCATATTGCGGACATACATTGAGGGGAGAAAAATACAAACTATCCCAATCGAAACTGGAGGGAAACATCATGGGGAAGAGACATAGAGGCAGAAAAAGAAGAAAATAGATCGATGGTAAAGGTTTGGGCTAGACCAAGCACAGGAGATATTATCCATAGCAGTAGAGACAGGAAATATGGACAATACAGGCCGCCAACCGCTGAATCGAAGAAGGCATTTGATGATGATGATAATGAATACCCAATACAAAATAAATATGCATTATTGATAATATTTGTTTTATATATTCAGAAAAACATTTTACAAATTAGATAATTTAAAAATAGAATTCAAAGCATGTGGTTTTTCTAACGAGATAGTAATAGCATGGCTTGAAAAAATTAATGCGTTCAAAAATAAGAGTTAACGCAAAAAATGCAATTAATGACAAATTAAAAATAAATATTTGCAAAATACCCACGTTTACTAACTATTTTTTTTAGCAAAATCAAAACACTAACTTTGCTTTAGGCGTTAGTTAGAGCAATAGGTTCTAAGTTGGAGAATGTCCCTACCAATGTAATAGTTGATCGACTTTTGCAGACGGAAGAAGGCACTTCCTTTTAGTAAATTAAACCCTGGTCAAAAAGATACTCTGCGTCATCTTATTGCCGAGACCATTGCATCTAATAACATCATTAAACCAAACTTGTCGCGGCATGATCACAACGTATTGAAAGACCTTTAGTCGGATGAGAACACCATCATTACAAAAGCGGAAAAAGGAAGGCCAAATTTTCGTCCTTGACAAACAGCAGTAATTGGATGAAGTAGAAACATTGCTTCAAGACGACCGCTATCGCCATATCAAGAAAGATCTTCCATCCAATATTCACCTCAATAAAATAAAACGTGCCATCCACTTATGCCAATTTTTAGATAAAAAAACAAAAAGCAAGTTATTCCGTCTATTGCTAACATTGCTCGCCTATATGCACTACACAAAGTCCATAAGGCGGGCATGCCGTTTCGTCCTATAGTCTCAAATATTGGCACCGCATGTCACGCTCTTTCAAAGCATTTAGCGCAAAGATTTTCTCCATTACTATACAATAACTCCTTTACAATCAAAAATTCTCTGCAATTCGCTGACAGGCTTCGTGACATTCCCTTCACTCCAAACACAATAGTCTCATTTAACGTAAAAAGCCATTTCACGAATGTTCTGATCCAAGGATCCCTTCAGTCTCTAGAACAGCGCATGAAGGAATTCCACTACACTGATTTTGAAGTTTGTGAACTTACCAACCTGACCGAAATCAGTTTTCAAAATAAGTTCTTCTAACAAACAGATGGTCTCGCTATGGGAAACTCAGTATCTCCTATTTTATCAGATATCTATTTGCATTATGTCGAAGAAAAAATTCACGAACATCTTCATTTCAAATTATGGGTCCGGTATGTAGACGACATCTTTGCAATTCTAGATGGTAATAATACTGATCTCAAGGTTCTCACCCATAATCTCAACTCGTTCAGTTATCATATCCAGTTCTCATTTGAATGCGAAGTTGACAACAAACTTGCCTTTCTGCACATTCTGGTCATGAAAACAGACTTCGAATTTCGTTTAAGCGTTTACCATAAACCTTCTTCCATTTCGTTGCCACCACACTGTTCATCAGCACACCCAATGTCTCAGAAAATGAGCAGTTTTTACTGGATTGTATTCAGTGTATCAAAATTTGCTCTACTGAAGAAGACCGGAATAAGGAACTCGAGTTCATCAAAAACATTGCCATATTCCGAAACTGCAAACCGTCTATTGTTGATCGGGCCGTAAAAAATTCTCCTCCAAAAAACCGGACACACATCTTTCTCCCAACAGCATTCCTATTTTATAGACCATCTGCTTACCGTTCGTTCCCAATATCAGCACTAAAATTGCTACTATTCTTAACAACTTTAATTTTAAAGTCTCTTTCACGCCCATCAATAAACGTTGTATTTCAAAACTAAAAGACTCGGTTTCGGATCACAACTCATGGGGGGTATTTATGAAATCCCATGCTCGTGCTCAAAATCGTGCATCGGCCAAACTCGTCGTGCACTCCGGTTCAGGATTAAAGAACACCGGACATACGTGCAAAAACAAGAATTGACTAAATCATCCATAGCCGTTCATTGCTGGTCTTTGGACCACAAATTTAACTTCGATGAAGCGAAGTTAATCTACAAACCTCCATCTCCAGCTGATCTTAATTTTTTTTTTAAACTTTTTTAATCCATCAAAACATCGAGCACCTGGTGAACGATTTATCTATTACGGCCAATATCCATCCGGCGTGGTCACGTTTTCTCCTCTTAAAATTTCACCAATAATTTTTTATCATATACATGACAATTTTTTATCATTTAACACAATCCTTCATGCAGCCAACTTTCCCCCTACAGTCCACGTTCATCTGGTTCGACCGATAGAGGGCGCCAACTCACGGACATCAACCATAACCTTACTCTTTGTGTAATCAACAGTCATACACTCGCCCTAACGGGCGATGTACGCTTAAGGGCGGTCTCTTGACTGTCCCAGACGGATTTTAACGAAAAAAAATCAGCTAATAGTCCATCCAATTCTAGGCATATATCGTGAAAATTACAGCCGAATCTCTATGTTAACGTCAGAAAAAATTAATAAAAAGTATATTTGAGTTTCCAGAATAGAGCATTTATCGCCATTTGGCGTCAGCCAAATTTCTTTTTGAGTAAACGCTGTAAAGGAATAGCCATAATTGGGCATTTTTTTTCCCCCACACTGGTTTACGCTTTTTGTAACTAACTAAGGTTATTTGTCTAAATTTCACCATATTTTGGAATATGAAAATCAAAATAAAATCAGAAATATTACGACTGACGAAGTAAATATAAAAACTAAACTAAAACATTTTATGCTATAACTTTCACAAATAAAATGCGAACAATATTAAATTCTACATGTTAAATAATATTAAGGTGTGTCCCATCGAAATAAAGCCACCGTGATTGTGTGCCATGACTGGCAACGAAACAAACCAATAAGAACGCAGCAAATATATTAAGAAAGTCTATATACAAATACATATTTACAAGGAGTAACTCACTCCCTGCCCCACCTGGGCAGGAAAAAAAATGAACGTGTAAAAAAAGAGGGGAAAAAGTGTCCCGCCGAAATAAAGCCACTACTGTTAATAGCCAATATATCCGCCATGATTATATATGACTTGGAAAACACGATGTGGCATACCATTTACCAATCCCTGGAGGACAATGGCATCAATATTATCCCAGACTTCAATGATGGCAGCCTTCAATTCTGCCACAGACTGAAACTGTCTGCCATTGGCATATACAGCCCTACTGAGGTTACCCCCACACATTTTCTTGGGAAATAAGATCAAGGGAAAGGGCAGGCCACTCCATGACATGTACCCCATTATGCAAAAAACATTCACAAGAGGGTTTTGCAACGTGAATGGGGGCGTTGTCCTGCTGGAAAATCCAACTTGGGCCACCAATTCTCTCTGCAAATGGCAGTAACTGGATTTCTAGCATTTCTTGGTAATCGGTAGCCTTTATGCGGCCTAAGGGGAAAGCCAGGTTAAGTTTACCACCATAGCCGAAGCCTCCCCACACCATTAATGAGCCTCCACCTTATTATCTTTTGGAGAAGATTTCCTCTTCTTCCCTCATGTCACGCCAACAGAGTGCAAGGCCGTCTGGGCCATACAAATTAAGTTTTTTCTCATCTGAGAATATAACACGATGCCACTGGTCTTTCCAGGTTTGATGATATTTGGCCCAATCTACTATCCTTTGCTTGTGGATAGCTTTCAACATGGGCTGCTGTTTCCTTTTTTATATTGGAAGTTTTTTGTATATTTTACAATCCGTGACAGAGTTGATTTTGTCACAGGGATGTTATCCTCTTTGGCCAATTGTCTGAGAGAAATACCACCTTGTGAAAGACGATGCACAATATCTCTTTCCTGCCTGGAAGTCATTTTTCTGCCTGTACACCTCCTTTTTTTATACCTGTACGCATTGCCCTGATTCACAAAATTGTCTATTACGGTTTTAGATCGTTTGATTTGCTTAGATATTTGTCTATATGAAAGACTTTGTTCCTTAAAAGCTGTTAGCTGGCCTTTCTCGAACTCTGATAGCTGGGTTCGTTTTCCCATTGCAATACTGCAGGAGAAATAGAAAATACAACCTTCTGAAGTCAACATTCGACTGGGATAGAACAGGTAAGTTATTTGACAACTTCCTGACGTCATAAACCTGTTTACCTGTAATAGCTCGAATATTGAGAGTTACCTAAAACACTAATAGGGATGGTGGCTTTATTTCGGCGGGACACTTTTTCTGCTCTCTTTTTTACACATTCATTTTTTTTTCCTGCCCAGGTGGGGCAGGGAGTGAGTTACTCCTTGCAAATATGTATTTGTATATAGACTTTCTTAATATATTTGTTTCGTTCTTATTGGTTTGTTTCGTGTCCAGTTACGGCATATAATCACGGTGGCTTTATTTCGGTGGGACACACCTTACATAATAATATTAAGTTCTGACATAAAAAAATTTTTACAACTTAAACAAAATCCAATATATTTGAAACCGGTAAACAGATGCAAATGTATTTTTAAAGTTTCAAAGCAGATTATATCACCCTGATGGTATTATGACATTCGTTCGTTTAAAATTTTCGGCTAACTGAAAAGAATTCTCACCAAATCCTGCCAAAAGGTTACGTTTGGTGCATGAATTTTTAAAATTTAATTCCAGGCTTTTTAAGGGGATTTGGCCACTAATTTTTATAGTATAGGTTTATTTGTAATATACACTTTCATCTAAATTAATTTCGTTAAATTAGGCTTATGACAGTCAGGAGACCGCCTTTAGGATTTCATGTTTCTTTGATGAAAGCTCAAGGCTTTCGAAAAACGTTTAAAGCCGAATAAATTTTCGTTTCAAAAACTGTGCCTGTAATGCATTCATCGAACGTCTCTACCAGTTTATATCACTCACTACGAGTTACTTTGCTCATCTTGTCTTCCTTTTCAATTTTATTTGTCATTTTCAGTAGGATTCCTACAAGGTTGAGCATCTTTTCCAATCCGCATCCCTCCCCAAGACTCCTACTCAGCCCATGGCAGATGTTATTGAGGCTTGGAGCAAAACTACGGGGGAGCTGCAGGAGTAATTAATTCAAAATGAAGCCAGAACAAGAAAAAGAAAAAAAGAGTTAAACACGCGAATCTGGAAAAAAAAAAGAAATCCAAGAAAAATCAGGAAAATTTTTAATGGACCAGGAGCTTAAATCTGCCTTTGATATTCTTTTAATCTCGTTCACTAAAAATGCGCCTCTGCGAGATTAAATTGTGCCCAACTTTTACGTGAAAGCATTTCTCTACTTCAATAGATTTTTAAACTTCTCCCATCTTTCTTCGTCTGTTCACTAACAGAAATGATTGAAGCAAAATTTTCTTTAAACCCCTCTTCCTATAATAAGAAATTGATATCTTTGAAAGAGTTGTCGCCAAAGGCGCTGTTTATACCGTGCGTATAGAAAGCGAGAATTAGTCACATTTTTAGCACGTCGTCTTTGCTACTTTGCCACACCGATGACTCCTAATAGATATCGAGGAATCACAAATATAGTGATTCGAATTGAGGAAATGAGATGCGAAAATATTTGAAAGCTATGAAGATAAAAAAAAAAAAAGTTTCAAAATAATTACAAATAGTAGTGACTGGATTAAACAAAATTATTTGCGATACAAAAATTCTTACCTAAAAATGAATGCGAGATACTTGTCAATTATTTTCAAATCACGCCGGTTTCGTTTAGGAGGGAATACTTTCTTGCAAGATGGCTGATTCTGTTGAAAGCTCCTCTTTTCCATTTATTTTATGTTCTGCCAGATAAAAGTCTTCTTCGCGGAGCCAGTCAAGAGAGCTCCAACAAATTTCTTGACTTTTGCAATTGAGATATAAATACTGGAACATGAAGATATGTTTTGTTAGGACTAATGTGAGCTTAATTAGTAAATTATTACTAGTATTTCAATGAATTTTCGGGCACATTAAGTTAAGGGGGGGATCCGGTACTAATGTCAGTTCAAAAAATCAATTTCTTATTTGTTTTATAGAAAAAATATACATTCTTTTGAATGCAATGGTGTTTTCAATTTTTTTTTGAGATACTTGGATCTCAACTGAAATGGCAATTATTGTAAAGTTGTAACAAGAATCGACGTTGTACTCGACAAATTTTAAATGCGTTTTTCTCATATTCAATTTCTTTGAAATGTTGCGATTTAAAATTGATATATCTTCAAATCCGTTTCAGATGACCATTAGAAACTTTCAGATTATGTTTATATAGCTTTCTTTAATTATTCTTAGCAGAATTTTCATATACATATATTTTAGCCTGAAATATGTATTTTAATAACAAAAATTGCAGCACCAAAGTTCGAAAAAAGTCAATTCTAAATTTTTATATTTTCCATATTTTTTCTAAACTTACCAAAATTTCGTGAAGAAAATCTTTTCTTTATATCCTTATTTATAAGTATAGATTTTTATTTTATCAAAAGTTAAGGAACATCTTGAGTTATATACAAATGCTAGATATCAGTTTTTCACATACTACGAATTTAAAACAAACAAATAAATAAAAAAAAAGAATAGTTTTGATTACATATTATGATTAGGATTATGCTGTAATTGTTGTAGAAAAAATGGAAACATATCTTCAAAAATATTTTTCTTTGAAAATTAGTACAGAAACACCTTAAATTTTGTCAGTCCTTTTCTGTGCTATACAAATAAAATGCATGAAAGTATTTTAAAAGCGTCAATAATAAAATAAAAAATTTGGTGTGTAAAATGAAGTGTGAGTACCAATAAAATACGTGTATGATGTGACACATACAGGGACGTAAGCATGGGGAGCATTGTTATTTGTTTGTTTCAAAATTTCAAGTTAAGAAATGGTGATGATGGGGGGGGG
>QLNU02015003.1:26316580-26362835 GCA_006491805.2 Dysdera silvatica | reverse complement strand
ATATACTTGCAAAATTCTTTACCAACTGTCTTAACAGGGGTAACATAACAAACCAATGGGATTCTGCAACAGTAATTCTTTTGCATAAAAAAGGGGATAAAGAGGATTTGAAAAACTATCGAACAATTAGTTTGTTACCTGCTATTTATAAAATCTTCACTAAAGTGCTAACACATGGCCTGCAGAAAGAAATAGATGTAGCTCAACCAAGAGAACAAGCTGGATTTCGAAGTGGATTTAGTACAGTAGACCATATTCAAGTGTTAAGAGAACTAATTGAAAGAACACAGGAATATGGACATCCATTGCGTGTGGCATTTATTGACTAGGAAAAGGCCTTTGACTCTATTAAAACGTCAGCAGTCATCAACTCTGTAAGATCAACAGATGTCGAGGATGTATGTATACATTGACATGGTGAAAAGTATGTTTTAAAATGTAAGTGCAAAATTTCGGTTACATAAAAATACCAAAATTATTTAACTATTATTCGTAAAACTGAATAAATTCAATTACATATATTAAAAATTATGACTTCAAAGATCGTTAATAATAGAACCAACCTATGGTCTTCTTTTGCCATATTACCCTTTGCCTCATTGCTCAATCAGTCATGTTCAAACGTATTCACAAAGGCTTTCACTCTAATATTATTCAGATTCGTCCACATAATGATCGCTATCCCTCTAGATCCGACAGAAGACTTATCCCATTGCAACCCACTTTTCATTACTTATACGATCATATCGACTTCCAAGGTCCCATGGTTTGGAATCTTCTCCCGACAAGTCTTACAAACATCAACAGTGAGCATATGTTTATGTCTTCTTTAAAAAATATTTACTATCTACATGTTAACATTTAATTTAATTTCCTATGTCCTACATGTCAATGCTTTATATATTCTATTCTATTTTATTATTTCTTTCTTTTTACAGTTGAATATTTATTTTATTGCACTTTAAATGTCAACGCCTAATTTATTTCTTTTTTCTCTGCTTGTCAATATATAATTTATTTTATATAATATGTCGTTGTTTTCCATTATTTATGGTTTTTTCCAATGTGTTTTTATATTTATATAATTTATTATCTGAGTAGTGGCCGGAACTTGTCAAGCAGACATTTAGTCTGCTTTTTTTCCAGTCATCCGTCAAGGACCTTCCTGACTATTTTTTGTACTTGTATTCAAGTTTTTTCTTTTTCTTGTTTTCCTGTAAAATAAACATTGTTATTATTATTTCCTATATTGTAAGCAACTACGTGTGTTATAAACATGAAGTACACTTGTTAAAGTGCATTTATTATGTGTATTAAATTTATTATAATTAAAAATACGTCAGGGGACCCTAAGAAGAAAATGAAGCTCGAAATTTAGCCCTGAGAAAAAAAAAATACTGGAGTAGAAAGTCAACTGCTCCTTCCTCACCCTTTCAACACAATAATAGATCATGATCTGGTGCTTTACTACCACGTATGTGTGTCTTGCTGTGCAGCGAAATTGACGAGGACTTCTTCTTGACCACTATGCAAAACTTGTACTCTATAAAAATCTATGCGGTGAAATAAGATATATAAATTGAAGATATAGAGAGCATGATGGTTATATATCCATCAGCAGCTTACGTTTCTTCGAGAAGGATACTTAATTGCCCGAATTCCTCGGGTTACCCAGGGAAATTCCTGCGGACCTCGCCCACTTTACGCAGGCTCATTTATAAGGGATTAATAGTCGATGCAGGGGCCATAGGGTCGAAATCCTATTTAATGCAGGTCGTCTACAAAAAGCCTCTAAGGGACCACGTAATATGGGATTGGTTCATACTAACTCCGCCTTTCGTACACCATAGGGAAACCGCACCTTGTTGTGGTCCTTGTTAGATACCAAAGTGTAAGGCCAGCCCCTTTCTAGAAGGCAAAGAGTGGCGTCAATTTACGATAGGGCCAGCATTTTTCCTAGTTCTGGCAAGCCGAGCCCTTGCCTTTATAGGACCAGCAGGGCCGCCCACCCATTAAATGCAAGAGGCCTGAAGCATTCGCCTATCAAAGGCCAGGTGCTTCTTTAATTACTCTTGTAGGCGGGAGTTTATTTATTAGGCATTCTCCGTAGTTAAAAAAAAGTAATAATTCGCGGAAAAAAATAATCAGGGAGTGGTGAAGCGATTAGCTTCGGATAGTATCTTTTAATCATACAGGATAGTTTCTTAACGCGCTGTGAAATAAGGAAACTATGCAAAATTTTACTCCTATCTTTTCGTGAAGTGATTTATAGTTTCAGAATGAAAATCGAGGATATCTTTTGTTCCTTCGAATGCGATAAGAATATGTTAGCGAAGAATTGAAATGCTAATTAAGTTGAATGTGGAAATTTGAATTTGTGTTGTCCAGATTGTGTGTGTGCCATACAGAATGCGCTGCTGAATACCACACTTTCACCGTTCCTTTGACTTTAGTTTTTCTGAACAAACGAAATACAGATTGCGCAACGAACACTGATGCAATCTCTAACTTTTCTCGAATGTATCCCAAATCATGCATCATGATACAATGTATCACGTTGAATGTATCGTGATTCAAATTTCAATCCAAGGCTATAAGAATGGAACACAGTCCCTGGTATTGTTGATATCTGATCATGATTTTATGATCATTTCATCGAAGGGTCCGGTTTTCATTCAGTTTTGATGAAATTTTATGCATTCATCTAGTGTCCAACTTCAACTCTACATAACACTGTATTTTCTTCAAATCCATGTATTAAAGCAGTATCTTAAATTATATATATGTGTATAATCATCATCATCATATTCAACCATTATCTATCCACTGCTGGATGAAGGTCTCTCCAAATGCTTTCCACACAAGTCTATCCTGGGCCATTCGTTTCCACGTCACCCCAACCTCTTTTCTTATTTCATCCACCCATCTAGTTTGAGGACGTTTTCTAGGTCTTCGGTGGTCTCTTGGAATCCAGTTGAGAATTTGCGTTGTCCATCGTTGATCAGTTCTTCTTGCGATATGCCCAGCCCATCGCCATTTCAGCCTTTTTACTTTAACAATGATGTCCTCTACTCTAGTTTGCTCTCTCACCCAAGTGTTTCTTTTTCGATCTCTCCTAGTTATTCCAAGCATGCACCTCTCCATGCTCCTTTGGGTTGTCTGTAACTTTCGTATTGCTGCAATTGTTAGACTCCATGTCTCTGATCCATAAGAGAGGACTGGCAATACACACTGGTTGAAGACCTTTCTTTTTAGACACAAAGGTAAATTTCTTTTCAAGATAAAATTGCTTCTTCCGAACGCACTCCAGCCAAGTTTAATACGTCTGTTGAGTTCTTTCATAATGTTACCTTTCATTGAAATCAGTTGTCCAAGGTAAATATATGAATCAGCAACTTATAGCTCAACTTTGTCAACTTGTATTTTTGTTTTGTTTACGAAACTGTTGAACATGATTTTAGTTTTTTTCAAGTTTATCTTGAGTCTCTCTCTCTCTCTCTCTCTCTCTATATATATATGTATGTATGTACAATGAGTCACTAGATGAATGCATAAAATTTCAGCAGAACTTCATGAAAAACGAACTCTTCGGTGAAATGATCATAAAATCATGATCAGATATCAACTATACCAGGGACTGTGTTTCATTCTTATAGCCTTGGATTGAAATTTGAATCACGATATATTCAACATGATTAATATATATATATTAATATATTATCTTTAATTCCAGATATTTGTGTATTACCTTCAACACCCATGTGAGGACTTACCATTTTGCCGCCCCTAGGCTATTTTTGCCCCCATTTCCTATCCGTCCGCCCTTACCCCCAATCAGTAGTAGGAACATAAAAATTGTTACATTCAATATATGCCAAAAACTTTTGTATTGACAATAAATATGTTGAAAAACAAACTCATAAATTGAAACATAAACACGAAACAACATTAACATATTGAAGTTAAATTCTGATTAAGGGCGACTGGACATTTAGATATACAGTGGAATCTGCCTACAGTGGCCACCTTTGGGAAAACTGCAATGATTGCCCTAGAGAGGTGGTCGCTGTATACGACAGACTTGTGTATAGGAATGATGAAGGCCCCAGCAGTTCTCTCTTATAAAAAGGGGCCATTTTATTTAGGTGGTCGATTTACCAAGGTGGTCACATTACCAAGTTACACTGTATAAGTTTTCATCCACAGCTGCCCTAGCTAATTATATTGAAATGTTATAGAATGTTTGTAGAAAATGTTTATAGACTATAGAATATAAGGTTAAGATATTTATAGAATATAGAATAGAACGTAGAAATGTTTATAGAACTTACAAAAACACGTGTGTATGTTCATTTAAAAATAGTTAACATCCGGTGTGCAGATGCTCTGCTCACATATTTGGTCCTGCATGAGGCCAAAATTTGTCCATTATCCCTTGAATATTACTTTATGTTCATATTATTTACCTTTGATGCAGACTGATTCCTTTCGATGCAGTTATTCCTTTTGATGTAGAGTGATTTCTTTTGATTCAGAGTGATTCCTTTTGATGCACAGTGATTCCTTTGGATGCAGGGTGAATCCTTTTGATTCACAGTGATTCTTTTTGATGCAGAACTGTTCCTTTTTTTTTCCTTTCCCTTTTTTAAAAGAATGTTTTAAACTTCATCGAATCTTCAGATTATTGCAAAAATGAAAAATGAAGATGACATTTCAAATTTCCTTCAAATGCAAACAAAGAAATAAACTTCAAGCACTCTTTTTGAGGAGCCAAAAATGAAATTGTTTTGACATGAATTTTAAAGCTGTAAATGAATTTCAATAATCTGGAGTTTGGTAGTTTCCCTATATACCTACAGTTAAGTCTGTTCATATTGATATAATCTTCACTTTTTTCGATTTTTCCTATACAGTAGTCATCACTTGTTTAAGTTTATAAAGGCGGGTATTTTTTGTTTACTTTGTAAATTGTTTATTTTCCTTGGTGGTTTAATTGTGCTAATTTATCAATACTATGTATTTATATGCGGCTTCTTACATTACAATTCATCTGCAATTTTTTGGTTTTGCGAATAAATTGATCTGATTTGATTCTGAATTTCACCGTTATTTTTCAGTAGATCAATAAGTAACTTTATACTTGGATAAAGATGAAGGAGGAGGAGGAGGAGATTGTGGAAGACGAGGCAATTGAGGCGACATCATTGTGTAGAATAGTCTCAATTCAAAATTAAGTGTGTAAGATATTATTTAGGCATAGATAAGACCACGTGGTTGTTTTTGTCCAATCATGTGCTTCAAAATTCGTAACAGTCCAATTTCCAAAATACAGTCTATCCTCGGTTTAACGATTTTCACGGGACTAGTGAAAATAATCGTTAAATCGAGGAATTTGCTATATCGGGGAATGTATTTGTTGGAACTAATGAGGCGTCCGTGGGGGGGGTCCCGAGCATTTTGTTTTTTTTAGATTTTCGGCACCCTTCCCAAGCAAAAATCATTGGAATCATCGAAACTGAAATAAGAAATTATCGAAAAGGAGAACAATAAAAATGCTTACCAGCATTCTGAAGAATACATGTTAATTTTAATAAACATAAAACACAAGTATGTGCTTAATTACTGCTTCGAAAAGAAATCTTCGATTGACGTTTGTTTTGGTTTTTCTTGTCATTTAACATTGCCTTTTCGATTTTTTCAAATGCATCGAAAAGACCATCGTTGAGATCAAAATGCAGAAAATATTTCTTTTCACACTGTAAACCAGCATTCGTTTCAATTAAGTGACCTCAAGTTAATTTTCTGACGACGGTTGATTTTCTAACTGAAATTTTACTATACAATAATTTTTGCCTCCCACGTGTATATATATATCTCTCTCTGAACAAGAGTTTTTTCGTTTTTGGAGAAAAAGAGACGCTTTCCCCATCCTGGATTCGAACCAGGGTCCCTCCGTTTAGCCCGGAGTGTCTTGGACCGCTAGACGAATGAGGACAGGAAACAACGCTCTCTTTCTCCGTATGTAAAGGTGTTAAGGTATTATTACCCTCCGCAGGGATAACACAATTGCCAAATATGGTCAACACAAGAAAGCCTCCGGGGCGAGATTTTTGTGAGTTTTCGTGGGGGAATTTATTATACAATAATTTTTTTAACAAAGCTACAGGCTAATAAAGAAAAGGTATCGTAAAATAGAGGAAAGAAAACGTTAAATCGGGGAAAGAAAACGTTAAATCGGGAAAGGAAAACGTTAAATCGAGGAAAACGCAACATTGCACAATGCAACTCAATTCGGATCAATTAAAAAAAAGAAATCTTTAAACAGAGAGCATCGTTAAATCAAAGTTAGACTGTATATTCGTTCCCAAGATCTTTGGACTGAGGTTACTTAGCTTGTATTTTATAATTTTCTTCAACTTCTCATCTTTCGTTCTTCTAGAACAGTGTTTCTCAAACTTCGCTCGCTCGTGGACCACTTGAAGCATTCCTTTATTTATTGCGGACCACGGGGCGTATTTCTCCTTCTTCCCCATTAAAAAATATATCGCCTGAAATTAGGGTTGGCAACTATAGTTAATAATATTAAGCCCTCCTTAGCCATTGTTATACTGATTTCCCCCCATCACCATCTCCCAAGGAAAGATATAGCCAAAGTAATCCCCGATTTCTGCGATTTATTGGCTGGTTTCTTTATGTATATAAAAGCTCCGGCAAGAGAGATTTATTTACCCCTTGAAATATAATTTGTAGTTAATTTTAACTTCTTTTATGGTAGACTTTAAGCTTTTTCAGTTTTTTTTACTTTAAAAAAACACTAGCTTTTGGCAGAAAATCTCTAAAATCTCCGACAATGTTCGTATGCGTTGGTTTCCAAATGTACCTGGAACAAAATAATTTTTAGAGTAACACTATTTGATAAGGAGAGTATAAGTTACGATCTTATTTTGTCAAATTTACAATGAAAATTACATCATTAATTTAATTAAATAATCAAAAGCAATGTCGACAGCATGGGTGTATTCAGAGGATTCAAACCTTTCACGAAATGCCGAAAGATAAGTTTTATAACAAGTAATATTTATGAGAAATTCCTTAAATCTCACCCGAACCTAAATTCTATTGACGCCGGCAATTTTTAGTTGATTTTTTTGTTCTGAAATTTGGTGATAATCCTGCTGACAACTTGATAAGCCTCCGGGGCCCACAGTTTGGGAAACACTGTTTTAGATTCTCCATTATTATTATTCACACGTTCACTACCAACCGTCACATATATATGTGACAAAGCCGTTTCTTACCAGAGCCCAACGTCACATATATGTGTGACAGACGTTTTTTGTCAATTTACTAAGGCATATTTAAACGTGTTGTGTTTTTAACAGAGTTTTTAAGTTCTAAAACTTCTTGGGCAGTGGTGGACGTTTTTTCCAGGAGACTCTGGTAGCGAACAGGTTAAGATGTAACTTAGCCTCAAGCAAAACTCCACAATGGCCTTAAAAACGCTTTGATACTAGAATTCATATTCAGATATCTTTAGCATCTTTCATCATCTGTTTTGAATCATAGTTATGGAAAGTCTTCAATGAATAAACTGTTGTTCCACTTTTACAAAATGTAATCTCTATCTACACTCCACGAAAATGGCTAAAGCAATCAGTAGAATTAGAAGCATGATTCTGTATCAGTGGTTTTCAGTAGGTATTTCTATTCATAAACGAAAGGTTATATGGCCCAGTGGGGCACAAGTCCCCTCTCCCCTCCTCAATAATCTAAAATAAATTGCAATATTACATATATCAGACTATATAAATATATATAAAATGTGTTTGCCCCTTGCCCCTCAATAATTTCGAAAACTTTACGTTGCTGTTTTCATGTCTATATCATGGATTAACATTGCCTTGCAGTGAATAGAGTGACGAAAGTTCTGAAAGTGACATCCAATCGAAGTAATTACACAGGATTTTCCTGTAATCGTATGGAATAAGTAATTTAATCTATAAACAGAAACTGGAAATGTAATGAACGTTTAAGTTTAAATTCAATATAATATGTCAATTTCTAAATTTCCTACAAAATCTATATTAATCATATTTTGCCCATAAATGCGATAGTTATTAAAAGCAGGGCACAGATGAGTGAAAAGTTACTGATATTACTATTTTTCATTGGGCAATAAGTGTATGATATACATACACAAAACTGCCAATTAAAATTGTATTAAGAAAGTCTTTGGTTTCATCGAGATTTGTTGATGACATCATGATGTCACTGGATCACCACTGCCCTTCAGTTACTTTGCTTAGAACCTCTGTCTTTATTTGTAGCTGACCGAGGATTACAACGTCTTTTCAAGGAGGAGGAGGAGGTGGAGGACATGGATAGCTGGCTTGTGTTTTGCGTCATAGTGACACCTTTGCCTACTGCGACGTCAGAATCACGTGTTCTCAGGCACGAGCGAACCCGGTTTTTCAACTACCAGGGACGCGTATTGGGGAAATGGGTAAGGGGGAATTTTTAGGGGGGGGGGGAAGCAAAAGATCCACGCTTCGGCATTATTTTTTTTAGAGTGGTTGTTCCAACTCATTACAAATCTGCCACAATGATGAATGTCGCCCCTATTCACGGCATGTACCCATCGTCATGGTCGAGGATGGGAGGAGAGGGGGGTCTGACCCCCCTCAAAAACACACCAAGGAAATTTCCCTCCCCTTCCCCTGTTCCCAGCAAGTTTTGTGGCAGATATGGATGCTGTCACCTCGTGACCTCCCCTCCCGTTTTCTCCATACTGCCTGTGGAATCATTTTTTACCTATTCCTACGTTTTACCATTTTCATCTGGGTCTGTTGTTTTTTTCGGAAGGGGGCGTAAAAGGTGGTTTTGTTTTGCCGTGTTTTCCTGAGTCGGGTGAGCATGGAGCGAAGGATAGGAATAAAGGGAAACAGATTTTTTTTCCCACATCTTTTTCAGTTATCGTAGAGGATGTAACTTGGCTTTACAGAACGAATCTTCTGAACACAATCGTTTATTTCTCATAAATCTCAGAGACAACCAGGACTCTGGTGGAACTATGCATGAAATATCAATGGCACGCAGCTAAATGTTTGTTTTATAATGTTGAGAAAAGTGATACTGAAAAGAAAATTATTTTCAGAATACTTTTAACGGGTTTTTTGCTTCAAAGGCCCCGAAAAGGTCAGTTGAGTTGACTGTCAATGGAAAACAGTACTCGATTTGGAAACAGAGGGAGACTGTGGTAATAAATGCAGCAACTATTTTTACTGTGGTCAAGCCACGCATTAATGTGACATTAGAGGGCATACATTATCTATTCTACGAAGAGGAAAAGCTTGTACTCATGTACCTGTTATTAAAAAAGCAACCATCTAGATATCTATGGTTGCTTGTGGATCTTTCCAAAAATTAGACTTCAGAATGTCTTGGAAATTGTTACAGATTGGAAGGAGAGTCGCGTTATGTACATGTGTTTCAAGTTTATGTAATTTGCATGGTGCTTAAATTAAAATACGTATTAATTTCTCTTTTATAAGCATGCTTATGATTAATATTCATACGCATTTCAAGAGGAATATATATATATATATATAATTGTTTATGATAAAATCGTCATTAAAGGTTATTTGTTATTATATATAAATACGGTAATATTAAAATACATTTCTGCACACCTATAAACAGATTTCTATATGCACAGTCGTATGCAGAGCCGGACGTAGGGGCAGGGCCAAGGGGCAAATGCTTAGGAACCTGGGGCCCTAAAAGGCCCAGAGAGAATCTTTAATAATATAGTAGATATAATTTGTCATTAAGCCTAATTAGTTGGGGGGGCCTGATCTGCTAAACTGTCTTGGTTGTCCCCGACATCGGTGGTTTATATATAAAAAAAGAAAAAAAAGAAAAAAAAAGAAAGAAAGAAAGAAAAAGGAACACTACCCTTCTCTCTTCCTCTTTATTTAAAAATAATATAATTTAAAGACTTGGCTAATAAGAGGGTAATATAAATAAAATCCCGCATAAATTTTAACATTTAATTTACGAATTGATCTAATTATAAATAATGTAAAACTATAATAATTAATTTAGTCCTTATTTTAATCAGCAATTCGATAATATTTGCAAATATTAATTAAATAACTATAAACACAGTAGATTTTAAGTTGCATTGCATATTTTAGAGCGTACTGAACTTTTCTAAGTGTATTGTATTTTTCAAATGTTATTGTAAGTTTAAGTTTTATATAGTCATTTTCAAGTTTTTTCGAAATAATCAAGCATTAATTTCATATTTTAAGCACATTTGATATTTATCGCAAAACTCGGTAAAATAAGACAATGGACGCAGTTTTTCAACTATGTGTTTTAATATAGCTTTAAAACGTTTTCTCGAAGGCTTTTATCCCTCTTCGAAGAAGCTTTCACAATACTGGAATTATTGAGACTAAACTAATAAGTTATAATAATTATTAGTTCAGTCTTAATAGTTCCAGTATTATGTAACCTTCTTTGAAGAGGGCTAAAAGCCTTCGAAAAAACGTTTTAAAGCTATATTAAAACATATAGTTCAAAAACTGTGCCCATTGTGTTATTTTACGATTGTGATATATTCAGCACAGTGAGTCGTTTTACTACATTTGATATTATTTGTAACTTTTAATTTTATATTGTTTGTAAATTTTATTTTGACATTATTTGTGTAACCTTCAATTTAATGCTTTTTGAAATTTTAATTTAATACTTTGCATAACTTTTAATTTAATTACATTTGTAAAATAAAATTCTATATTGATTGTTACCATTCATTTATATAGCATTTCATTATACATTCAAGTAACAAAGATAGGTAAATTTCAGGAGAATTGGTAATAAAATATTCAAGGATAATATGCATACACCTTGCTAAACGGAGGAAATGTTTCAAATAAATCTCAGACATTTAATTTCAGATGTTTGTTAAACATTTTGTAGTTTATTTTTTACATAATCAGTTAAGTGCAATTTATGAGATTGCAATCCACAGAGTAACATAGTTTTCAAAATTATTGGGAAGGGCCCAAAGCACGTACTATATATATAGTCTATTACTATATTTCGCTCCCTGCGGTGGCGCAGTGTGGTAACGCGTTCTCCTATTGCGCGGCTAATCCGGGTTCGACTCCCAGCAGTGCAAAAAGAACGCTTACTCAGAGATCTCATAAAGATCGCACTGCTCACTGTAGTCCGGGGTTTGGTTCCCTAGGCCTTAAGAGGTTCGGATTCCTCGGAAAACAGTAGGTCCCGGCGCAGCATGACCACTGTAGTCTTTGAGCCGTAAAACCACAAAACAAACAAACTACATTTCGGTATATGTAAAAATGCTATTTATTTTAAATTATTGGGAAGTTCAGGCCCCATGGGTTTATATAATTGAACGCCTATATACACGTAGATTTAAGATAGTCATACATGTTTTAGAAATACGTTAAATAGACCGTAACAGCAGAAGTTGTTTAGAATAGTGTGTTCAGCTACTTAATAGGGAAAACGTAACAAATTCCTCGGGATATTGAAACTTCCATTCCGTCCAGTAAACAGAATATAAAAATAAAAGCGCCAGCGGATAAATATTGCCGCCAATTTTCCCCAGCTACGTCTTTTCTTCAGTCTTCAATTTTTCTGACGCGTTAGCTAAAAGAAAGGCGGCTAAAAAGAAGATTGTCTTTGAAAGGACGTACAGCCAACAATGGTGGCGTTGGGCAGCATTAAATATTTACAGATGTGAAAAGAAAAGAAAATATCATGAAAGATTCAGACGGTTTCGGTGTCCGGAGTATCTCATCCTGCATTCATAGCAAAGTCAGAACTCTCTCTTCTCCCCATTTCTTCTTTTTTTCTGCTCTCCTCATTCCCAGCGCCATTTTTCACGCTCCAGCTACGACCATCGTCGAAAATGAGCCAGCCAAAATGGTAGTTGTTGTTGAGGTCTCTTTTCCTTCCTTTTCTGCAGCAACCACCCATTCTTTGGCATTGCAGATGCTTAAACATCAGGCTCCTGTCGTCTGCAGCGTTCGATGTCCACGTTTTTAAGCGCTGCATGGTCGGAAGAAAGATTTATGCAGGGTACGTCTGGTCCAGCTGCTGGTCCGTCCATTCGTGAGCATAATTGGGCGAAGCATTTTTCCAGAGATGGTGGAATCGTCGGAGGATATACATTCATATATATTCAGATTTAGATCTATCCACTTCCATGTTCCCCTTTTTATATTGATAGTAACACAAGACTTGCGTCAAAACGATATTGCTGATCAGCTGAAAGCAAAGCCCGGTTAAGGTTTTTATTGGCCCAGGCTGGACGGATAAAATACGCCCCTGAAAAATGTGAACTCGGCGAGATTTAGTCAACAAATCACTTGCCTCTGTTTGAAGTTCATTATCTTCAGTGCCTAGGTTTACCAATAATGGAAATTTCTCAACCATTTGTTAATAAACAAGATTAAAATTATGTTTAAACTCAAGTAGAACCAGGCACCTTCAGTGACTCTGAAAGGGCCCCAAAACCGCAGGTCCTATGCCCGGCTTTACTTGGACTATATGCAAATCAGACACTATTTCAAAGTAAGACCTGTGGTATTGTTGGGCTTAGGTATTATAAAAAATAACAATAATGACATTTTAAATTTGTACGACGCATTTCATTGGCTATAAATTGAAGAATGGTTGGAGGGATACTATATATATTCTGGGATTACAGTGCTAGCCTTCGGCGGCCACTCTTCCCATTATCATCATGAACACTCTACGCTATGCTACGATACTAGATATGTTGAAAATATTAGCTGTTGTTGTACATTTATGTAGAACTTTAGAGGTAACTTGAAAAAATTCACATAATCTCACAACAAGGCATCAAAAAGAGTTTAAGAACCTTTTTCTTGTTTTTGTGGAATTTCAATGTCTTAATGGAATTCCAGGTTGAAATTCAGCGTCTTATTCTATCTCTATTTTTGTAGCATAACTTCACAGCGTTATAGCTTATTCTAATGCGTGATTAGTTACTTCGATATAAATTTAGATGAAATTTAAAGTGAAAGTCAAATGCCTTAATATAATTAGGAAAGTTATATATTTTGATAAATATATAAATGGATACAAAATAAAACAAATTAACAAAAGCTCACTTTACAGAGAAATTGCGCCTTGTACGTACATGTTGCAAATTTTGGAAGACTAGTATGATGGGACAGAAACGGCGGATATTTAAAATATGTTTCCTTCTGAAGTATATCCTGTAAAACGGATGGAATCATGATAAATAATATATAAATATATGTATAAGGTTTAATATGGATATTATATGTATTTATTTCTCTCAGTATCAGAGAAAATATCTTTGTTTAGAAACTATTATACCAATGAAACAATTAACAAAATATTCTGATAAGTAATGAGTGGAGAAATGAATGATTCTTTTGAATTGATACTTTGAATTATCTGCAATTGATATTGTTGGCTTCTTAATTGTAAGTAATGGGTTTCTAACTCTACCTAAGTTTTTCCACAAACTTATTTTCTTCCAGAACAGAATTCTATTTTTTTCACAACAAGATTCCCTTTTAAGTAATCATATAATATTTTTTTTTATGTAACAGTTTTTTAATTTTAGAACAGAATTTTTTTTTCTTTTATGGCAGAATTTTCTTTCTTCTATGGTAGAATTTTCTTCATTCTTTAAATAGAAAAATATTTTTAATAGAAGAATATTGTACTGTTTTTTATTCGACAACGAAATTCTTTTCTCTACAAAAAAATTCATTTTCTTACAAGAAAAATTATTTTTTCTAAAACAAAATTCTTTTTTCTAAAACAAAATTCTTTTTTCTACAGCAAAATTCTTTTTTCTGTAGTAAAATTCTTTTTTTTTTCTATAACAAAATTCTTTTTTTTTACATTTTTTTCTACAATAAAATTATCCTTATTTTATAATAGAATTCTTATTATTCTAGAATAGAATTTTTTTCAGGGACTTCTTCTTGTACAATAAACTTTATTTTCTCTCGTAACAGATTTTTTTTTCTATCGATATGAAATTTAGCGCTTTTGGTTTTTCCACTTTTTGTAATTTTAAAGTAGAATATTAGCCTTCCTTTGACTCGCAAACCACTCTTCTCACCTTCTTGATGAGGTCAATGATATCATTTTCACTTGTTCGAATTCTTCTTTCAACTTAGGGAGTTTTGATCCTGGAGAATGATGATGATGAAGAAACAGAAAAGAAAGAAAGAAAGAAAGAAAGGAAGGAAGGAAGAAAGAAAGAAAGAAAGAAAGGAGAAGAAGAATCAGGAGGAGGAAAAAATAAGAATGAAAAAAAAAAAGAAAAATGAAAAAATAAGAAGAATGAAAAAAAAGAAGAGAAAAATAAAAAGTATGGAAAAATAAGGAGAATGAAAAAATAAGAGCGAAAAAAAAAAAAAGAATGTCAGCTGAATACAGAAACATTGTCATTGAAGAATAGCAGCCTGAATGACGCTTTGCTTATTTCTGTATCCATTGTTTCTACTGTTAGTTCACGAAAAGTAGTCCGATGAAACAGCTAGAAATAATGGTAGGTGACGTCACAAACGGCCTAGCCGATTACAGCAGAGGGGGGGGACCCAATTTCAGAACTGGTTTTTAGCGAACTTTTGTCTGCGTCAAAAACAAGTTCTGAAATGAAGTCCACCCCTCTGCTGTAATCGGCTTGGCCGTTTATAATGTAACCACCCGCTATTTCTAACTGTTCCATCAGACTACAATTACATACAATTATATAACATTCCTTGGATCTAACGTATCATATTGATGTAACTCACTTACATAAGAGTTCTAATTGCTTTCATATATCGCTAATGTTAAAGGTGTGGTTTTCCTCACAGTTAAATATCAGCATTCGCCAGTAGCGTAGTGATGCTAATGAAACTAATGCAGTTGCATTAGGGCCCTTGCATAGGGGGTGGGTGGGATTTGGAAATCGAGGCTCTTTGGATAGCATAATTGTGGGATCCCTGCATGGACTTGGGCCCCCTCTACCAGTGATTGCATTGGGGCCCAAATCCCATAGCTATGCCACTGGCATACGCATATAGGATGTATTTGTCAATATTTCGCTATTAATATGTTTATATTATATGTTAAACCATGCAGCTTATAGCATATTTGAAGCCCACTGAAAACCTAAAATTTTTATATTGGTGCATTTTAGACTTGGATTATAAACTAATAGTTACTCTGCTTTTTAAGGGAATTTTATTCAAATAAAAATTTTGATTTGCAATTAGTGCATTTCAAAGTATATACGTATTTCCTCAAAGGGTACTTATGCATATTTTTGAAAAACTTAATGCATGTCAAATAATTATGTAATACCATAATATAAATATAGAGTGGTACCTCTGTATACGTCCTTAATCTGTGTTCCAGGTCCTTGAACATATATCCAACAGAACGTATACCAAACGAATTTTCCCACGAAAAATAAAGGAAGAAAGATTAATCCGTACCCATGGAAAAAATCCTATTGTTATTGGCATATAGATGGACTGGGTTGTATAAAATAATTTTAGAGATGCGCAATACTAAAACACATAAACACAAAAGCAATTAGATGAAATAAATGAAAATTTAACCCCACTTTACCTTGCTAAAACGAGTCGAGTGCCTACTAGGATGGTGTTGAGAAAGAAGGAGGAAGAGATGTTATTGTGTAGAAGGAGAGTCCCCCCCCCAATGAAATTTCAGAAATATGAAATTCTGGTGGTTTTTTTTATTTCTTTTTGTTCCCAGACAGGTAAGAAAGGATTGCGCTTGGGGTAGTGACTCATTTTGACTCATACAAGTTCTAGCACGTGAGTCGTATTCCAAACAAAGAACGTATACCAAGCAAAACTTTTTGCGTCTAAACAGGACGTACACGAAGTTGGACGTACACCAAGTTACAAAGCGGACGCATACCGAGGTATGTATACCACTGTATATATGATGTACAGTTTGGTAATAACGATACGTGTGTTTTAGCGGAGTACATTTGTAGTTCAGAGTTGAAAGCACACACACACACACAAAAATACACACACAATTATTATAAGATGTGCCCTTGGAAAATAAGTGTTAGTGTTGCCTCAATCTTTCGCATAATAGCAGAATGCAAAATAGCATTTTTCAAGCGCAATCATAAAATAAATAGTCAACGCACATTTCTACGTGTTTATCTCTCTCGCTTTGATATGCAGACGGCATGATGCACGAGGCAAAAGACATGCAATCATAACTTCTATACCTCCATTCAAAAGTTCTCATGTGTTGTGGTTGGTTGATGAATTTTTAAGTAAAAATATTTGCAATTAAACCGCCATCATTTGTTATGTTTGATTTATGCTAGACCTCATAATCTTTAGGATTCTGATGACCTCTGACCTTGTAAGTTAATTTCCTTGTTCTATTTCTTGCGTTTTGAATGCGACTTTAATGCTGGCGGTTATTTATAAAATATTGTTTTGATTAACAATTAACAGAGGGGTCCTAGTTTCAGCAAAAAGAGATGGGGTTATGTGTTGCAACTAAACAGACAGACAGACAGACAGACAGATTGACAAACAGATGGACAGATAGACAGACAGGCTCGGTTGGATATATAGGTGAATTAATTGCATTTTACTATATAACAATTGTACATATAACCGGAGAAGAAACAAAACTGGATAAATTAAAATTCTTACGGATAAAATTAAGAGCAGAGAATGTGAACAAGAAATGAAATTATGAAATGTATATGCAGCGTTACCTCCCGTAAGAAACGCCTTCGAATAAGGGACACCTCTGTTTAGGAGAAAATTCCTCTGGGCCCCAATTCCTTGGGCTGTATATGTATGTATCAACACATGTATCTCCGAACAAGGGGCACCTCCATTTAAGGGATAAAATGTCCTGTTTCGTGGGTGTCCGTCATTGAGCGGTATCACGGTATATACATTTCCACAGACATATGTACTCGCACACCATCGCACACAGGCTAAAATGATAAAATACTGTTTGTGTAATTCAATACTAATGTACTCTGGGAATGTGTCATCAAAGCAATTTGTTTTCGCAGAGATTTTAACAGTGGTAGCCATCATGGCGGACGGTTGAAAGATTCTTATCTTATCCCTCCTAATCGTTGGACTTTCTTTAAGAGTGCGACACACGGATGACACACGCTCCAATTAGAGTGACACATAGTGTTGGATTTCAAACCCAGGGGTCAAAGAGTGAAACCCATCTTGTCTTGAACGAAAGTTTGCATTGCCGAAGTAGCTATTTTAGAACTGGATTTGGTGATTTTCGAACTAGATCTGGTGACCTTTCCCCACTATTTCATCACTCATTATCCGAATTTGCACTTTTAATTTTTTTTTTTGCCTTTTGATAGTATGATGTCACTAAAGTTAGAAAATAAAGTTCTAATGAAGTCTTTAAATTTTAATCATGACCTGTATATTTCTATATTTTCTAAAGTTAAAGCTAAAAAATGGACAACGGTTAGAAAAGTTAGAAATAAATTTTTAGGTATAAATATAGGCGTAGAGTTATATGGGCCCGTGGGGCCCGATAATCTGAAATAAATTGCGATTTTACATATACTGTAATGTATAAATGTACATAAAATGTGCTTGGGCCCCTCAAAAATTTTGAGAACTTTACGTTGATAGGTACAAAATTGTATTATGAAAGCTTTACCCATTTTTTTACACAGCTTTGTACCTGAAAATTGTTCTATGAATAAAAATGCGCTGTGAAAGTTTGCGGCAAACTAATTGGAAAAGTGTTTTCACGATTTTATAAAATGCAAACTATGCAAATCTGTGATAAGAATGCTTTCAAATCTTTCCTCGTGATAGATAAAGATAAATATTTTGGTGATAAAGTAATTGAATCTTATGATTTTATGCTTTCAGAAAATAACTAAAAGTTATTTTGGCGACAAAAATGGCAAACGATTTACCTAGGATCAATGGCAACACTAGCGAGTACACCATCGTGAAATAGTCTCCGTTTTTCGGAGTTCACAAAGTGACGGGATGACTTACAATTGAGCGTTTAAGTCACGGTGCGTGGTATTTCCATGACCTTTATAACTCTGAAATGAATGAGTGTCTTTTTTCTCATAAGTGGTTACAAATGGTTCGTTAATAGCGAGAATGCTTGTTGCTGATCAAGAGATAGCATTGGTCTTAGTAAGCTAAGTGCTGATTTCTAGATTAAGCGAAGTATACGTTTTATAACTGAAATGGCCTCATGAGTCATTGGTTGAACCAAAATGTCACTAAAACTGGCAGATTTTGACCAAAACACAAAAGCGTTTTCGAAAGTGGAAACACTGATCAGCTTTAGAGTATGATAGAAGAAAAATCAATGAAGACGATTAAAGGAGAATCGATTGAAAGATGGATACGTTTGTTTGAACGATTATATAGCAGATTATTTTATATGGAAGTGACTATAATTTTCGCTGCAGGCTGTCTATGTAACATTTTTAAAGATCGGGGATATTAAAAGCTCAAAGTTGGCTATAAAATGGGGCGTTTATCGTTTGGTTCTTTAATGTTGTTTTCCCTGATTTAACTATTAAGTACTTAGTCAAAACTTCGTTAAACTGGCTCGAATAGAGACGGTAGCTTAAACTTGCCCCGCAGTAAAAATGGAAGAAGGGCATTCCATCGATAGCCAAAAACTATAATGAACTAAAATTCCTCTAAAAACTTCTTTCCCAACACTACCAACTTAATGAACCCTAAAAACAAACAAAATATATCAGAAAAGTAATTTCCCCGCTCAACTTTCGGCACTAATAAAGTTAGGGCTAACCCGTCTTCCTATATACTGCAAAGAGGGGAAAAAATCCCTACCAAATTTCCAATATCTTCTCCCATTTGGGTCTTTTGAGATCCAAGAAGCAGGGAGAGGTGGGAAGGTTCCTTTTATCTGAGGTTAGTGTTAAATATATTAAAGAGCCCCCTCTCATCGCGTTCCCCCTCCATATCCTGTTTTAACGATACGCCACTGGTGGCGAAGTCGGGTAAAATTCAGACGACACAGACTTAGGATGGCTTGGCCTTTCTAATCTACAGTAGACCGCAGCGTTTTTATGGCACCTGGAAGAAGTGAAAAACGCTACTCCTAATTCGAAAAGGCATAAAAATTTACGATAGGTAGCGCAGGCACGCAAAGTTCTGCAGCTATAGCCCCAATACAGACTTTACGAGAAACGCGGCGATAATTAAGTCATTACGCGATTTTGCGAGAAGGGTGGACGTCAGAACAATATAAAGAAATATTTTCAACATTGCGGGATTGCGATCGTTCATGACAGTACATCCAAAAAATTTTTGGGGAAAAAAGAAGAAGGGTTTGCAAAATGGACCAATCGTGGCAAAGCTTTAATTGTTTTCTGTTCGGCCTATTATTTTAAGCAGAGGGCTCGCAACATTTCGGTACTAACCCTATATCTCCCCTAAAGTGAACTGAATAGTACAGAGATGTTTTTTCTAAAAAATTTCATATTTACCATGCAATCAAAGTGGTGGTTTACACCAGGAGTAAGTAAGAAATACTTAATGGAGTATTTGAAGAAATAAAAAACCTTAGATATTGGAAATGCAATGTTTTTGAAACAAGAACAAACGTCGAAAACTTAAGTATACGATCCTGCAAAGAGAATATTATCTAAAATGGCAAATTCTTTACGATTTCCCCTTCATATTATTAATTTTCAGGACAGAGGTGATATTTTATTCGAATTTAAAATTTTTTCTTTCATAAATTCTTTTACTTTAAAATTTAAACCAGTTTCCATTGTGTTTTTTAGAGAAATATGTTGGCCCAAAAGAAATGATTTATAGACGTTCTGGGAAATAAATAATTAATGTAAGTAATAAACTTACAGAAAAGCTTAAGTGATCTGATTTTGAGGATTTCTGGAACTGTTTCCCAAATATCCATCAAATTTCATACGAATTCCCGAACTTTTAGTTCCTTCAACAGGAATACGGTTAACGCAAACTGATAGTTTCTGATAGCAAACTGATAGTTCAAATTGATAGTCAATGGTCTTTGAATAGCTTCCCATGTTTAACGCGAATTTAACGTGCTTTTTCAAATCTCTCGATGTAATATTTCGAATGCTGTTCTTTCTTCCTTCGGAACATGAAGTTCAAAAGGAAGACCACAATAATGTTATCTTTTAAGGGGGTAACGACTTTTATTCAAATAGCCTTAGAGCAGTGGTTCTTTTTCAAGCCGCGACCCATTTTTATAGTAGCCAAGTAATCCGCGACCCCCTTTTATAGTAACCAAAAGATCCGCCGCCGCCACATTTGCATAAAAATTTTTTTTTAACAGAGTAAAGAAAACACACATTAAATATCGTATTATATTATATACTAATTATATATACAGCCGACCTTGTTAAGACGAATACGCTTAAGACGAATTGCTTTTAATGCGAACCATTTTCTGCAGTCGGATTGTACAGCATACTATCCTTTCTGGATAAGACGAACTTCTTTTAATACGAAAAGATTTGTTTCCTCTCGGTGCTCCCCTGACCGAAGTTCGACATATTTATTACACATACGTTACATTAATTATATATGAAATTATATATATTACATTAATTATGTAAATTATATTAATTAAATATATTAATGTATATTATAGATATAAAGTTAACAACGATTAGTAGAATATTGCAATGTGTGTAGCCATGTTGAAATATAAGAGGGTTAGAGACATTTGGTATGAAATTCCTTATCAATAATATAATGATAATAGCTGCAATTATAAATAATATTATAATTGCAGCTAAAAAAAAACCAAACCTTCTTGTATAGTTAATCGGTTTGAATCTGTTATTTGTTGTCTAAAATTTTGTTTAATCAATGATTAATATGGCTGACGTTTGACATTCTTTTAATATTGAAGAAATGTTCAGTAACTATATATATATTGTATTTAATAATGAATTAGCCTTTGTTGAACTTTTGGAGTTCCTATCCCCTTTTAACTTTTGTTAATTTCTAAATGGATGTATGACTGATCACAAGTATGAGACAGAAAAACGTGGGTAGCTTAAGCTTTTCACACTATTTAATCCCCCACGAATTTATAAAAACACCGTGTAGGTGGCATTCAGTGTTAGCAATTCGGTAATTGTGTTATCTCTCGAAGGTTAAAGATATCCTATAAAAATATTCCAGAAGATTTAAATTTCATTTTTCGTATCTTGTTTCCAAAATTACATGCCTTTTGGACCAGCTCCAGAAAAAGTAGAAAGAATAAACACAAGTTCTTTGTTAATGTTGCCCACAATAATCCCTGATTTTGCATAGCTTGGGACATAAATACATCTGAGAAGAAGGGAGCCACACAAGGGACACATTGCCCAGCTCTCTTCACACATCCTTGTTTGTGCGGGGCAGATACCCAAACGGGATAGCACATGTAGAGATAGAGAGAGAGGGGGGGGGGGAGAAAGAGGAGAAGGAGAGTACTCCTTAATATCACCCCCACAACAACAATGAAACATAAATTCCGATTTCGTTAGACATCGAACAGTAGTTCGCACCCCACTCCGCGACAACCACGTTCGGAGGATATGTATTTGGATAAGTATAAACGCAACTGGCGCGTTGTAAAATTTCGGAATTCCTATGGGTTTGTTCCAGGGGTTATCCCAATGGGAGTAGTAAAGTGCCCGAAGGTTCGGGAGTCTCATATTTTGGTCTCGTTACTGGCGGAAAGGGGCGGCCCATTAAGCGACCGCTCTGCCCCCAATCGGTGGCTTTTGTAATTACAATATACTACAGTAAGTTACTATACGACGACAGAATCTTTTGGGTCGGCAATGTTCTCGCTGAGCTCCATCGGGCTTTGCTGGTTTGGCGGGGTTTAGGCTCGTTTGGCTTCATAAACAGAAAACTGGAATTAAAATCTTTGACAGATTGGAGCGTATTAGAACTAATGGTATAATGTTGATTACAATATTAATATAATTAGATACATTAGAAAACATGAAATATTGTATTTAGATAGTTACAATATTAATATAATTAGATACATTTATGCATGATAAAATATTAATGCAATTAGATATATTTATATATATTAAAAATTATTATATTTAGATACATTTATATATATTATTAAGGAGAACAGATACATTTATATATATATTAAAAATATTAATGTAATTAGATATATATTACAATATTAATATAATTAGATACATTTATATATTACAATATTAATATAATTAGATACATTTATATATATTACAACATTTAATATAATTAAAGGACACTAGTTATAATAGCAAATACTTCTATAATGGTAATATTATTTATATATAATAGTAAAATATTACTATATGGTAATAGTAAATTATACTACATAATAGTTAATAGTATATAATAATATTGTTTACTGCATGAAAACTTGAACTTTAAGAAGAGATTGTTAAAGTTTGCAACATGTATTAACTTTTTAAGAAATTACTTTTTATTCATTTTGATACAAATATCATATTGGCGCATTACAATCATCAGAAATTTATAATAATGTGGCTAATTTACCTTTAACATTAATCATTATCTCCCAGTGCTATATTATATAATGACAATCATAAGCGACGATTAAGTATCGAAAATAGTTATAATTGCTTGGAAATCGGTAATGGTCAATTAATAAATTTTGAAGAAAAATCATGCATTAATTTAATGGGAATTATATCAATAAATGATTAATATTGCCATCATTATTAATTTGATACTTAATATTTATTAGTTTGATGGTACGATGGAAGACCTCATAATCTCGTATATTTTGAGAAACTTTTCCTATTGACCGATTTTTCTAACTTTTTCGTCTTGAAACGGAAAATTATTAAGTATATCAGAGAGAAATAGAATATTATCCGAAGTCCACGCGCATGCGTAGATAGTCATGTACTTTAGAACTCAAAAATTGTCACGTGTACGGAAAATGTACCTTAATTAACGTAGTTGTGTGCGAAAGAAATTATGTATTATGTGTGAGATAAATTATTTAATATATTTAAAGCATATCGTGCATTATATGCAAAAGAAATTATTCATTATGCGAAAGAAATTATTAACTATGTGCGAAAAAAATTATATTTACCATGTGTGAAAGAAATTATACTTTTCATGTGTGAAAAAAGTTATGTATCATGTGCAAAAGAAATTGTTTATCATGTGTAAAATATTATTCATCATGTGTGCGAAAGGTTATTGATCATATGCGAAAGAAATTGCCGAAACAGCAGACTTTCTATGTTCGTTATATTTTATTTTTGAAAACTAGGATGAAATTTGGCAACATTTAATCTTCTCCTTTGGCGAAGTTGGCGGGAGTAACCCTGGCTATTATAACTGAGAAAATCTGAGATTTGAGCCAGAGATGCGATGAGAGTGGGGATAGAGATTGAGCGAAGGGTGGCCTTTGGGAAAAGAGGGTGCAAAGCAGGAAAGCAAAATGATCGGTATAGGGGCAGCGAGGTTGCGGTCAAAGAAGCATTTAAACATTGGGAATCTATCTGGCCAGGGTAGTTCCGTTAGAGGTCTCTCTTTCGCGCCCTCCCATCCCCTATCTCCTATAATCTAGAAAACGCATAGCACCGCGGGGTTTATAACTGTATTTCAAACAATTCTTTTCATCTAGATGTTGGAAAAGGTCGGCAACACTAGTTAAAAAAGGGAAATATTACCTAGACATACGTTTGTTCCGCATATATATTTAGAGCATATACATATACGCTCTAAGTATATGCAGAAGAGACGTTCAAATATGCGTACTGGAAAGGAAAATCGTTCTATAAGTATGTTGATAACCCATACGGTTAAGAAAAAGTGTCCTAAATTTAAAAAAAAAATGTTTGTTTATATAAAGTTAGCTTCGATTTATTACTCTATGTTATTATTTTGTTATTGCGGTTATGATGTTATCAATTTGTGTTGGTTTTAATTACATTAATATGATTCGGTACGGAAGCTATTCTGAATGATTTCTTAAAAAAGTACATTTTTTGTTTTAATAGAAGGTAATAGGAGATGTATATTTTAAGCATTGTTAACACAGTCGAACCTCGTTAAACGAACATTAATGGGGAAAAGAAAACCTGTACGTATTAACAGTAATTCGTCTTATCCAGAAAGGATAGAATGCTGTACAATTTGATGAGACTTCATAAAAGATCAGTACTAAAAGTAATTCGTCTTAAACGTGTTCGTCTTAACGAGGTTTGACTGAACAGAACTTCTATGTGACCATCACAATGTTATGTAAATATCAAATTGGTACGATTTAAGGGAATTAGTATTACTAACCCTTTTAAGCTATGCGCAAATCACGTTTCATTTTATCCTAAATTAATGAATAATATTGAAGTCCAATTAATTCTATTATAACATTAATTTTATTCTTATTTTAAGTGACCATCCAGTTTGCTTACGAATAAGGGATTCCAAGTTATTCCTATCTGCATCATTTGCTGAAAATGAACATAGCTAGATTTAATTAATCAAAATAATTATTCAGAATAAACTATGTATATTTGCAATTAATTATTCAAAATCAATTTTGCAATCAATTATTCATAATTAATTTTTGCAATCAAGAATTCACAATTAATTTTTGTAATCCTTTAATCACAACCAATTTTTACAATTAATTATTCAAACTTAAGTTTTGCAACCGCTTATTTACAATTAATTTTTGTAATCAATTATTCACAATTAATTTTTAAAATTAATTGTTTAAAATAATTATAATCGTTTCCTAATTATACACGTATTTCAGACTCTGAATAGCTATTATTTACTTTTACAGAAAAAGTTTCTATTCACATATAAGAAACATATGATATCGTGAGGCGGATGATATGATCTGAAGCAGAATATGTAATCAGAAGCAAATGACATGGTTTGAAGCAAATATATAGATAGAAGCAGACAATATAATTTGGTGTAGATGATATAGTTTGAAGCAGACGCCATAATCAGAAGCAGATGATATTTTTTAAAGAAAATTATACGTTTTGAAGCAGAAAGCATGATCAGAAGCAAGCGATGTGTTTTGAAACAGACCATATGGTTTGAGGTAGATGATATAATCATGAGTAGGTGGTATGATTTAAAGCAGATGATATAGTTTAAAGCGGGCAATATAGTCCGGAGCAAATAATAATATGTTCTGAAGCATACGATTTCCTCCGACTCAGACAACATACTGTAGTTTGAAGTATATGATATAAATAGAAATATGTGATATGGTTTAAAACAGACGATTTTGCCTTGAAGCAAATGATGAAATTATTTCAAATGATAAAATGATTTGAAGTAGAGGTATCCGAAAGATGTATGATGACCGAATCAGGATTTCGCTCATCTATGTTCTATAAGGAAAATCATTTTTCGGTCAGTAACCGATATTGCGAACTTTAAGTCTATAGCAAATAAGAGAGAGAGAGAGAGATGGTACGACAAAGGACTCCATGCAAGAAAATATCGGATATAAGGTTTAAGATGCTACTACAGACTGTTTGAGTTGAACTTGAATTTGCTGTATAAGTTTTCTAAGTATTTTGAAATTAAATTTAGTAAATAATAGCTGTTAAATAGGAAAAGGAACACATAGTTGGCAACAATTCCGTCCGAAAATTTTGCTTGTTCAAAACTGCGTTTGAATTTTATTAATCTAAAATTGTGGAGCATTAGTAATGATCGTAGAAAGATCAAATTATGAGCAGACGAGAAGCATATCCAATCTGAGAATTTCTTTAAAAAATAAGAGTTGCGAGAGAATTTGAAACGGAACTATTCAGGAATTTAGGGAAAATGGAAACACTCTCTCATCTCCTTTGCTTCGTTTGGAACGAAGGTGCAGTTAGCCCTACCTGTGCTTATGTTCACTTGCCAGTTTACTTCTGATAATTAATTACTTTCCGGGCGGGTTTGAAACTTTTGCTCGAAAACGTGCATATCGACCGGATGAGCAATATTTTCTAAAATATTTCGCAATATCACTGTTACTTGTTTTAGCCCTAATTAAGGATTCTTAGTGAGCGAAAATAGGGAATAATTTTACTGGTTGCAGAGTGCAAATCGATTTGACGTTTTGTTGTGAAACTCTTTAAATTCACGGATATATGACGTTTTACACGTGGCCCTGTTAAATCCCATACTAAAATATAGCGTGCTTTTTTTTTATTTTTTAAACCTATTGCCATTTTATGGGATTTTACCCTACGGAGAAGGGAAAAGGGGTAAACCATAAACCATTTTTGGAAAAGCCACGGGCTTCGTTAGCGTTTTTGTGAGATCTCTCCCCCCCTACTCGGTACACACGTACTTACAAACGTCGATAGTGTATAAATTTATTGTACAATGTACGTGGAATTGATAGGCGAGCTGCACGCGAGAGGGAAGATAGGTTGTGCAGGGAGGGGCGGCAGCATGTCCGGTCCCTGTGCATCGACGGTGGTTTATCTCGGAAGGGGATCAGCCGAAGCCTTGGATCTCCTGAAGTCCCACCCACCGCCTTCCTAGGGTCCCGGAAACTGTCGGAAATAGAAACCTTTCGTTTTGATCGCTTCAGTTCGCCATGCAAATCGGGATCTGGCCACCTGATTTTGATTTGCATGCAGAACTCATATTCGCATTTGCAATGGATAAAATTCTTCCTTTCCCAAAAACAAGCAAACAACTCTTCTATCCAGAATATTTAAGTTATGCTTCTTATGGTGCGTCATCTGAGTTAAAATTCTTACGAGGAGTCATTAAAATTATGATTCGTACGACGAGTCATTAAAATTATGATTTTTATGATGAGTCATTAAAGTTATGATTCTTATGACGCGTCATTAAAATTATTCTGCTAATTATGAGTCATTAAAGTTATGATTCTTATGATGAGATTAAAATCATGATTCTTAAGGTGTTATTAAAATTGCGATTATTAAGATTAGTCATTAAAGTTATGATGAGTCATTATGATTCTTATCACGAGTCATTAAAATTGTGATTCTTATTATGAGTCATTAAAATTATGATTCTTATCATGAGTCATTAAAATTATGATTCTTATCATGAGTCATTAAAATTATGGATCTTATCATGCGTCATCTGAATTCTTACGGTGAGTAATCTGTTACGATTACTATGATGAGTTTTTTTTAAATCATATTTCTTATGCTGAATTATCTGAATTATGATTGAATTAGCATTTTACAATCAGATTCAATCATAGTAATTGTTATTAGCAAATGGCTTTAAATGCAATATACAACGTAAGGGTGCAAAACTACTCTTGCCTGCATTGATGTATATGGGGAAAAGTAACTTGTAGGGAGATAGTAAAAGGTTCATTTAGCAACTTTTTTTTAGCATAATACGACAAAAACTAAAATAATAGGAAATCGACGATCATTTCGGACGATTGATCGTCCTCCTTCTTGGATTGTAAAATGTCGAATAATACCAAGTGCGTGTTGCCGATTTTAGGCTGGTTGAGTTGCCACAAATAATAACAAAAATAGAAACGATTAATCGTAAAGTGTTAAAGAGAGCTGTGTGAAGGCCAACTTTTTTCTTATGAGAAGCGTGATAGCCAACTTTTCTTTATGGGAAGAGAGGAGGCATTATAATTGTGGAGGTGAGTTAAAAACATAAGGAGGGTCTGATGAAGAAAACGGAGACGGTGTAAGTTGGAGAAGAGAGTTCCAAGCATCACTGAAGCCAGGGGTGGATCCAAGATCATTAACTAAGTAATTCCTGAACTTGTGAATAAAATAGGCATCTGCGTAGTCCAATTCCAAGGGTGAGCGAGGTTGAGAAAGATGATGCTAGCATCGTGGAAGAGGAATTTGTCATTGAATTCATGGCAATGCACCGCGATGGAAGATTTCTTTAACTCTGCACGTTTAACGTATTTTCGGTGTTCTCTGAGACGGTGGAACAAAGCTCTCCTCGTCTGACCGATGTAGGACATCCCACAGTGGGAAAAACCTGCTAAATTCCCTAACGATGAAGCGTATGAATGGGGTTTTTAAAGATGGACGAAGTTTATTGACAGGACAGAACATAACTCGGAATCCTGCCCGTCGAAGAATTTTTGCTATGGCAACACTAATCTTAGGAGTGAAAAAAATGACTATTGTGTCAACAGAAGCGTCGGAACTGGAGGGTGTACGTATAGTGAAAGGAGCTGGTTTGGAAAACTTGGCTAAAGCTAAGTCAATAATAGTGGGGTTAAAATCTTTGTAAGCGGCAATGTCTTTAAGAAATTAAATTTCACAAGCTGAGGCAGTTTTAGTTGAGTAGATACGTAAAGCACGAAATGCAAAAGTGTAAAATGCGGTCATTTTTGTTGAAAAGGATGGCAAGATTTAAAATGTGGAGGAAGTAAAACAGCGAAAGGCTTACGGAAAACAGAGGTCAAACCGATAGCCGACTTTTTTAATAAGAACATCAAGAAAATAGATAGTATTACGTTCTTCCAAATCAAGAGAGAATTGTAGACAAGCGTCTAAGGAGTTTATGATAGGCAAAAGAGCGACAATTTGATCCGGGGGCCATCGCAGATAATACAAATATCGTCGACGTACCTGATCCAGAGTCTGAAATCTACCTAGGTAAACAACCTGAGTTCAAAGTAATGCATGTAGATATCGCACAATATAGGTGAGAGGGGATTACCCATAGCTATACCAGTTGTATCAGTCAGACGAGGAGAGCTTTGTTCCACCGTCTCAGAGAACACCGAAGATATATTGAACGCGCAGTGTTAAAAAAATCTTCCATCGCGGTGCATTGCCATGAATTCAGCCACAAATTCCTCTTCAACGATGCTAGCATCATCTTTAAACTTCGCTCACCTTTGGAATTGGACTGCGCAGAAGCCTATTTTATTCACAAGTTCAGGAATTACTTAGTTGATGATCTTGGATCCACCCCTGGCTTCAGTGGTGCTTGGAACTCTCTTCTCCAACCTACACCTTCTTCGTTTTCTTCACCAGACCCTCCTCTTGATTTGGATTCGCCTCCGCAATTATACTGCCTCTTCTTTTACCATAAAGAAAAGTTGGCCTCCACGCTTCTCATAAGAAAAAAGTTGGCCTTCACACAGCTCTCTTTAACACTTTACGATTAATCGTTTCTATTTTTGTTAATTTTTGTGGCAACTTAACAAGCCCGAAATCGGCAACACGCCCTTGCTGCTATTCGACATTTTACTATCCTAGAAGAAGGACGACCATTAATCGTCCGAAACGATCGTCGATTTTTTAATTTTTAAGTTATATTGTGCTAAAAAACGTTGCTAAATAAACCTTTTACTATCTGTGCACAATGATTGTCATTTCTTCGTCTATACTGTAGAGAGATATTCTTTTTTTCTAGAGAAGATTTTCCAATGTTTTAAAAAGCATATTCCATACGCCATACATTAGTTGTTTTATTGACTGGTTAAAAGGCATTTCTCCACGTCGGAGAATAATTATATACTAGAGGAGTGTGCACGCCTATGTGAATAAAGGATTTTGAATTACTTATTTTCTCTCATAAATCGTTACATAAAATGTAATTTATCTCGGACTTGCAAGAGTATGGAAAAAAGTGAATATGCCCCAACCCGGATTCGATCCATCAACTTTTTGAATGGGCTTTTCAATGCTCTAACGTTATTTTCGTATTTATGCTTATTAGATGGAGAGAGAGATAAAGGAAAAGAAAGAGAGAGAGAGAGAGAGAGATAAAGAAAAAGAGAGAGAGAGAGAGAGGGATAAAGAAAAAGAAAGAGAGAGAGAGATAAAGGGGGAGAGACTGTCATTCCTAACCAAATAGAAAGATAATGAAGAAATTAATCAGATTAGTCCCTCTTCGAGACCACCTTATTCAAATACATAGATCTCCATTTCAGAAATGTACGCAGAAGTTTGAGAAGGAGATCATGCATGGCTGTTCCCAAACGCTTTAGAGTCAGAGCGGTAACGCAGGGGCCCGTGATTTGAGTCCGGCATTGGGCATGGTTGACTAATTTCTTTTCTTTTTAGATTCCATGTTTATCAAAGTTTTCGTTAAAGTTTGAAACGGAGATTGTAGATTCAAATAATACAATGTTCTCCGCTTAATAAAATTACTCCTGTTCTAGAAAATTTAATTTCATAAAGCGGCCCAATTTTATAATCCGTGATTAGAAATTCAGACCTTTATTTTTAAATTAAATATACAACTATTTCATAAGTCAAATCAAAGCAATTAAAGGTGTTTAATTTTCAAATCCACTACATAGTCACTTTTAAATTCACCAGATCATAGATTTATATATACATGAAGTACAACAGTAACAGTTACATGATCAAGCTTGTTTTAAAGAAATGTTCTATTGTAGTTTGGTTGGTAGTTTATACAAAATTTTCAATATTGTTTGTAAAAGAGTAAATTTGACTCCAATTTTCTGTAGCACCCCCTCTGGTCGTTTTTGGCGTAACAACGTCCTAAGTTTGTTGATTTTTAGCCAGTAAGATGGATATTGGCGGCATTGGAATAATATTGGTAGAACGCAGGCCCGTCAAGAGGACTTAAAAGTGGGGAGAGTATTTAACGAAATTAGGGAGGGAGTGACTGATAGATTTCTTCCTCTCATAAAAAATTTGTAATTGTATTGTTTAAATGTGGGTTTAGCCCCCAAAATCCGACCTTTGTGGGCAACTTTGGCGAAACGGTATTTGGAAGGCCAGGAAGATAAAATTTCTTTGTTAACGTTTTATAACACTCTACTGAATTATCAGAGGAATTCCAAGAAACGAACAATACACTTTTGACCTCAGTGCTTTGTTAAATGCTATAAAAAAGAATTTAGAATACACCGGGTGTTTTTATATAACCAAGCACGGGCGCCGTTAGCGGGAGGGGGACAGGGTGGACCCGTCCGCCCCAACGTTGACATTAGGGTTCCATATCCCCCTTCAATTTCAACAACATGCCTTTTAAAGTTATG
This sequence comes from Dysdera silvatica, assembly GCA_006491805.2. NCBI lineage: Eukaryota > Metazoa > Arthropoda > Arachnida > Araneae > Dysderidae > Dysdera > Dysdera silvatica. Next base: position 26,331,752 of record QLNU02015003.1, on the reverse strand, counting down.
TTGAACTATCCACTATTATTTTCATACTGTCGGCCCCAATGTAAACAGGGGCCTAGTGCAACCGGAACGCCGTTCCAGGTTCTTAAGGCCTCTCCAGTTCCATTCTGTCCCTTAGTTTCTTCTCCAAACAATGCCACTAAGATCAGAGCGTTCTGGTACTGTTTAATTTACGACTGAGCTCTTGTATATAACTAAAAAAAAAAACACCGAAAAATTACACACCGAATACATCCGTTCGTTTTAAAAGAAGTGTATGTCGGTACTGTTAATATTGGGTAATCATATATGGAAAAAACTTTTCATCAGCGGACATCCAACGGACTGAAAAATTTGTCCGAGAAAGAGAGGCGACCGTAAGAAAGGAAGATATGTTTGAGAAAGGGCGTTTGCTCGAACATTATAAATGTTCGCTTCGCAGGCTTTCTTAACTGTTGCCACTTAAAAGCGTAAAAAAAAAACCAAGCTTAAAAAGTTCAATTATTAAAATTAGCAAAATGACAATTGTTTCCTTTTATGTGATGTTTTCTATATATACATAATTTCGACTTCCGTATCTGGCAACATATATTGTATAATTAAAATTTTGCTTTTTATATTTAGCAAAAGTGTAATTGTTTTCCGAATTCTAAAATCAAATCAGTCTTCCGTTTTTTCATCGACGTGTGCACACGTTCCAAGAAGGCTCCGCCACAAAATAAAAAAGGCGAATTAAATTCTTTTAACCATGTATTCGAATTAATTTGTTTATTGGCGTATACTATTAAATAATCTAAACATTTAAAGCCAATATAAATATTATTTTAACTGGATAGAATTACTACATTTTTGCAAGAGTTCTTGCCAGTGAACTGTTTATCCGACAATAAAAATGCGGTGATCATATCTGAGGGTGCCTATTAAGACATATTTTGCATAAAATTATAGATCAGAAAATCCATTGGCGTATGCAGGGGGGAGATTGATGGGGTGGTAACCCTCCATTGCGATGGAATTTTGCATATACACATTTGAATATATAGAGTTGTATCTCTGTAATCTGCCATTGTAAGCCAGTAACCCCTCCACTTATGGACTTCCTGCGTAGACCTATGTGTAAAACCTTCCTCATAAATTTCCTCTATACTCAATTGTTGTCATTACATCGGGCCATTAGAGCAACGAATGATCACATTAATTCTTTTTAAATATTCTTAACACATTTAATCCTAAATATATTTTTCTGTAGCTATATTCCTTGAAGAACTTTGGTCTCTACAAGGATTATACTCTATCCAAAGCTTTTCTTGCATTCTTTTCCATTCTTCTTAGGTTATCGCTACAATACCCAGCCATATTTCCCAAGACCTCCCACTTTGCTTATTTTCCTGGGTTGGTTTTCATCATCGTATGTATCCTAGCTTTTCATCTTCACTATGCATGTCAAAGCCATCTTATTTTCCTCATTTCAGTCATCATGTTCTTTCTGTGAGATGTTAGACCGAATTGGACAACGCGAAAAGTTTCTGCCCAGTTATTGGTGTGTCTTGTTGCTCCAGGAGATGAGAGTCTGGATTGGTTGAAGATGGATTATGATGTTCCAATAAGGATGCGCTGTTCACATGGTCTCGAAGTCATGGATGGTCGAAGTCAGAGTTTTGCAACGAGACTTGTTTCATTTTTCACAACCAGTTGGTGGCAGCTCTTATGCTTCATAGAGATGGTATACTTCTCTAATTTTTGTTCTCTATTTGCTGCTTCTATAAATGTGGTATACGCAATGCATGTTGGTCTAACTAGGAGAGGGATGGCTTAGCCCTAAAAAAAAGTTTCAGCCCCTTATAATAAATTCACAAGTAAATGCCATGTGTGGCACTTTGGGTGGGGGCGCAATAATCCCTATAGAGCTTAAGGCCGCTGCGTCAATGCCGAAATATGATCTTTGGACCATTTCTACGTTTTATTCAAGTCGAAAATCACACAGTTTAGTGTGAGACGGAATGGCTAGTTTGAAAGGTTTTTTGACGAAGATAAGGTAGCATGTTTCCCTGTCGAAACAATTATAAAAAAGTTGTTCCGACCCATGATAAACTCTGGCAGTGTGAATTTTTATTTAAGTATATTGTTGTGTCGTGCATCGCTCGTCCATTCATATTCCTACATCATTTGGGCCTCATAATACATGAATTGGTTTTGCTGGAAGAACCCAAATTCATTCGACCAGATGGTCCGTTTGATAGTTGAATTTTTATGGTGCAAGGACAACTAAGGTTATGTTGAGCCAAGACGCCAGGTGGTAACATTGAAGGGTTACACATGGTGCGAGACAATATTAAGGTCGAATTTAATGGTGTTTTCAGTAAGAAGGATAAACTTCAGTGACATTCTTGAATGTTTCTCGCAATGAAAAAATATTCTTTGTTCTCTATCATATGACTATATTAAAATATTCTGTCTATTATATATTTAATGCAGAATCGTAGCGTGTGGGAGGGCATCAAGGCAAAAGCCCTGGGCGCAAAATTCTCAGGGGCACAAAATTTCAATATTGGACTCTGGTGGAAGGGAGTGCCAAGGGTTTTAGCGGGCGCAAAATTTGACTTGCCTTGGGTGATGGCAACCATCGCTGCCCCGCTAATTTGATCATCATATGCCGTCCATTACTGTACACTGTTAAAATACAGCTATATCCATTGTTGAACGAAGATAAACAATGAATGAACCGTTCATTCCCGCTTCACTACCTACTTTACACAGGTGAAACAGGCACACAACTTTATACACTGTAATTTGTCTTCAGCAGCGTAACGCCCGTTCCACACTACTTGCGAGTAACGGCGAGTATAAACATAGCGAGTGTTGCGGGATTGCCTTTATTTTTGTACTAGCACGCGAATAAGCAGGAATGATAAGCATGAATTCCATATAACTCGGATATGTTTGCATTTGCTGTCATTCGTGAATGGTTTGGGGCTGACTCAGACACTATATAACGTTGTACAAGATTGCACAATACTGTACAAACATACTGTATAGAGTGTCGATGAGAGGGAGGCAGAAGGGGCTGGATCCTGGGGTCCTCGAATGAAGTTTATGGGGCCCGGATGAAGTCTATGGGACCCGTATGAAGTCTATGGGCTCGGATGAAGGCTAAGGGCCCCGGATGAAGTCTATGGGGGTCTAGATGAAGTTTAGGGGCCCGGATGAAATCTATGGGGCCCGGATGAAATCTATGGGGCCCAGATGAAGTCTACGGGGCACGGATGAAGTCTAGAGGCCCGCGTTGTCTCTCGGTACTCTTGCCCGTATATGATGTTCACTGCTTTGATAACAAAGACTGTCTTGAAGAATATTCGGGGGCCCTTTATGCACTAATTTTTAAAATTTTGCAATAATAAAAATATATAATTAACAGATTTTGCTCATCTGAGGGCCCCTGATTGGGTCGGGGCCCTTGGCGTACATTTTAAGGCGGCACTATTATTAATCAAGTACTGGTACTTTATATATGCTTTACATTTATATATGCAGTTAAGCACGTAGTGGTAACGCGCTTACTTGCCATGAGATTAATCTGGGTGTGATCCTAGAAGATACTTAGCGCCACGATCTTTTACAGATCCGTGGATTGGGGTTTGATTTACCACGTTATAAAGGTTCGGATACATCGGAAAACTTGTTTTAACGCATCATTACCTTAGTTGCTTTTGTGCTATGAAGTACAAACAAACAATCAGTCAGTCTGTTTTGAAAAGCATATGCATATTTGTCACTCACGCGCACGCGCACATACATTAAGGCTCCTAGAAAAGAGAGCTGGCATATATTCGCCATTTTCTTACCATCGTATCACGTGATCCTATTCACTGCTGTGTTAAAGTTGAGTGATTTACAAGTGTGTTATTTTTAATAAAATAAGGTGAAATGGACGAGTGTTCCACTGGGAATTGTTCTAATCATTCGAGGAATAAACATAGAATGTTTGCAGCGTAAAGTTTGTTTTGATTATTTGCATTATAATTTTGCATTAATCGGAAACTAAGTTACGGTTGCAAATTGTATTTATTGGCGACATCTTAAAAGTTGCGCCAATGTTTACATTCGTCGGGTAATCGCGAAGTGTTGATTATTTTTATGCCAAAATAGCGATCATTGCTCCAAAGTTAAATACCTTCATCGCCAAGGTAAATGAAACCGGAAGTGTGCAGGAAAATGGCGGTTGATGTTCCGGCCTATAATTCTAGGGGCTATATACACCATGGTGCAAAGTACGAATGCATGTATATGGTATAATGGAGTCAGAAGAATTACAATAGAATTCTGATAATCCGATTCTAACGCCGGATAATTGAGCGAAGTAGTGATAATATAGGGAGAGTTTGTTTGTTTGTTTGGCTTTTTTATGGCGCAAGAGCATCTGGGCTATACTGCGCCAATAGGGAGAGTAGATTGTCGTATTGTTTGCTATAAGGATAAGTAACCCCTTCTAGGTGAAAGATCGAAATCCGGATAAATGGATATCCGAGTAAGAGGAGTCCGGATTATGAGAATTCTACTGTAATCTGCTTTGGTTCGCCACACGGTGACGACTAAAAAAAAAAAAAAGGAAGGAAGTCACGCCAAGTTCTGAGAATGTCAATATTTTTAATAGCATTTTACCAGGGAAGGAAAAAAAGATGTACAGTTTCGTTTCGGAACAGCAAGTTCGTGAACTTAGGATCGTGAACACAGGCGAACTTCATTCAAGGTTATAATCACATTTTTCATAAATTTTTCGTGAGTCAAGATCCACTTTACAATAAACGCAACAATTTTACAGACGGATTAGCGGATCGGCAATTCCGCTTCCACATAAGCTCTTCGAGTGAGAGTCGTTTGGCGCGCAGATGATAAAAAACATCGAAATGAAGGAAACATCGCTTGGTATAAAATCCATCACGGTGGTCAGAGAGGTGTAGAATAGCATTCTTCAGCGTCTCTTGTAAAACTTTTGCACGCTCTCTGTACAGTTCGAGGATACTTTGATCTACAAGAATATCATAATTTGGAATAGCGGGTACGGTTCACTTTTTTCCGCTTCCTTTTGCGGATAAGTGTGCGTTGCCAGAATAAATTCGAATTTCTTATATAATTTATTTATTAGTTGCTTATAATAATTATTATCCAATTTCTTAATTACGTTTTGCGGTAATTAGAAAAACACTTCTTAGATTAACGCTCACCATTGTGCAGTACCGTCTTCAACTCGTCTAGCTCCCATTTTTTCGATAAAAAAGTTGAATGATTACTGATTAAAAATTATATCGACAACATCGATTTTTCAATTATGACAAGAGCCTAGGAATTTGTTTTATTTGGACCAATTATAACGATGGGCGGGGCTTGCAAATTACAAAAAATATAAATGAGAAAGTAAACTTGTAAACTTCTGTACATTGATAAAAAGAATGTTCAAAGTAAAATGGGTTTAAAACCACTTTGCTGCTTTAAGAATCTAATTGGAAAACTGCATGTTTAACGTTTGAGTTGACAACTCTTTTCAAAGCAACGGCATTGGTTTATAATTTCAAAAAATATAAAGTTTTATCTGGGTTCCTCGACCAGAAACGATGCTCTAGGTCAATTTAGAAATTCATGCTCTGAGCTAGAAAGTTCCACAGAGTGTGAAGTGGTATTTTTGGGATTTCCGGTATGTATTATAAAGCTAACTATTGTACGATCACACGCTGTAAACACGTTGTTTATTGCATCTAGCGGATCCAGAAACTGCGAAACACGTTCTGCGAAATTGTATAATTTCCGTTTCTGCAAATATCAATAGGTAATCTAATCTTTTTTGTTTTTCGTCTGTGCTGGGGATTGTAACGAACTTTGCATTTGATCATGCGGAAGAAAAACAAGTTTATTTCTTGCATAAAACAAGGAAGGGGGCGTGGGGCATGTCCGTGGGCAGGAGGAGAAAGAAAACAACTGGAGGTAACGCATTCCGAACCTTGGGGATTAATCCAGAATGGGAACAAACCCAGGTGTTGTCTCAACTGAGGATGGAAGGTTCTCCATCTATCTATCCTCGCCGTTTAGCCTTGCACACTCCGGAAACAAAAATCTCTCGCGCCGACCATTTTTAAGGTAGGAGGAGAAGAGTATGGCACGAGCCGTGCTCGTCAAAAATGGCAACACCTGTTTCTAACGAAACGCTGCCATTTCTTCTTCTTGTGTTTTAAATTCCTTTTCTACTTTATGGGCTTGGAGGCGGTAGCACAGGAAACAGGTGCCCTGGGTGCCGTCGTCTTCTTTGATGGAGTTTGAGGAAGTAAATGAACAATCTGATTTTCTTCCCGCCATTATCGTTTGTTTCTTCGTCTTCTTCTTCTTCTTCTTTTCCAACAACTCCAAATTCCAGAAGTTGCGTAGTTCGGCTAATGGTCCGGAAGTATTTTGTTTCCCGTTCGATTATTTTTTGTTGTTTCGCTCTAAACGAATTCAGAGAACCATTGCGAAGATTAAGAGGAGTCTTCCAAATATTTTTATGTTTAGTTTTGCGTGAAGTTTGAATTGGAATTCCGCACGGACCAATCATAACGTAAATACAATAATTCCTTCCCATGATTGGTCATTTTGACTGTTTTTTTTCGAAGATGCTAGTCCTTTATTGGTGGAAAAGATTGATAGTTCGGATTTGATTAGCAACCTAAAACTCAACTGAACTGAAAATTAAAAGAACGTGTATGGGACACCTACGTTGCAAGACGTATCCAGTACCCATCGTTGGTCCAAATAATTCAATATGATTAGCAGTGATGTGAGCAATCAGTTGAAGTATCACTGTGATTTTCTAATAAAAGGTATATTTATTGGAAAAAAGACTGAGCTTTATTATGGTCTTCGCACATTGCGAAGTTTGGGAGTCTTTATGTTCTTTCCATTAGATCGTATTCAATGTATTCCGCATATAACTCAGTGCACTTTCTATGTTCTGCATAAACTGAATCATATCCTATATATTAAGGATATGGTCCAGTACATTTTATACGTTCCGTATAGATGGCTCATATGTATGAATGAGGTATGCTGAAGATTTTACGCAAGTGATTTATTAATATATCCGTTAATTTGAATTTGGTAGGAGGAGTTGAGTTTTCTTAGATGTGATTAAGTTAATAGGGTCAATCCATTAATGACATATTGAATTCAGCTTTGAGAAAGGGTGGTAAGTATGGTTTTATATTTTGTCATGGATGTGGAACGGGTCTTCTGGTGTTGTTTGAATGATGTAGTTTATTATTTTACCACCTGCAGACGTCTTACCAGAAAAGAGCCTTGGCATAATATCGATAGAGTAATAGGAACTGGGTTCGTTAAAAACAAAACTCGGCAAATCAGGCAGAAACGCAACTTCCACAGTTCTCCAGAAGGTGAGATAACAATGTAACTGCTTCGGGATGACAGAGAGTTCTTGTTCGAGTCGGTTTTAGGAACTTATGTTCTTCCTGTGAGACATTAGACCGAATTGGACAATGGGAAAAGTTTCTGACCAATCATCTGTATGTCTCGTTGCTCTAGGAGATGCGAGTCTGGATTGGTTGAAGATGGGTTATGATGTTCCAAAAAGGATGCGCTGTTCACATGGTCTTGAAGAACGATCGATGGTCGAAGTCAGAGTTCTGCAACGAGATTTGGTTCATTCTTCACAACCAGTTGGTGGCAGCAGATGGCAACGCTTATTGCCATTTGTCCGAAGCAATATGCCGCCAACATTCGGCAACTCTCTTAAGGTCCAAGGGGGCGCCGAAGTTGCGTGCCGTCACCAGACGGGCGTTTCTGTGATGGCGGGGTGTCCCAGGGGTCCAGGAAAGCCCCCTCCGTCAGATACGGACCTAGGTGGGCCATAGGCGTCATTCACGGAAGGTAGACTGAGGACACTTTCTGGACTCGACCTTTGAGAGAGAAGGTCTGCCCCATGCGGTGTAAGATAGGGAGCGTCCGCACCTAAGTTTACGGGACCTACGGATAAGCAAAAAAGCAAGTCAAACGTTAATTGCAATTCAGTGTACAAACACGACCGCATAAATCGGATTCTTAATTTTACTTTTTGTAAATGTAAAATTAACTAAATATACCGCAGTGCATATATTAATTGGCGGAAGAGGTAAATAAGTACAGAAACATTAATCTGTTTTCATTACTAAATTAACTTAAAAACTGTACAAACTTCATCAAAAGTTTCATCTTTTAAACTCCAACAATTATCAATTTAGTGAGGCAATATTAGGATATTTAAGCATACAATGTGTTTTGCGGAAATAATTGCCATCATTGTGAAAATCACTGTCATCTTTGTGGAAATCATCAATGATTATATGATGAAGCAACAAAGCACATAGAGGACATTGCATAAGAATTGGGGATAATATAGCTGGTACCCAATGAAGTACAAACTTCTAGTATCACCATAGAAGCTATCTAACAAGAAAGAGGTTGTGGAAAGGGTGCAAGAAGCAGAATTTAGTCAGGATGGGTATATTGGCGCGACATGTCGGGAACATCAGCGTACAAAATATGCCAAAGAAACTCAAGAGAAGAATATAGACCTTGTATGACTTACGGATGTGAGTGTTGGGCACTAAGAGTAAAGGAAGAGAAGACACTCCACTTGGTAGAAATGCGCATGCTGAGGATGTCTCTTGGGATAACCCTAAGAGACAGAAAGCATAATACAGACATAGGAGCAGAAATGAAAACAACAAGTGGGATAGGGGAGATCAGGGGGAGAGAGGGCTTGGACGTACCTTGAGAAGGGAAGAAAAACGTCTTCTGCAAAGAGTGGGAGAAATGGAGCTAGCCAATAGGAAAGGAGGAGGGGAAAGTCCAAGGTTACTAATAAAAAGAGAGGCTCTCAAGAATATGGAGGGCTCTTCCTGATACTAGATGATACCTGAGACAAAAGGTCCAAGAGAAGTGAAAACGTTGATGTTACAGTGCTGACCCAGATCAGAGAAATAACTTAAAGAAAAAATAATTATAGGATCTTTTTTAACAATTATCTTTTTATTCCTGATCTGATATACAAAATACAAATTAATAAATGCTGAGAAGAGAGAGAGAGAGAGAGAGAGAGAAAGAAAGAAAGAAAGAAAAGCATAGATTAAAATAGTCACATGATTTATCCTTTTTTTTTCAATATAATTTCCAACAACGTTCATCCATGAATGTGTCATATAGCCATTTGAAATTAATTCAAATCACGTGAAAATCTCACAAAATAATTGCGCACGCTTTATCAAAATGGCGGCAGAATTATTGCAGGCAAACCAGGGCTCACTAATTACAAATAGATTGAATTGTAGAAATACATACAAGCCGTTGATTGATAACTTTACTGTGAAGACTGTAATAAAGAGAAGATTAAGTTGAAAGTTACCATTAAAAAAATACAATTAAGGAATAGAGTGGTATTTTGAGTGGTCTGTTAGATGGTATTTTTATACCACGTCCAAAACAACATTGTAACTATCATATTTATAAAAAAAAGCAAATGAGAACGAAGTCACGCATTTGCTCCAAAATTATTGAAGTCATTGAAAGAAAAAATAACCAATCTCTTGTGATACTTTTTTCTTAAATATCTGCGCCACTTTTAATTGGAAGCGGTAAAAATTTATTAATTTTCAATTAAAATTTCAAGATCTAGATCAAAATGCCCTTTGGGTTTCCATTTTTTTTTCAGGGGAAATTTGGAGGCGTTTGAGTATTCATATCCATTTCAATCATAATCTCATTCCAATTTTCATAGCCAAGTACATAACGTGAAGGCTAGTTAAAAATCAATTATTCCAATTTCACCCCCAGAAAGGCAATTTTGCCGCTAGAACTAGCGCCTATTTTTCTTTGACGTCCAAAATACATTCATTACTTTTTTACTTCCAATTAAAGTTACTGCAATATTTTTTTACGAATTGGAAAATATTAGAAATATTTCGCTGCTTTTCCACAAATTATAGATTCCTTAACAATCAGCGAAAAATCTACACTCCAACAACAAAAAAGAAATCTATAATCAGGCGAAAAAAATCGAATAAATTTCCGCCATAAAAATGTCTATCAAATTAGAATTCCGAAGTTTTTCTAGCTCGCCCCCACCCCCACTACGAATGTGGCAATCCCGTTTAACATCCACAACTCCTATTTAAGGGGGGGGGGGCGAAAAACAAATTCGGATATTAAAAAAAGCGGACTGGGAGGGCTTTAAAACTGACTTAAAACAAAAAACTTGTGGGATGAGGGGCAAAAGGAGTGGCAAAAACTTCTGTTATTGAAAAACCAGACTTTGAATTTTTTTCGATAATTAAGCATCGATCCCCGTCTTTTTCATATCTGGGCTAGGAAAATATGTATAAAAACCCTTTCTTCGTTTTTGTTTGTCCCTTTTTGTTCTGTTCGCTGTCGTTTACTCTTTTTGCATGACTTGGACGTGTCGTCTAGAAACGATTTCCGATATTGGAAAGTGCTGCAGATGTGCTTTTGGATGGCCTCTAGATTTAATTAAACAGCACGACAAATTAGAGTAGGGTATTCGGTACAAAAATTTCCCCATTTTCATTTCCCCTTTTTTGTAGTTTTTAGATGGCAGCAGCACGAAAAAGAATTCGCGGGAAAAATACCCTCATTAAAATAACAGTTGCCAAAGAAATTTTTATAAACCAACGACAAAAACAGCATTTTTTAAACCATTGTTTTTTTCCCTTTTGTTGTAATCGTTTGCATATAATGTCATATAATAAAAACTTGTTGAAGTTTTCACTTTCAGCCTTGCGTTGTATTTTCGAATTTATTTTTCTACGCAATTTTTAGCGTTATGTTCAGAAATAAACAAAAGCGCATTGAAAGAAAGAAAAAAGCCAAACTTTCAAAAATAAGCTTTCAATCATTTAACCGTCCTGCTTCTGAATTCGTGCAAATGATCAAGTTTTAAGACAAGAATAAATAAAAGGTAGAGTAATAGATCTAAACTTGCCCGTCGATTGTTCTAAATTACTCGATCCTGCTTTGAGGAAGGGATATAAAATTTTGATTAATTAATTAAAGTAATAGTATATTTATAAGTGCGAATAATATACTTGGAAAAAGCTATTATTTCTAGCTTATATTCTTGGATATTAATTTCAGTATATCTCTGTACGCTGGATAATATCCAATAAAATGGTGTTCGCATACCCATGTATGTAGATTAAGCTAAATTTTTTTTTATAAAGGCAAAAGGCATCGCTTCGAGCTGGAAAATCTAATGCATCTAATGCATTTGAACAATCTAATGCATCTAATGCCTTTGAACAATCTAATGCAGCGATTTTCAACCGGTGTGTAGCAAAAGGGTCCATAGATGTGTCGGGAGAATTTTTAAAACATGCAATATCTGACTATCCAGTCACAAGCACTAACTTCGTTTCTTTGAGATTTTCAAGTAAAAAAATGGCAGCAGCCAATAAATATAATTTTTCACGACCATAATGCATAATTTTACCAGCATGCTGTCAAATCGTAAATTTGATATTTGCAAAAATATTAAAAGGAGGTTTAAAAAATTCCAGCGTCAGGTAACAATATTTGTCGACGAATTCAGAACTTGTCCCAAGATGTTGAGTTGCGAGTGATGTTTATTTTTAGCATTTTGTAGATCAATCAAAATTATTCATATTTCTTATTTATTTATTTATTGTTATTTATCTTTTTTATCAGAAAAATATTTTTTTTGGTGTGTTGCGGAATTTTTTAGTTTTGGTGTATTGCGACTTGAAAAGGTTGAAAATTGCCGCTATGAACCACGTATACGGTGGAACCTGGTAAAATGACCACCTGTGCAAAAAGACCACTTTTTATAAGAGAGAATTGGTATGGACTTAGTAATGCCTATACTAAAGTCTTTCGTGTGTGGTAATCACCTCTTTATGGTGACCATTTCAGTTCAGTCCCAAAGGTGGTCGCTTCAGGCAGGTTCTACTCTGGTTAAATAATAATTATAGTTTATTTATTTGATATATATATATATATGTTTATTACATCTGACAGAGTTGTACTAATTGGAACTGCATAGATTAGTTAGAAATCACATATAAATAATCGTAGCATTCACTATTTCCTAAATTTTTTTTCTAGAGCAAATATATTGATAATAATTGAGGGTAATTATTAATTAATTAATAATATTAATTATTAAGACTGAACTACGGTGTGTTAATTAGCAATATCAACATACCAAGATCGAATATTCAATGGCAACCCTTAAGAAGTTTCTTAAGGGCGTAACAAAAACTAAGAAATTACTTAACGTTTTTTCCTTAGATTTGTTATAATTGAAATGAAATTTGTGACGGATCCCTAGAGTAAATTGCAGAAGTTGGAACCCTTAGAATATAGTTGAATTCCTTTAATCTTTCTCGGTTTTGAAAATTTGGAATATACTACTTTTATTCAGTGCCAGGTTAAAGCATGGGCTTTAGCAGATTCAACTGAGGGGCCTCCAGTGATTAGTGTTTTTTTTTATGAATGCTACGTGTTCTCTTGTAGCGATCTTCTACACACTATTATTGTTACCAAATTGCACAGAGCAAATATTTGAAATTTGTTTTTAACTTTCTAAAAATAAATTTGATTTTACTTTTAACGTTGTTATAACAGGTTTGCTTAAGAAACTCCTACTTTTGAACTATTTTACTGGGGCCTCAAAAATTTTAATCCGCCACTGCCTCTTCTACTATAATTATTACCTTTAAATGATTAGTTTAAAAGTAGTAATAATATTACTACATTTACAACTATATAATTACTACTTTTAAACCATTCATTTAGCATTGTAGTGTCACGCTTATTGAAGGCAAAGATTCTTACCAGGTCCCATGGCGGAGGGTAAGGGCTGTTCCATACTCGTGGGAGGGGGTGGAACGTTTTGTCCAGGGCCTAATACTCCAGGATAACCCATGCCGTCAGGTGGAGGCTGACCCGGAAAGAAATCGTAAAATCCAGGTTGGCCGCCATAGCCAAAATCTCCAGGACTTCCAGAATCTAGAAAATAAAAAAAGACGATTTTTAGAATCTATCCTAAGATATATATACGAGTTTTGATTGATTTTTGTAGAATTATCAGGCGACTGCACAGCGTAGAAACTATTTTTCAATAATTTTTATAGTTGTTGATGAAGTCTCTTGAATTTTAATGCCTATGAGAATTGATATATATATTCGCCCAACCTGTGAGATGGGAAACGTCGTTCTCTTTAGTGAATAGTTTCTTTGGAATCATTCTTTTTAACCACTCTCTCGTTCACTAAAAACCATGGGTGTGAGGATTTTCATTCGCGGAGTGGAAATGTGAATGACTAATCATTTATAATTCTATTTCATTTTAAAGCATCCATCCGCAATGACCATTCTCTTCCATTAAAAATGGGCTAAATCCAGGGCCGTATTCAGGGTACGATGCGAACTGGGCACAACGATTTTTTGCGCCCCCCCATTCATTACCCTATAACTAGGGGGCTAACCTCCTAGAAAATTTCTTCTAAGCATTGAATTATACGGTTCAGCCGCCACCTAGAAAAAAGTTAGCCGCCTAGACTTCGAAGCTAGTTACGCCCATGCTTCCCCCCTATACTAGTAGAAATAAGTAAAATTCTGTCGAGAGGGGAAGGACGGATGCAGAATAAAATTTCAGGGAGGCGCAAAGCTAAAGTATTTGTTACTTGAAAATAATAATTTTTAATGTAAACTTATTATTTTGGGGCACGCCCCTCTGCCTAGATCCAGCTTTGGGGTCAGGGGTTGTTTCACGCAGTTTTTCAGAATTACAGATTTAGAAAAAAAAACTGGAATGCGCATTCTCGGGAAAACCTGATCGACAAAATGCTACGATAAATAATTTGCAATTAAAAAAAAAAAAAATCCCTCAGCCTCCTGCGCCCCTAGAAATTTTGAGCCCTGGGCAAACGTCCAACGTGCCCCTTCATTTGAATTCGGCACTGGCTAAATCTTTCATTGATCGGTCGGTGTGCAGTTTTTCTTACCTTTGGCCTCTATGTTATTCAGAATTTTAAAAATCCCATCACATTGGCACACGTTTCAACCGATTCAAAACGGTTTAGAAACAAGACACAGGCACTTACGTCCTTTACGTCAGAGTTTCACGAGGTGCTTACTTAAGAAATTACTATTCTTTCGTAAGTGTTAGCTAATAACACTAACATTTAATTAAACTGTGATTATTTAATTCTTATTTTAAATTAACTGTTCCCAAATAGGTTGGCGACTAATTAACATTTAGCACGGCGTTTCCCTTTTCATGATAGTGGAGCCGGAGCATCGAAAAGGTGGGATTAACGGATTAAAGGGAGAACAGACTGGATTTCCACCGTGTAATCCGACGCGAAGGTGGATCAAGGTGTCGTCCTTTAAATCCCCCCCCCCCCTAAAATTTAATCCATTTCAAAGGTGCCGTTTCAAATTTCGTCAACAGTCTTCATTGGAATCATTAGTAGACTGTGGTCGTTTGCGAAATGCTTTATCTTGGCTCGCTTTTTTTTTCTATTTACAGTAGAACCTCCATATAACGTACTTCCGTATAGCGAAATTCTCCATATAGTGAAGTTTTGGCAAATCCCCATGGTCATTACATATGAAAGTGTTTCTATATAACGAAATAAATTTCTATATAACGAAATTTTTAACGACCAAAACAGAAAATTAAGTGGTCACGTCAGCTACCTTGGGTTCCCTAATACCGTTGGAATATAATGCGCACACTTGAAAACTTTCATATTTAAATGGTTGAATGTTATTTATGAGAAACAGTCGTTAACTGAAAAACAGGATTTTAATTGTGGTATCATAATGACCTGCCCTGGTTCATGAATACACATCGTTTCCACATAGCGAATTTCCTATATAACGAATTTTTTTTTATGGAACCGTCCATTTCATTATATGGAGGTTCTACTGTATTTATTATTTAAATTAGTTATCAAATGCCAAATTAAATTAATTATAAAAGAAGGGCTGACAGCATAAACCACAATGTAGAGCAAAAACTTCGTAACGGACATTCCCGAATAGTGAACACCTCCTAATGGCGGACAGATTCCCAAATGTCGAGGTGGATACTATTTAGGAGATTACACTCTATTTCCATACGTTTGAATATGGATTC
>QLNU02015003.1:26271004-26284640 GCA_006491805.2 Dysdera silvatica | reverse complement strand
TCTATCCCCAAAACCTCTGTATCGCGAAATTTATGCATTTCCCTGAATGTAACTTAGGCCTGTAGTCAGGGTGAAGATGCCACTGGGCAAGGTAAAGGGTACTACATGGGGCACAGGGCCCCTGGGGATTGTTCTATATATAAATGGTTCGATGAGGCAACTGGGGCCGCTTGTAGAACCCTTGGGCTTTCTTATTTGGCTCGAGCTACTGAGGATGATGTAACTTTTACTATACTATAGCTCTTCCATCTCGATTTTTTTCTCATTTACGAAATTCGAGAATGAAACCAGGTTTTACTATTGTAATAATAATAATAATAGTGGGTGTATGGCTGCCATTTCAGAAATATAGAACATCATCTGAACACATTGAAAATTAACCTGGAAATGAGGACTGCTGAGGAGGACCCTCCGCATCGCCACAAGTACATATATAATTACCTTAGATCTTTGGAGAAGGTAGCTAAATGGATGAAAGCAGCTAGATACAACATGGACTGTGAATACGTATAAAAATAATCACCAAGTAAAAGGATCTATACGTTTAAATAGGAAAGTTGTGGTAAAAAAAGCAGTTGTCATCCCGGCAGTAATAGGAGTTATTACTATAACTAGTAATAACTAGTTATTATTTACTAGTAATAACTAGTTATTATTACTAGGAGGTTCAATTCCACCAAATTTTGAAAATCACCGGACTGCGATAAGAATTGACAAATTTATGATATAGCAACTTCGGAAGGCCACCGTAACTTGGAACTCTCCATTCCTTCCGAAAATACCTATGATATTCCAGAAGCTTGGGAAGGGCTCGATTAGAAACCCTAGAATTATAAGCTGACGCACCAGCTGCCATTTTGTTGCACACACTTCCGGTTTCATAACACAACGTTTACCATTGGAAAATTAATAATCCATTTTCTTCTTCTTCTTCTTACAGGATCTGTTGAAAATTTCAACATTTTACATTTATTCTTCGAATGATCATAACAATTCTCAGCCCATTCATTTCACCCCATTTTATTAAAAATAATACACTTGTAAAATACTCAACTTTAACGCAGTAGTGAATGAGATTACGTGATGTGATGGCAGGAAAATGACGGCCATGCGTCAATTCTCTTTTCTAGGATCCTTAGGCCCGATATTAAAGGATATCACTAATAATAATATATAATATATAATTAATTATAATAATATATTATATTATAATAATAATATTGGCCGTTTATTTTGTCACAAGGGTTGCATACTGCATACGGTCCGAATTCCCACCTATACCATAGTCAGAACAGAATAAATACAATTGTACCCTGTAACGGTCGCCAGTAAAATTACAGCAAAATTTTTTAAATATTAATAATAATTACATAAAATATAATAATTAAATTAATTTAGTATTTATATAATAAATAATGAGAAATATAATTTATATAAATATTACTCGTATAAAAACAATCATACCCAACGCGTTGAGGACCCTATTAATCCGCTGGCGCATAAACTCCGTTTAATAAGTATACAATTAATTTCTTTTTAAACAATTTTATATTATTAATATTTTTAAGATTATTTGGAATTCATTCCAAAGCTTTATTCCCATATATTCAATTCCTTTCTGTACATTTCCGTTCTAATCTCTCGTAGCTTAATTTGGTTGCTTCTTCTTAAATTTCTGTTGTTTTCGTGATACTGGATATCAATATTATCCAAAATGTTTTCCTTCTATTATCCTTTCCTACATTAGTTCTAGCGTACAATATTCATTGATTTTATCAATTGGTAATATACCATATTTTACAAATAATGTAATGTAACTTAAGCTGGTGTTTCGTTCGATGGTTTTTAAAAATTTATTCTGTACGGATTTAATTACCTTCATGTTGTTCTTATTCAAATTTTCCTATATACAATTGCAATAAATCAGGTGACTATATAGAAAAAGATAGTACAGACTCAGTAACACATTCTTATTAACTTCACGTGACAATTTCTTTATAATTAATATTCCCGATTTTGTTTTAATTTTTTCAACTTGGTTATTCCAGTTTAAATAGTTCGTTAATATCAAGTCGTTAAATTCAAGGTATAGACTGGGCGATTGCATCATAACAATGACCATATATATTATTAAATGCTAATATGTATGTATGTATGTATGTGTGGGTGTGGGTGTGCGTGTGCGTGTGTGTGTATGTATGTATGTATGTATGTATGCATGTGTGTGTATGTATTCTGTATATTTTTAACATACGGATACATAATTGATTGATCGTTTGGCTTTTTTATGGCGCAAGAGCATCTGGGCTATACTGCGCCAAATATACGGATACATAATATCATGCTATTATTGACCCAATAACGATGTATATAGTTACATATTATGTAAATTTAGGCTCCCCAATAGCGTAATAAACGTCACCAATTGGTTCAATTTGACGCTCCACAGACTATAGAGCTCCGCTCCAAAGATTTGAAAAGCGTAAATGGATTACCGCACGCGTAAGAGAACCTGGGAAGATTAATCTTCGCCTTAATATAATCCGATTTGTAACACTCATTCGTTCCTCTCATGGGAAGTTGTGATTAGGGAGTGAGAGAGAAAGAGAGGGGAGGCTCCTCCATTTTTCTCTCACTTCCTCTTTCTAACTACTCAATATTCGTTGCGCTGACGATGCTGATCGTCCGAATTAAGTCAAATATAACTTAATTGCTCTTAATGATTCAATTAGCTTGCCTACTTCGTGCTTGTAAAGGGCTGTTATGGTTTACAAAGTTTTAAAGATATATTAAAATTTTTGTGCGACATATTGTTTTTCCAGGGCGCGAAAGCTCTCGAAAGTAAGAGAGTCTAGCGCTGATATCTCCTTCAATGTGATTGGTCAAGACAATTGGTCACGTGAATATTTGGGCCAATGGAGGATTAGTTCCATCGAAGTTTTTATTAGCGGTGTATCCTTACGTAGCACAACCTTTGAATGCCGGATACATGGGGACTTAAGTATCTGTCTGCTATTAGGAGATGTCCGCAATTCAAGGGGTCGAGGATGGCAGACCTCGGAGCTACTAATTGGAAAGGTGTCCGCTATTTAGAAGTTTATATTAAGGAAGCTTCATTGCATCTGTTTCCTAGGGTTTTTCCCCCCCACAAGAACACTCCATTCCCAACGATGTTTCATCGTGTATTGATTTATTATAGTAAAATTTCCTTAATAGACATCCTGAATGGCGAACGATACTATTTAATGGATACTTTTTCAATTCCCAGTCCCACTGCGTGTTATCCACCTGTCCCCACGAATTGCGGACACCTTTTAAAAGCGGGCAGGTACTCTAGTCCCGTGGTATCCACTATTGAGAGGCTTTACTATATTTTCGCAAGGTATTATTTTTGTTAGTTTCATGACTACGCAAAAATATGGTTGTATCAATTATTACAAAAACTCAAGAATTTAGATTACTGCGTACGGCGGGCACCTGCGCATAGCCAGCACAATATGCGGAGAATATACGTCTGCTGGGAAAGAAGTGCAAGACTGTCGTCAACGTGGTAGGATAGTAGGACCATGGAGGCAGGGGCGGACTGGGCCGGAACGCCCTAATGGTCGATAGGATTCGCGCCTTCCGAAAGTCGAAGATATGTGCCCTTTGATAGGACCCAGTCCGCCCCTGCATGGAGGCAGGGCAATCTTCATCCTACCTCCATGGTAGGACAAAGAATAATAATCCTTCCTTGTCGACTTAGTCTATGCGGAGTATAATTGCCCAAAATAAGCGCATGGGCTTTCTTGTCGATGATTACCTAATATGACGATTACCCCTCCTAATAATCAACGATTAGGTCTTGTAGTCGACGATTACCTGATAACAACATTATCGTCATAATAGGGATAACTTAAAAATTTGGTTGCGACGGATGTGTTTTGAATAAAAGTATTGATACAAATGAGCTTTCCCGTAAAGTTCACAGTGAGGGTGGAGAGGAGTCGGATATATGCACTTTTTTTGTGAGATAATATATGAAGCAATGGCGACATACCAGAAAAATAAGCATAACCGGAGTTGGGCCCGGCAACCATGTCCGGACTGTCGTCTAACCCATCTGGAGACATTCCGGGCCTAAGAGGTCGCATTGCCCGTCTTGGACTCCGGAAAAAGTGTCTCCTGGCTCCAAGAGTGCTTAATTGTTTCATCCTCCTTTCTTTGGAACGACGATTCTGGAACCATACCTGAATAAAAGAAAATATACCATACATTATATATATATATACCATATCTTCATCAGCATGTACAATCACTATTCTATTCTGCTATCACTATTCAATCTATTATTATGTTTAATAATTATCATGTATTAAACCATTACTGCGTTCAATCATTATCATGTATAAAATCATTATTGCATTCAATCATTATCACGTATTAAAATATTATTGCATTCAATCATTATTTTGTATTAGACCATTACTGTATACAATCATTATCATGTATTAAACTATTATTGCATTCAATCATTATCATATTAAACTATTAATATTTCTTCAAATGCAGTAAAATCTTGATTTTATGAACTTATGTGGACCCCCATTCATGGACTACTGCGGATGAGATGATTTGAGAAACACTGGGGTAGATTGCATCAGTGCGTTTCAGATACACGTCGCTGAGCAGATAAGGAAAAGTAGTTCGAAATGACAAATTATTCACTTAGAGGGCGCTGCAGTAGACTCCTGACGAAGGCGAACCATGTCTGTTTGAAATAAGTTGAATTGCTCCACCCAACATAAAAAACTGTACTCTCTATAACCTTAATGCTGATATGTAAATTGCTAATATGTAATGTAACATTGCTAATGTAATAATGTATATTGTAATAATGCTAATGTGATAATACTAATATGTAAAGCACGTGGTTTACGTAACAATTTAAACTTAACAGTGTAAACGTAACAACGTAAATTTTACGCTTAAAAAGGGTATTATGTTCAATAAATTAAATTATTGTGAATGTTATAATATGGAAAAAAACTGGTTGTTATTTCTTTTTATATTAAACACACCTTTACTTCAAAGAACGATGTCAATCAATCAACGTTTATTGGCGTAGTGATACCAACGCCGATGTTATGGCGTGATTAGATGGTGAAACGTTCGAAAGAAAATAAATATTTGCAACGGGCATTTCGATCAATTTAATACCAATCTTTTTGCAATTTGGTTTAAAAAATAGTCCATGTACTACACCATTCTGCGAAATAACTGGCAACAGTAAATATACGTTCGTAAAGAGACTGTATATTGTTTTTCGTAGCTCAGTGGGTAGAGCCTCCGCCCGGCAAGTGGAAGGTCGTGGGTTCAGCTCCCACCGAAGGCAGAAATATTTATTTTCTAATCACGCCATACCATCGGCCTTGGTATCACTACGCTAATAAACGTTGACTGATTGACATTGTTATTTGATGTAATCTGCGTAGTGTTCGATTTATATAAAATAAACACCTTTACTTGTTATAGGGATATTTAAGAATCACAGATGTCGTTGTCATATGGACTCTGAATCAGCAACGGGCCAGACAAACTTCAGTCGGGAAAAATGGATCAATTGAGGACAACTGAAGCATTTCGACTCAATGGAAAGAGATCAAGAAAGTGATCTCAATCAAAAAAATAAATTCCAATAATTAACAAATATAGGAAAAGCTGAATGTAAATAAATGAGACGAACTATATATATAGTCGAACCCTGTTACTGCGACAACCCGCATATTACGTTAAAGTGTTGGTGCTTCTTTAAATGTCGCTATACCCGAATTTGACTATATATATATATGTGTGTGTGTGTGTGTGTGTGTGGTAAAACCTCGATAATCCGAAATAAAGGGGGTGAACAAAACTTCGAATAATCCATAGGTCCAGTTTTCAGTGCATAAGGGTGCAAAGAAATCATGTTTATCCAAAACGTTTAATTATGTACCACTAAATTATTATATTGATGATGAGAGAAGAATGTCACAAAGTAGATGTTGTTACTATTTAAAATATTATATGATTTAAAAGGGTAACTATGGACACCTAAGTAAGCGGCACGATTATACGATCGATATCGGTTCCCTTTCTTAAAGCCAGAGTATATTAGAAGCGGATACGTTGTTTAAGCGTCCTAGCTGGGATTACAGTACCGCCTTCCGAGGCCATCCTTGTTCAATCTATTACTACTACTACTACTAAAAGCGGATATGAACACTTTTGTTGAAAACATTGAAGAAGTACCTACTGAAAAAAAATTAGCAGTGTATTTCGGTACATCGAAGTTCATTTCAGCTAAGTTCGGTTAATCATGGTTTCACTACACAGTTGAACCTTGTTAAGATGAATTACTTTTAATACGAACCGTTTTCTGAAGTCCCGTCAACAGGCCTGTAGATAAGATGAAGAGGTGACTGGGATAAAGCAAAAGACATGGGGCACAAAGCACTTGGGAATTGTTCTCTCTCTCTGTATATATATATATATATATATATATAAGGTGTGTCCCACCGAAATAAAGCCACCGTGATTATATGCCGTAACTGGACACGAAACAAACCAATAAGAACGAAACAAATATATTAAGAAAGTCTATATACAAATACATATTTGCAAGGAGTAACTCACTCCCTGCCCCACTTGGGCAGGAAAAAAAAATGAATGTGTAAAAAAGAGAGCAGAAAAAGTGTCCCGCCGAAATAAAGCCACCATCCCTATTAGTGTTTTGGGTAACTCTCAATATTCGAGCTGCTACAGGTAAACAGGTTTATGACGTCAGGAAGTTGTCAAATAACTTACCTGTTCTATCCCAGTCGAATGTTGACTTCAGAAGGTTGTATTTTCTATTTCTCCTGCAGTATTGCAATGGGAAAACGAACCCAGCTATCAGAGTTCGAGAAAGGCCAGCTAACAGCTTTTAAGGAACAAAGTCTTTCACACAGACAAATATCTAAGCAAATCAAACGATCTAAAACCGTAATAGACAATTTTGTGAATCAGGGCAATGCGTACAGGTATAAAAAAAGGAGGTGTACAGGCAGAAAAATGACTTCCAGGCAGGAAAGAGATATTGTGCATCGTCTTTCACAAGGTGGTATTTCTCTCAGACAATTGGCCAAAGAGGATAACATCCCTGTGACAAAATCAACCCTGTCACGGATTGTAAAATATACAAAAAACTTCCAATATAAAAAAAGGAAACAGCAGCCCATGTTGAAAGCTATTCACAAGCAAAGGAAAGTAGATTGGGCCAAATATCATCAAACCTGGAAGGACCAGTGGCATCGTGTTATATTCTCAGATGAGAAAAAACTTAATTTGTATGGCCCAGACGGACTTGCATTCTATTGGCATGACATGAGGAAAGAAGAGGAAATCTTCTCCAAAAGATAATAAGGTGGAGGCTCATTAATGGTGTGGGGAGGCTTCGGCTATGGTGGTAAACTTAACCTGGCTTTCCCCTTAGGCCGCATAAAGGCTACCAATTACCAAGAAATGCTAGAAACCCGTTTGCTGCCATTTGCAGAGAGAATTGGTGGCCCAAGTTGGATTTTCCAGCAGGACAACGCCCCCATTCACGTTGCAAAACCCTCTTGTGAATGTTTTTTGCATAATGGGGTGCATGTCATGGAGTGGCCTGCCCTTTCCCTTGATCTTATTTCCCAAGAAAATGTGTGGGGGTAACCTCAGTAGGGCTGTATATGCCAATGGCAGACAGTTTCAGTCTGTGGCAGAATTGAAGGCTGCCATCATTGAAGTCTGGGATAATATTGATGCCACTGTCCTCCAGGGATTGGTAAATGGTATGCCACATCGTGTTTTCCAAGTCATATATAATCATGGCGGATATATTGGCTATTAACAGTAGTGGCTTTATTTCGGCGGGACACTTTTTCCCCTCTTTTTTTACACGTTCATTTTTTTTCCTGCCCAGGTGGGGCAGGGAGTGAGTTACTCCTTGTAAATATGTATTTGTATATAGACTTTCTTAATATATTTGCTGCGTTCTTATTGGTTTGTTTCGTTGCCAGTCATGGCACACAATCACGGTGGCTTTACTTCGGTGGGACATACCTTATGTAAATCGCTCGATGGGCAACTGCGGCCAGGCCACTGCTAGCCCGGCATGGTTACAGGCCTTCCTGTTTGATTGTATAACATACTACCCTTTCCGGATAAGACGAATTACTGTTAATACGAACAGATTTTCTGTTCCCCTTGGTGTTCGTCTTAACGAGGTTCGACTGTATTACAATTTTACTTACAGATAGTAAAAAAAACCACGCATGTTTTATTATATTACCACGTGCTTGTAAATACAAAACAATGTCAGTTTCTTCGTGTTTCCCGCACTTTCTCTTCATCGGAAATAAAGAGTAGCGGGAAAAAAAAAGGCGCCAAAAAATCCCGCGAACGCTTGCATCATCTGTGAACTGAACAAGAAAATTCGTCCAAACCACGACGCAACCATAATCGCCTTACTAAAATGATTTTTTTGCCTTTTTTTACAAAAGTTTTTGCCTGATAAAAAGCAAATAAGTAAATATATAAGAAACCAGAAAGCATTCCCCGAAATTACGGAGATGCAGGAGCAAAATCGACGCTAATCCTTGAAAGGAATTTCCGTCAGGAGAAGCAACACCAAGAAGAAGAAGAAGGTCTTTTGGAATATTCTGGCCTCCAGTATTCGCGCCAGCACAAAAGCAAAACGAAAGCTGAGGTACCCTGTACAGTTGAAATGGGGGAGGGGATACCAGAAAGCAGTGGACCTTATCAGGGACGCCCAGGCGGAGGAGTTTTGTGGCTATAATCCTAAACCCAAGCCGCCAGCATTCTAACCCCCCCTCCACTCACTAACCCCCATCCCCTTTATCACTGGAGTTATAAAAACCGCCCCCTCTTCCCAAAGCCCTTTTGAAGTGGGGGCGGGGGGGCGGTGTTACAAGATCGGATTTATTCGAGAGCAACTTCCCACTTTACATGCGGAGAAAGAGCGGCAGAGAGTGGGGGGGGGGCATTTCTCATCTACATCTTCACCCAATGCTTTGTTACTGCACATCACTTGATACAGGGTGCCACAATAGTTTCCATTCCAAATAAGACATTCCTGATTTTCTTAGCGCATTTACTAAATCTTTATACAGTCCTAAAGAAAAAGTTAATTCTAACATGAGTTGCTAATTTTTCTGCTTTGTAAACCTATCCAGATATGAAAAGCTAGCATTTAAAAGGCAAATCTAAAAGCTGATCTATTACACGTTTTCTTAATGTTCAGTTTCTTTCTTTCTTTTTTTCTTTAAATCACAAATTTAGATATTGAAGACTGGTCAGCAAAAGCGCCTTCCATCCCAGGAAAAGATGTGATATTTCCCATGACATGCTTCTCCCTTATTCTCTCCTCTTTTTATTGGTTATGGAAATTTACGTGTGATCACTGCATACTCTTGATTTAGGATATGACTAAATCTTAATTTAGCAAAAATAATAATTTTTATAAGTTCAAAATTCCTCATGTTTTATTTTGCCAAATTAATTACATTTGTACCGACTCTATGATCTTCTTGCTTCATTTCGCAGCATTTCAATTGAGACCAAAAACTAACCTGAAGGCAAAACGTTTGATCAAGTAACACGGTCTAAAACGTCGGTCTAAAATGGTCTAAGTATAAACGGTCTAAAGCAAAAAATCTAAAGCATATTCAGTTATCCCAGGTGATCTGGTAAGTCATTCACATCAACGGAAATACTGACGTCTACATTCACGAAGGCTTTCACGGCGTCTATTAATATACATTATAGAGCTTTTTGTGATGTTCCGCCGCGTCTGTTTATTAAAAACACTTAACGTTTCACTCCGTGTTATGCTGAGCATCCCCAGAAGCAACAGCCGACAGCAACAGAATTCTGCTTGGTGGCTCAGCAGAAAATGGCATTCTCTGCCGAGCCACGAAGTGGAAGTCTTGCATTTTTACAGAGGGAAACTTGGTCGGCTGTTTCTTCTGAGGATGCTCCGCATAGCACGGAGTGAAACGTTAAGTGTTTTTAATAGACAAACGCGGCGGAATATCCAGAAAAACTCTATAATGTATACAGGATACTAACAAAATAAAAGGGGTTGCTGGGGACACCAAATAAAGCATATTTGCCTATATCCTCGTGTCCGCAAAGGGGACGGTTTGGCTGTAGAGCGTAACTACTGTTTATGCCCATCACGTTGCTACGTAGCCAATTGCATGAATTAAATGCAATTTTTGATACATAATTTAAGTGAATGAGCTAATAATACAGCAGAGATAAAGAAATCTGGAATTCCGTTTTCTGATTTTGATCTGTGATAGTGTTTAGTAATGTAACACAGACAGTAAAAATATGTAAGACAGTAAAAATGCCTTTTTTAACACACTAGAAAAGAGTTGGGAACTCCCAAGTATGTGCAACAGGTGAAGAACATCAAAATAAACATTTTTTGTTCAGAGTCTTTTTTTCCAAAAATTAGTAGTTTGGCCACTACAGCGAATTTAGTGTTTGCATCCACCGCATTCAAAGTTTCCACAAATGGCTACAATGCACCATTTCCCGAAATTTTAAAATTATTTAATGTCAACAGCATGTCTCTGGCGACTTTTTAAAATCAGTTAAATTCACCAGAATTGTATGTGTAGAATCTGCCTCTTCAGTTTGCAGCCATAGATTAATTCTACACATAAAATTCCGGTGCATTTAGCTAATTTTAGACAGTCGCTAGAGAGAGCCCAACGTCTGTTGACATTAAATAATTTGAAAAATTCTTGAAATGGCGCATTGTAGCCGTTTGTGGAAACCTTGAATGTGGTGGATGCAAATACTAAATTCACTGTAGTGCCCGAACGGCTAATTTTTGGAAAAAAATTCACTGAACAAAAAATGTTTATTTTGATGTTCTTCACCTGTTACACATACTTGGCAGTTCCCAATTCTTTTGCAGTGTGTTAAAAAAGGCAGTTTTAGGCTTATTTTCACTACATAGTAACACAGATCAGGATTAAGAAACAAAATTCCGGATTTCTTTGTCTCTACTGTATTATTAGCTCAATCGCTTAAATTACGTATCAAAAATTGTATTTAATTCATGTAATTGGCTACGTAGAAAAGACATGGACATAAACAGTAGCTAGGCTCTACAGCCAAACCGGCCCCTTTGCGGACACGGGGATATGGGCAAATATGCCTTATTTGGCGTCCCCAACACCCCCTCTTATTTTGTCGGTAGAATTCAGGACCACCCTGTATATTGACGTCTGTTTTGCCTTTACCCGCGCAGGGCTGTCCTTGGGCGTGGCGAACTGGGCGGCCGATTAATGCCACTAAAGAAGTGTGGCGTAAGTACGAAGAAATCAGTTTCTAGCAGCCCTATGTACTTTCGAAAGAGTATCTGGTCAACTGACCTTTTGCGTGTGACGTCATATTTCCCATGATGCTCATGCAGCTTCTAAACGGTGGCTTAAACAAATACACGTGTTATTAGACAAATGCTTTAGCATTAGTAGCCCATGAGCGTTGTAATGACATTGTTTTGTTCATATGGCCACAGCGGATATTCCTGTTTTCCGACATTTGGAAGAGAATTTCGCTACACAAAAATATTAGACAAATTACTTTGTAAGATGTAATAGTGTAATATAAAAGTGGCAATAATTATTGAGTTAGCTTTTCACTAATTCGCTATAATTATAGTGACAATAAACTGTAATAATTCGTATTTTAATTAACTTTTATCAACTAATTTTAGTTTAACTTTATTAACTTCTCTGTATTTTTACATTCAGCGTTTATACTATCAAAAAGCTTCATTTTGTAATGCTAAACCATGGTCCATCTTTTTACCGTTGCCGTGTTCAAAGATTTCTAGGGTGGCTAATATCTCAGTCAACCGCCCAGGGCCTCTAAAACCATAGGCGCGTAATTGGTTAACACATCGGGAGAAAGCGCCGCCTTTCAAAAGGCAATCGCAAAACAATGGTAAATTATAACCAATTATTGAAAGTGTTATATGCTTCAGCAAAAGCGAAAACAAGTCAATGTTCATATTTGTTTCCAAGGCAAATATTTATATTTTTTGATGCTCCTCCTCGTAGGAGGAGGAGGAGGAATTGTGCAAGGATTTCATTGGGAAGGGTGTCCGCCGGAGTCCTCCTCCTCATAACTGTGCAAGACTTCTTCAGCTTAACCAATGGAATCTTACGCTGAAACGCCAACTTCCACAGCACGTTTCCCATCTGCTGAAATAAAACTAAACCTATTTATTTATTACCATATCTAATTCTCGAATTCTGACATCGATGCAAACGTAATTAATTATTTGGAAGATTAATCGCTTGTCGCAATTTAACTCATTAATACCAATTGTAGTAATTATGATCGTTAATTGTGTGCTTACATGTTTCACGTTAATTGCATTAGTCTAATATTTATTATTGAATAAGTTGATCTGTATTTCAGCGGATTCGATCCAATCCAATCCCTTGCAATCACGTCTTATCTGATCCGATCCGATCCAATTTGATTCAACCTGATCAAACACTGCATGGCATTTGGGCGTCAACTTGAAGAAAAGAGTGAGGGGTCTGGGTGGTAAGACCAACTTGGGCAGTCAACTAAATTTACTAGTAATACTACTAGAATCAATGATAATACTTAATATAATCTATATGTCACGTCTGTCGTCTCCAACTACATATTCTGAATATGTATGTACCAACACATTTACCTTCGAAGAATGGACACCTCTATTTAAAGGACAGAATATTCGGTCCCGTGGATGTCTTTTATCAGCAGGTAATGTTTTATTTTAATTTCGATAAACAATTTGAAAGTTCAAAACGATTGATGAATTAGTTTGGATTGAGTCTTATTTAATTAGCAGAGATCCAGAGGAATTGGATTATATATGACTGTAGCAGATTGGATTGAATGGGATTGAACTGAATCAGCTAAGCCCACATTCTGTTGGACCTAGGCGACAATTCTGTGGGGAAGGGTTAGCCCTGTCAGATAACGAATCTCCGATAGATAACGAATAAAGAAGTTATCTATCAGTTTTGGGAGGGCCTGTCCCCCCCCCCACACACACACACCAAGAATTGGAGCCTGGGTCCAACAGAAATGTGGGCTTAACTGATTTAGTTCAGTCCTATTCAATCCAATCTGCTACAGTCGTGTACAATCCGATTCCTTTGGACCTCTGTTAACTATACAAGGCCCGATCCGACGAACCATTCATCAATAATTTTAAACCTTCAATTTGTTTATCGAAATTAAAATACAGTGCTGCCACCTGATAAAAGATACCTACTGAACCGAATATTTGTCCTTTAAATAGAGGTGTCCCTTCTTCGGAGGTAAATGTGTTGATATATACACATCTGTATTACGTGCTTCGCGTTCGAATGGTATTGATAAATTGTAGACATGTTTGCAAAGTTTTTTGTAAACAAGTTTTCCGTCATAGTTTGTAAACACCATTTAAGCGTTAATGTTAAGTATGAAAGAAGGAAGTAAACAAATACATAAAACTCTTGCTGCCCATGCACGTGCCTTAACCAAAAGCCTGGTTCTTTTTATATCGGCACCT
>QLNU02015003.1:26234191-26270904 GCA_006491805.2 Dysdera silvatica | reverse complement strand
TATTAAAATAAAATAAAATTTTCAAAAATTCACCCAGTAATTGTGAACTTACTTTACATGAAGGTGATATTATTTTATCATGACGATTATAGCTAGATGTTAGTTATGATTCCAAACAAGATGAGGAAGATTACGGTGATTATGATGCCAAACAAGATAATGATGATTATGACGCTGAACAAGATGATGCGGCAGAAAATATAGAGAAAGTTTTATAACGAATGCAAAAAGCTAATGCAAATTTGGCTAGATGAAGAACTTAAGAAAATGACGATCAATAACAACAAAAAAAGGCCTGCTATAATTGACTATCTACTAAAAATGCTGAAGATTGGACATCTTATAAACAAATCAATAAGGAAGTGAAGAAAAGAACGTTGGAGAAGAAAAATGATAGTTGGGAGAAATGTTGTATTAAAATTGATGATGAAATGGGATGTAATAGATGTAAACAATCATGGAACATCATTAAAACTCTTATTAAACCAGTCAAAGCAAAGTTTACCATCAAAAATATTGAGGTAAACAAATGAACTAAGTATTTTAAAGACCTACTCTCAGAAAACTCTGTGCAGTTTATAAGAACCGGAGTTACGAAAAGCCAACAGGCAATTGACATCAGTATTGAATTAAGCGACATTGAAGCAGCTTTAAAAAATCAAAGAATGGTAAGGCTCCAAGTCCAAGGGGACTCACCATGGAACTTTACAAATATGGTAGTAAAAACCCCAAAGATTTACTCGGGAGCATTATACAGGAGATTATTAAAGGGAACCAATGCAAGAGGAAATTAGGGAAGCCCATATTTCACCCGTTTTCAAGAAAGGAGATAGAAAAAAATGCGCGAACGATAGAGGCATTAGTGTATTACACCCCATTATCAGAATAGCAGGAAGAATTTCAAGAGACAAAACGGAAGAGGAATTTGCAACTAATGAGGAACAGAGTGGTTTCACGAAAGGGACATCATGTATAGACAATATCTTCATAATTAGACAGTTACGAGCAAAATAAAGAACGTAAAAAAGAGGTATATATGTATAAATAAATAAATAAATAAATATATATATATATACAGGGTCTTTATAATTAAAGTTCCACTTTGAAATGGCCATAAAATGAAAACTACTGGACCAAATGTTATCAAACTTGGTAATAGCTTACAGGAGGTCATGGGATTTTATTTTCCGCAAAAAGTGGAAAATAAATAAAACACGTAGTAATAGTGCACGTGCATATATATATATATAGAGAGAGAGAGCTTCTATTGATTTGGAAAAGGCATACGATAATGTCTCACACGTAACATTTTGGAAACATTTGGAGAGTTCTGGCATCAACAGGGATATCATTCGCGCAATAGATAATTTATACTGTGGCACAGCTTCGATAGAGCCAAAATAGGCAATAAAATTTCGGAGGCGTTTCAAATAAAGGGCTTAGATAGGGCTGATGTTTCTCACCCACACTTTTCATCATGCTGTTAATAATTGGAACAGGAAATGGAGAGGCATGGGAATTCCAATAGGGAATGATTTTATACACTCACTTTTCTTTGCAGATGACCAAGTACTCTTCGCACAAGAAAAGCACGACGCAGAGCATGTATTAAGAAAATTAAATGAGGATTATAACAAAGAAGGAATGAAAATCAACAATAAAACTGAATATCTTGCAGTTGGAGATATTCACATAGAGGAATTAGAGGTCAGAGACAAAAAAGTTGAAAGAAGCTCTAAATTTAATTATTTGGGATCTATAATGGAAGAGGATGCAAGTAATTGTAAGGACATTAAGAGCAGGATCTGTCTTGCTAGGAAGGCAATTCATACTCTTCACCCAGTTATCTGGAACAAAATAATTTTCCTGAAAACTAAAAAATTAATTTTTAAATCAATTTTTGAAAGTATTCTTATATATGGCAGTGATACCTGGGCTTATAGCAAATAAATTGGAGAAAAACATTGAGGCAGTCGAGATGGATGTTTGGCGTAGATGTTTGCCAAAAAAAAATTAGACAAAGTGAGAAATAACACCATTTTGAGGTTAGTGGAAAATAATAAAACCATTGAAGAAAAGATAAAACAAAAAGCCCTTAAATGGTTTGGACATGTAATGAGAATGAGCGATGAAATATGGCCGAAAAAGATGATTCAGAGTATGTGCCAGTAGGGAGAAGAAAAAGAGGAAGACCATGTAAAACACGGATGTTAGGGATAAAAAGACAATGAAAAAAGGGAATATTGATGCAGATACTTGTAGGGACAGAGGCCAGTGGAAGAAATGCATTACATAATGGAGGGTAGCTTCATTGGTGAAAGGCAATGTAGTGAATTGAAATGAACATTTAATTATATAAATTTAATATTAGAATATAACATTTAATTTTTAAAATACAATTATTTTCTTCAACGGACTTAATATTTTAAATTGATAATAATTTATACTTTCAAAATGAATTCCTCCTAATGAAATTAGTTTAATAGATTTTATAAACCACGAAGACTAAATTTAGTTTTATTTTTTTCTTCAATATCGTCAGAAACATAAAGAGAAGTTATTCAAAGAGAATTCTAATTTATGTTACGAACTAATAATAGTACAATTATCTCAAATGCAATTAAATATTAAAAGAATCATATTTTGGATTCGTAATTTCCAATTTTTTGAGGTCAGTACCTATTTGACACAGGAGACAAAGGTCTTGAAAATTATACCTATGCGCGCGTTCGTATTTAGCCAATTATTAATAGTAAAATATTTGTAAAAAATAGGGTTAGTTCAGAAAATAACTTGCCTTTTATAGTGATTGACGCTTTATTTTCAATACACTGTCAAACTTTTAGGGCGGCCGAATTCAGTATACTGAAAGCCTTATGCTGACAGTCACAATGGCCATATTCGAGAATTTTATTGTTACAAATTATATAGTTTTAAGTGTGGTTATTGGTTTAGCGGTTTTAAAATTAACGCCTTCTGTTAAAACCGAAAGTGTTTAGTAGGTGAACTATTTCGTTATTTAACCAATGAGTTTCTAAGAACTACGGGCGCTTTTAGCCCAGAGGGTTTTTGCGAACAAATAAAAGAAGAAAACAGCTCTACGAAACTCGGGAACAAAAGAACTCGCATAAAATCCAGCTCGTAAAATGGCGGGAAAACAAAGTTTCCCGCCACGTAACAAAACAAAGAGAAAGAACACAGTACTTAATTAGAAGGCCAGGCCGAAGTAGATCTATTTTTTTTCCTTTTTTCGTTTATTCTTCTTGTCTTTTTAAGGGATGTAGGCCTTTCTAGGTCGCCCGTCCAGGCCATTTCGGCACCCAGGTTCATTCCCAATCCCACCCGCGTTGGTCGTTTGCGAAAGAACGTGACTTTCCGGGTCTCGGCCATTTCTGGTCCTGGATAAAAGCTCCTTTTTCCATGGTTTTTATTTTTTGTCAGCTTGTGTCCGGGAAGGATTTTTGTCGTTCGGGGAGAAAGCAGGGGGAAAAAAGGGAAAAACCATTTTCCGAAAAGTCTAAGGATGAAACAGAAGTTTTCTTTTTTAGCTTTCTCTATTGTTCGCAGCAGTAAATCTCAAGTCTTTTTATTTTTTTTATTTCTTCCCAAGGATGTTTTTCGTTGTAAAACTAACTGAAATATAATTTTTTACAAAGACGTGAATTTTTTGGCCATTTTCAAAATTTGAGATGAATGAGAAAAGACAAAAATCCCTTTCTCCGTTTTTATGAAATTTCAAATAAGTTGAAAATGAAATAAGGAATTATTTAAGCGAAAATAGCAAATACATAAGCAATAAAACGCATGTACTAACCTAATTTATAGGTGGTAAGTATTAAATCGTAAATGATAAGCTCTCAATCTACTGGTGCTGCAGGGAATAGTGATGGAATTGTAGCCCCCATTCCGATGAAAATTTGCATATTTACATATGAATATATGGTTATATCTTTGTAACCCACTCCCACTGGGCCTATAAGCCCCCCTTTATTAACTTCTCGCTTACGTCTATGACTTAATCGCAAACGAAGAGCAAAAATCGTGTGGCACGTAAATAATTAGTAAAAAATCATTAGGGACAGGTAAATAATCGTAAGTGACAAGTGAATAATCGTAAGTCACAAGCAAGTAATTAAAATTAGTAAGTTCGTATTTTGCGCTCAGAGGCTGGCTGCATGATGATTTACATAATATGGGATTGATGGCTTCGAGTGGCCCACAAATTTCGACGTAAGTTGCATTCAACCAATTTACGACAATTCGGATCCGGTTCAGTGAGCTTAAAGGCTGTGACGTAGACCAAGGCGTTAGTTGATGTGACTAATCGTAAACAATAAGATAATAATCGTAAGTGATACGTAATAAATTGTAATCTATTGCTCATTATCCCACCGGCAAGGTACATTGAAAAGGATTGTTCTGCTTTTCATTTTAGTTAGAGGAGCATATATTCCTTATATGGTCCTAGCTATCCAGTGTTTGAACTTATATACAGACGCTCTCAGATTTTTAAAATCCGTTTCTTTCTTAATACATTTCTTTAGATTTCATTTCTTATAACTTTGTTGGCGCCTTCACAGCAAGAGTTAACACAAGCGTACCACCTGCGGATCTATGGAAGCAATTAAAAGGGCGCTTAATAAAAACTACTTCGCAATGGCAACAGCCTCTTTTTCAATTCAATCAATTCAATTTATTTCCTGGGCATCATTCAAGTAAAAAAAAGAAAAAGCAATACAAATAATAACACAGTGAGGACGATGCCAAGGTGGTAATGCGAATAAAGGCACACATGTGCTCGGCGAAGTTCACATAACTATTGGTAATATACGATCACCATAAAATAAAATAAGTGTTCTAAAATGTTGAGTGTTATAAATAAAGAATGTGATTCTTTAAAAGAAGTATTTACTGAGATTATGAACGATCCAACCTCCGATCAAACTTCGCTTAGGCAGAGTGTCGGCTATTTAAATATATTTAACGACTTTGAATTTTCACTTTTGGTTGTTGTTTTTAACGATATGTTTAGACGTACGGATGTTCTCTTCAATGTACTACAAAATAAGTCATTTGACATTAATTTTTGCATCTCACAAATTAAAAATACGCAAATGGTCTTAAACAGCAAACTAAATGAGGATACGTTCATAGAAATTTTCGAATTAGTGATTTCGAAAACAACAGTTCCAACTGAACACCGTGAGGGACAAAAAAAAAGTGACGCTCACACAAAATAAAGTTCTTGCAAAATATAAAATTCATATTTTATGAAATATTAGATACTATTTCTTTACAAATTACTACACGTTTTCAAGATATGGAAAAGCTTCATTTTATTACATTAATGGATACTTCAAAATTTGCGGAGTATTCCAATAAATTTCTTACAAAAACAATAAATAATTTAAATGTGTACTACCCCAATATATTTACTGACTTCCAAAGATTGAAAAATGAATTAAAACACATATATCTGGATAAGCAGTATAGAGATATGAAATTACAAACATTCATGGAAATTTTAACAGAAAACAAATATATTTTTAAAGAAGCTTATAAACTTCATTGCTTAATAGTGACTATTCCGTCCACTAGTATTTCCGTAGAACCAAATTTTTCTTGCTTAAACAGAATCAAAATCAGTCTACGTAATACGATGTTAGAAGACAGACATAGAAACTTGTTAAAAATTTCAATTGAAAAGTAACTATTAAAAGAGTTAATAGAAACTCAACCATTTTTTCACATCATCGACAAGTTTGCAAGTCTAAAAGAATCGAACTTATATTCAAAAAATAAAGACTGGGTAAGCATATATTGCATATTTTTATTTTGCTTGTTGTCTCCACATATTCTCTCTGTCTGTACATGTTGTACAGACAGAGACAATATGTGTACAACATGTAGTACCATATCAGGCCCGATATATATATATATATAGCAAAATTGTAGTATGATTGTGACATGTAGTACCTTCTAATGTAATATACATAAACACTACACTTAAACATATATTAATTTAGACAAAGTTAAAGTAGAAAAGTAATATAACACTAGGTAGTCAAACCAAGTAAATTAAAATAGTAGAAACATCTCAGAATAAAAAATGCAATTGGAGTAGTAAAAGGTGAAGAGGAGTAAAAGATTAAACAATACCAAGAATTTTGTTCTTCATCAGGGACCGCACAAAATCCCTGTTATTGGTTTGCTTTTTCTGACTACAATAATTGAGATTTGTGATCAATACTGAATGAACCAATATTGATCAAAAATTAGTTAAAAATAGTATAAATACAGAATATAATTAATTTAAAAATGTTTTAGCAATTTAGAAGGGTCTTCTTATTAATACTAAGAAAAATCTCAATTGTTGTAAGTGGCCCAAAAGCAAACTTACAACAAGTAGATAGAGTTATGGAAAGGGATTAAAGTGTAAAAGTTGAATTAAAAAGAGTTTAGAAATAAAACTAAAAAAATGTAATAACAATAGAGAAAAAAGAAGATACATGTGTACAAAAATGCAAGTGCAAAATTTCGGTTACACAAAGATACCAAAACTATCAAAATTGGTAAAGGCGTTAGGTAGGAGATGCCATTTCTCCCAAACTTTTTACTTCAGCTTTGCAAATGATGTTTCAGCTGATAAATTGGAATAACAAAGGAATAAAAGTAAACGGTGAATATTTAAATCATCTGTTTGCTGATGATATTGTTATTTTTTCAACGAACCCATCAGAACTCCACAACATGGTACAAGAGTTATCAACTAGAAGTAGAGAAATTGGACACAAGATGAACCTACCAAAAAACTAAGCTCATGTTCAATAATTTCGTAGCGAAAACAAAAATACAAGTTGACAACGTTGAGCTAGAAATTGCTGATTCTTATATTTACTTGAGCCAGATGATTTCAATGGAAGG
This sequence comes from Dysdera silvatica, assembly GCA_006491805.2. Classification (NCBI taxonomy): domain Eukaryota; kingdom Metazoa; phylum Arthropoda; class Arachnida; order Araneae; family Dysderidae; genus Dysdera; species Dysdera silvatica. The sequence continues at coordinate 26,263,980 of QLNU02015003.1, read as the reverse complement.
CAACATTATGAAAGAACTCAACAGACGTATCAAACTTGGCTGGAGTACATTCGGAAGAAACAATTTTATCCTGAAGGGAAAATTGCCTTTATCTTTGAAAAGAAAGGGCTTCAACCAGTGTATATTACCAGTTCTCTCTTACTGATAAGAGACATGGAGTCTAACAGTTGGATCAATACAGAAGTTAGAGACAACCCAAAGGAGCATGGAAAGGTGAATGCTTAGAATAACTAGGAGAGATTGAAAAATGATAAACACTTGGGTGAGAGAGCAAACTAGAGTAGAGGACATCATTATTGAAGAAAAAGGGCTGAAATGGCGATGGGCTGGGCATATTGCAAGAAGAACTGATCAACGTTGGACAACAGAAATTCTGAACTCGATTCCAAGAGACCACCGAAGACCTAGAAAACGTCTTCAAACTAAATGAGTGGATGACATAAGAAAACTGATTGGGGTGACGTGGAAGCGAATTGCTCAGGATAAGGATGCAGTCGCATTTTTCGCAAAATGCGACGAGTTGCTCGAAAATGCGAAGAAAAAATTACTGCATTTCTTTCCGTTAGCACTTTCCATTTATTGATCTTTTCTTGTTCCTTTTCGTTTCCTCTTCAAAATTCTTAACAGTACCTATTAAGCATTGTTGATATAAATAATTTCATTGATACGATTTTTCGAGCAATGAAAGCTACTAATATTTTTTAGCATTTTGCTACAACTTTTTTTTATAAATTTTAAGCCTAAATTAAAAAAACACACTAAATCGCCATAAAAGTCTACGTAAGATTAATGATATAATCTATATTGAAATATATTAATTTGAATTTGGAGAGGTTATTGATACTACTAACCACCATGACCTAGTCTTAGAGTGCGTGTATAAAAAAACTATATTGGTGCATGTGGGCCCACGCCAGTGCTTCTAAGGGGAGGGCTGAGAAAAATTAACGAGTACTTCTAGGGGGGGAGGCTGAGAAAAATTATTACCTCCTTCTCAAAGCTGTCGAGAAATTCATTGAATGTATAAGATACTAAAACGCTACAAAAATAATTGATACTGCTTGACAATTAGTAATGAGCTAAAAAGTACCTTATTTTCATGTTTGGCGCAGTATGATGCTCTTGCGCCATAAAAAGTACCTTATTTTAAAATGTGACTGTAAAACTTTTGAAAGTAAATGCATAGCAGGTTCGGGCAAATCAAATTTTTAAACGGCTAGGAGGGGGGGCTTCAGCACCCCTCTGCCCCTATATAAATAAAATAAAATACTAATTTATTAAAACTCAGATGGATACAAACACTTATACTGAGAGTAAAATCGATTAATAAATCAAAATCACAAGATAGAACAAAAGTACATGAAGAATAGTACACAATAAAAATCCTACCTAAAAATCCTAAAAAGGAAAACAATGTAAAAATTGAGATAAGTCGGTCATAGACAGAGCAGATACAAATTCACAGTAGCTACGCGACATACAAGCTCAGTGGGCAATACATTTCCAAATATGTTCAACTTTATTTACAGAGGAATAAAAACTGGAATTTGATCTTACAGTTGTAACAATGACCCTGTAAGGATGGCCCTTTAAAATCCGAGGAGAGGCCATAACTGGTCCACAAACAGGTGGAAAAACAAAATCAGGAGCATTGACATAATAGTCAGAAAAACCATTAGCAAAAAGATCAGCCTTATCATGTGGTGGTGGTAATCTTCTTGGCCATAATTTCACAGTTTTGGGACGGCAAAATATACACTATATGTTTATAACTGCTCTTGCGTCATAACATACAAATATTCGAATGAAACCTATACGAAATTGACTCTATCACGTGCATGGCTAACAACGTGCGTGTGCGTTAGGGGTTCGTATTATTTATATACAAACAATTTTGCGCAGTGCATCGCTATTGTGTTTGTTTATTTTACGTAGAAAAGAGAGAAAGGGTAATTAAATTCATGTCAAAACCTTAACAAACATTCATTTCGTTATTATTTCCTTGCAGGGCATATTCGGATAGTTTTAATATCTGCTCCACAATATTAAATTAGTAGAGAAATCATGACTTATGGATAATTTTCAATTCAGCATAGTGCATGAGTGATTTACATGTGTGCAGAAAGGGAGAGCTCGCATCTTCGCAATATTTTACAAATGTTGTCTTGAAAAAAAAAATCTTTCCCCCTCCCTGTTAACTGAAATTAGTTAATTTAAGATAATTAACAACTGTGCTTAGATCGTATCAATCAATCTCACTTCCCACAGAACACTAACTGGATGAGGGATATAAAAATTCGTTACGGATTTATTGCAATGGATTCCATTATGGATATACAGTGGAACCTGGTAAAGTGATCACCTTTATAAATTGACCACCTGCATAAAGTGACCAGTTTTTTATAAGAGATAATTGGTAAAGACCTAGTCATGCCTGCACCAAAGTCCGTCGTGTATAGTAACTAAATCTCTATGATGACCATCGCAGTCCAGTCCCAAAGGTGGTCACTTCAGGCAGGTTCTACTGCACTTTATTCTCAAACTGGGGGGTAGTTGTCAAAGTATCAAAAGTAAAGAAAATGATAAAAACTAATCTGTAGAATTATATGCAAATGTATATATGCATATACAATTGCATATTTCAGCTCTTTCCGGCATTAGTGCAAATAAACGCATAAAAACGGTAAATTTTCAGAATAAATGCATATTTCCAGGGTTCAATAATTTTAAGTATTTTTTATTCTTTCACAGGAAATTTTTCACACAAAGATAAAGTGAAACTTCCCTTTTACTTCCATATGAGAAGAAAAAAAAAATGGAATTGCAAATGTATCTATTTAATTATGTCCTGAGGCATCAAAAAATGTAGTCATATTTGTAGCAGCATTAGCCACTATTCTTAGTAGGAAGACGGAAGGGTTTGATTCTGTTATGATAGGCAAGTGGTTAACCTACTGTTAGATTAAACACAACGAACATTTATATAGGGTAAAATTCTTCACCGTTATGTATTAGTAATAGGCGTTGCTGATAGTCTATTAGGGATAGATTACCCATAATAAACTACTTGCAAATTTTATAAAAACAATTCAATAACCTCAGTAGATGTGGAATGGACCTGTTTGGGCATAAAATACTGTTGATTAATAGAAGGCAAAATTTAATTGTCAAAATATTGATTTAAAACTTGTGGTATGATATAATAAAAACTATGCTGTGTGTCAAATATTTCTACTCACTTAATCAGTTACTAAGAAAATCAATCCATTATTTTAAGACGTAGGAAATTTTTTTTTGAATAGGTGGAAAAAACTTAAGTGCATATTTTTTTATTTTAAGTGCATATTTTTCATCTTAAGTACAAAATTTTCATTTTAAGTGCATATTTTTCCATTTTAAGTGCAAATTTTTTTATTTTAAGTACATATTTTGTCATTTTAAGCACACATTTTTTCATTTAAGTGAATATTTTTATTTTAAACGCATACTTTTTCATTCAAGTGCATATTTTTTCATTCAAGTGCATATTTTTTCATTTTAAGTGCATATTTTTTCATCTAAGTGCATATGTTATCCTTTAGATTGCATATAAATGCATATTTTGAGGATTTTTATTGCATATTTGCATGTATATTTTGCTGATTTTCAGTGCATGTAATCTGCGCTTCACTATTCAGAAAGACACAAAAGAGGAGGGCGATTATTAAGTGAAACATTTATGGCATCATGAGCGATTTCTGAAATTTTTTTTATGTTTCATATTATATAACAACGTGAACGAAAATGGTGAGATCACTAATAATATTATTTAATTATTACTATCATAATAATCAGAGTAACTAGTACATTATATTATTATTTAATTATTACTATCATAAGAATTAGAGGAACTAGTTCATTATATTATTATTAATTATTATATCATTATTAATTTATTAACCAGAGTCATTCAAGTAATGTAGTGGAGGAGAAGATGCAATAATATTCACTATGCATAAATAGACAGAACTAAAAATCTAAACTTAAAGATATATATTACTCTTGATAAGAAGATGGTATGGTATATTGGCAGTGTATAGATGTAATATTAATAAAGATTTGGTACATTTGTTGTACCTAAAATACATTATTAATATTGTTTAGTCCACTGACAGAATATAGAATGAATTGCCAAGTTTTTTTTTGTATATTGGAAGTACATAGACTGTACTCCGTTCCGAGAAGTATCTCACTCAAATACGCCTTCTCACTTCGTAATTGGACGTTTCTCGTCCTAAAAATTTCGAATTGTCCATCGATGTTTTTACGTTCATACTGTCTTATCGTTGTCTCTAGATCGTGAAATGATTTTCAACGGATTCGAACAATTCGTGCTGATAAATTTATCTGAGCCTTAGTGCATCGACGTACGAGATCAGGCAGCATTGCGTTTCTGGGTTGGCAAGGTACTGAATATTTCATACCCCCCATTAGAGCAAGAACAACCCGGTGAGGGGTAGGGGAGGAAAGCAAAACTAAAAGAAGTTAGGGCGAAAAAAAGCACTAAATTTCTCTCAGCCCTATACTAAAAGACAAAATCAAAAGTAAAAAAAAAAGGGAAAAAAATATATATTACTCTGTTCACCACTGCGAAATGTTGAAAAAAAATAAGAAAAAAAAAGAGAGAAAAACAGGAGAAGAAGAAGAAGAAGAGGGACGTACGTGCATAAGGGAACGGGTTCGGAGAACAGGGAGTGGAGGTGGAGGATTACAGCTATCCATCACGCCATAGTCTCCTCAACTCACGTGGAGGGAGAAAACCGCTTCAATCCAGGAACAGAAAGAGGGGATGCGGAGGAGAGAAGGAGAGGAGCAGCAGTGATGGGGAGAGGCAGGCTGAGACGACGACGACGATGCCGCCGCCGGGCAAAAGGGCTGAGCCAGATAAGCCTTCCCTTCTCCTCTCCTCTCCTCCCCTTTCCCCCCGCGTCTGTTCGTGATTGGAGGGAGGGAGATCTCGGGGATGTATTGGAAAACGATTTCGGGAGACTATGCCCTCCCCCTCCTAACTTCTTCCTCTTCTTCTTCTCATTCTATCCCCCCTCTTCTCTCCTAGGCCGTGAGCCGTCAACGCCACTGGTCCCACTCCCTGCCCCCCTTCGCCATCACAGCGCCCCTCGGACGGAGCCCAGGGGCCCATGAGGAATGGAGAGAGCAATGGATGAAGGGTGGGCTGGCGTGGGCGTAAGAAAAGAAGGGGTAGAGAAAAGAAGGAGGAGGTAGTGGGAGGCTACCCTCCTCCTCTTCTTCTTCTTCCCATAGGAGAAGACTTTTTCTTTCTCTGAAAAAAAAAATACTATGCTATAGTACAGAGAAAAGGTGGTCGTATAGTCCCACTGCCTACTACTTTTGACTTCTTTACTAGCGGCTGAGACAAGTAAAACCTGTCAGAAGATTTATTAGAATCTGTCGTTTTCATCTTAAGGTCATCAGTTGCCAGAGGACTCATGAAAACCTTGCTGCCATACTAGTAAAGCTTGATAATATGAGGCGGTACAAGTTTGAAGTGATAGATACAGCTAAAGTTCTAAAATTTTACAGCTTCCACACTCGTACGTAGTCGGTAAACATGTAATACACCAAGAACTACTATATTTCAAAGTGGCGAAACAAAAGTGGCTAATTCCTCGCTATCGCAAATAAAAATTCAGCAACATTCCCACAAAGGTCATTTTCAGGATTTAATTTCGGGAGACATTAAATTTATTTTTACAAAATAAAATTAAACGAAAATGTAACACCTTTACCGTAAAGAAGAAATATAAATACATCGTACAAAAATAAATGCGAAAATATTAATTTTTCCTTCCGACATCATTATAACATTTTGCTTGTAGTTTTGCCATCAAAAAATTCTATTTTATGTAATGACCCCATTTCAAAGAAAATATATATATATATCATCATCATATTCAACCATTATCTATCCACTGCTGGATGAAGGTCTCTCCAAATGCTTTCCACACAAGTCTATCCTGGGCCATTCGTTTCCACGTCACCCCAACCTCTTTTCTTATTTCATCCACCCATCTAGTTTGAGGACGTTTTCTAGGTCTTCGGTGGTCTCTTGGAATCCAGTTCAGAATTTCTGTTGTCCATCGTTGATCAGTTCTTCTTGCAATATGCCCAGCCCATCGCCATTTCAGCTTTTTTACTTTAACAACGATGTCCTCTACTCTAGTTTGCTCTCTCACCCAAGAGTTCCTTTTCGATCTCTCCTAGTTATCCCAAGCATGCACCTCTCCATGCTCCTTTGCGTTGTCTGTAACTTTCGTATGCTCCAACAGTTAGACTCTATGTCTCTGATCCATAAGAGAGGGACTGGCAATACACACTGATCGGAGAACTTCTTTTTAGACATAAAGGCAATTTCCCCTTCAGGATAAAAATGTTTCTTCCAAATGCACTCCAGCCAAGTTTAATACGTCTGTTGAGTTCTTTCATAATGTTGCCATCCATTGAAATCAGCTGGCCAAGGTAAATATATGAGTCAGCAATTTCTAGCTCCATATTGTCAACTATTTTTGTTTTCTCTACGATTTTAGTTTTTGCAGGTTCACCTTGAGTCCAACTTCTTTACTTCTAGTTGAGAGCTCCTGTACCATGTCTTGGAGTTCTAATGGGTTCGTTGAAAAAATAACAATGTCATCAGCAAACCGCAAATGATTTAAATATTCACCATTTATTTTTATTCCCTTGTTATTCCAATTTATCTGCTGAAAAATCATCTGTAAAGCTGAAGTAAAAAGTTTTGGAGAAATGGTATCTCCCTGCCTCACACCTTTACCAATTTTGATAGTTTTGGTATCTTTATGTAACCGAAATTTTGCACTTGCATTTTTATACACACGTTTCAATATGTCAATGTACACATCCTCGATGTCTGTTGATCTTAAAGAGTTGATGACTGCTGATGTTTTAATAGAGTCAAAGGCCTTCTCATAGTCAATAAATGCCACACACAATGGAAGTTCATATTCATGTGTTCTTTCAATTAATTCTCTTAATACTTGAATATGGTCCACTGTACTGAATCCACTTCGAAATCCAGCTTGTTCTCTTGGTTGAGCTGCATCTAATTTTTTCTGCAGGCGATGTGTTAGCACTTTTGTGAAGATTTTATAAATAGCAGGTAACAAGCTAATTGGTCGGTAATTTTTCAAATCCTCTTTATCACCTTTTTTATGCAAAAGAATTACTGTTGCAGAATCCCATTGGTTTGGTATGTTACCACTGTTAAGACATTTGGTAAAGAATTTTGCAAGTATGTCTTCTACATATTCTCCAGCTTCTTTTAAGATATCTAATGTAATGCCATCATCGCCAGGGGCTCTTCCTTTCTTCATACTTTTTATTGCAAATGAAACTTCTTCTTTTAAGATTTTAGGAGCTGTTCCTTCGACTATTTCAATGTCTTCGTTTAATTCACTGTTACTTTCGTATAGATTTTTGTAGAATTCTTCAACTCTTCTAAGTATTTCTTCCCTATTTCTTGTTACAGTGCCATCCTCTCCTTTTAATGCAATGATGTGTTTCTTCCCAATAGACAAACTCCCTTTAACAACCCTAAGGCTCTTGTTGCTTTCAATGGCCTTCCTTACTAACTCACAATTGAATTTTCTTATATCTTCTTTCATGTTTTTGCGCAAAGTTTTGCAAAGTTCTACATACTCAATCCTGGAACTGGTATTTTGATTGTCCACCTTCATATCTCTTCGCCTTTTCATGAGCTGTTTCGTCTTCTCAGATAATTTGCTATTGTGCTTTTTACAGGTTACACCACCAATTTCCCCAGCAGTTTCAACTATTGTCTTAACAATGTTTTCATTTGCTTCTGAGATGTCAACTTCTTCAATAAGTCCTTCCAGTGCAGAAAAGCGATTTTTTAATTCCAACTTGAATGCCTCGGTATTTTCTTTTAATTTCTTTAAATCCACCCTCTTACTTACTTGTTTCCTAATGAGCTTCTGTCGTTCTAATTTAGTATTTAAGTGCATTTTACATCTCACCATTCGATGATCACTTCCAGTATTAAATCTGTTCAGTACACTGCAATCTTCAATAATTGATTTCTTGTTTGCCAGGATATAGTCAATTTCACTAGTTCCCCCATTTGGGTGTTTCCATGTCCATTTTCTTTGCGGTTTCTTCTTAAAAAATGAATTCATGATGCTAAGATTTTCAGCTTCTGCAAATTCGATGAGTTGATCGCCACGTTCATTCCTTTCCCCATATCCGTATTTACCAACCGATGTCTCTCCTTGTTCCTGTTGTCCAATTCTTGCATTGAAATCCCCCATATCCCATATATATATTTTTTAAGTATTCTCAAATTAGTTGTCTACAAAACGATATCTTCTTATCAGAATTTTGATAATTATTCAAGGTTTGAGTATGTTCTTCCATTTTTTACAGATTTGACAAGTAAATACATGCATTTATTTTTGTGTCCTATTACAAATATAGTTTCGGAAGGACTAGTCCCTAAGGTCTCCCACCCCCCGTGGCTATAGGCAAAATTTCCGTTGACTAAATTAATATATAAAACCTAACAGTACCCTTAAAGTCGTAGATAGAACGCCAGTGTTGTATGTGCTCTTCTTAAAACTTATCTCCATCTTGTTAACACTGATCTCTTTCCGAATTAGACAGCTGTCTATTAAGCACTTCTAATAATCTTCACTTTGTTTCTGTTTCATTTCTTGTTTCGTTACGTTTTTGCCAATTGCTTCCAACACTTTATGGCCTTTTCTTTTTTTTTCTCTCTTCTTGTCATAAAGTTTAAAATCTCCAACAAACGTTCGTGAATTTGAAGAACTTTTAATGGCCTCATTTATTTTCTCGAGGTTTACGATTCATTTTATATTTAATCGTTTTCTTCGGATATAAAGCTTCCTTAACCCTTATTGAGATGCGTCTTAGTGTTAAATATTCGAAGGTTATTCTCCTTATAGAATTTGCTCTTCATGTAGAAATTCTTCGTGAATAACTTGTATTTACTTCGTTTAGAATTTGAGCTGACTCTGTGCTTGGAATTAAAATTCTTCTATATTCATTCGCCCGTGTTGTACTTGTGATGGCTGGATGTTCTTCTGAATTTTGAATAAGACAACGACTAAAAATTACATTCTAGATTGCTGAAATTTCTATAAATGATGTCAATTTAAAAAAAAAAATCTGAATTTCAACCCCTTGCGTGCTTTAAATTGACTCTGAATTTGCAATAAGCTTCATAGTTATGATGAAACATACATGCATTTCAGTAAATTTCCGACTATAGAGATGAAAAATCAAAAAGTCATAGATTTCGTTCAATTCGTAATTTATATTCAATATTTAGATTCAGGAGAAATTTCAGAAAAAAAAGCTTCAGTAGCATGTGGAAGACTACAGATGAATTTAGTATCAAAGAATTACCTATTGAAAAGAATTGGTGCCTAATTTCGAAGTAATATATGTGTGGTGAAATAGATTTTCTCCTTTTATAATTTAAGCGCAACATTCCCATTTACGTATAATTTTTGTTGATCAATATCACCTTTTCCAAAAGTGGCCACTTTTTGGATTGGACTGTGATGGTCGTCATAGACAGGTGGCCGCTTTATATACACGACAGATTTTGGTAGAGGCATGATTCAGCCCCTACCAGTTTTCTCTCTCCCTCTCTTATAAAAAGTGGTCACTTCATTCAGGTGGTCTATTTACGTACGGATACAAAAATATATAATATAATAATATAATATAAACACGTGCGCTCGTGTGTGTGTGTGTGTATGAGAAATACATGAGAAAGAATATTGTCTTCGGAGGATATGTATTTCGTTATTTTTTGTGGACTTTCTCTATGCTCACTTTCTCAGAGCTAGGCAGTATCGAAAATACAATTTTCTAAGTATTTTGTGACGAAATGCAGATTTTGTAGTATTTTGTATTTTCAAAATGCATTTAAGTCTGAAAATACACCCAGTTCGTAATTTTTAGCTTTCAATCCAAGCCATTTGACAAAAAGATGATACTCAAAGGTCGGTTTCATGATCGGTTTGAGTAGATTGTTGAAGCAGATAGCACCAGTTGTGTAGCGTGGTGGAAGGGCCATTGAGATATAGATTCAGGGGCGGCCCGAGGTTGATTTTGAACCCGGGCGGCTTAGTTCGAATTGCCTTTTGGACCTCCCCCTTTTCCAGCGAAAACAGGAGATTTTCACAGATGCACAGTGAGCCATATAGCCTATAAAAGTGGCCAAAAGTCTCTGAAAGAATTTCTCTAAAGATGTCTCTAAAAATTTCTTTAAACTTGTCTCTTTTTAGAGAGATTTTTTACTATTGGGTCAATTAAAAAAATTTTAACTTGACTTCAGTTTGGCTCCCCCATCCAAACGGGGCCGCGAGAGGCCGCCTGGCCCTTAAGCCGCCCCTGTACAGATTTCTCACGGAAGTGAACCTGACTGTCCCAAGTTGTATATTTGTCGTTAATTATTTGACTAACAGATTGATGAGGGTTTTCATAGAGCCCAAATGATCAATTACGAAATGGAAGAGTTAGAAGCGACCAACAAGAAAATACAAATAGCAATCTGTAAGTGGTGATGCCACTAAGGTGGTGCTTATTTTAAATTTTAAAAAATAAAAGTTAGAAGACCTCACAATCTCTGAAAATGTTTTTTCGAAATTACATTCTTAAAAAATGATCATAAAATAGACCCTCTAGCCGACTGGTTTTGGTGTGATTAAGGATTATAATTATATTAATTATAATATTAGGATATTAATTATAATATTTGGTTTTACGTCTAAGATTTACAGCTGATGCCCTGATGCGGTCGATTTCAATAGTTCCCCGCTTATGCGCAACTAATTGTAAGTAATATTACTTTTATTATATCACTGCTTTATTTAAACTAATATAAAGGATTAAGAATATCGCCCGTATGCCAACACCTAACATTGGATAATTATGATGTACACGTATGTCCAGTTGGCAGCGATGTTCATAGCATATCCTTATTAATATTTTGCCTATAGTACTTACAAAAATGTAATAAATATAGTGGCATTTTAATTATTACAAATAGTTCTCTCAATTGATAAAATGCCCATACTCGAACACGATTACACACGTATGGGGGGGGAGAGGTCAATATTGGACTAGAGAAAGCAAGTGCTGACGGGTTTAAACGGGCGCGATATTTAACATGACCCAGGCACTGGCAACTCGTATTACGCCGCTGGTAAAGCGTCATTGAGGAAAGACAGCGCATTACTTCAATTCTCAAGCGTTTGAAAATATTTATTACGAAATGTGAAAATGTAAACGGAATAAAATACACAGCTTTAAGGCTCAAAGGAATCAAGGGATGTTATTTTTGTATGAAACAATTTGTATTTTTACATGAGCCGGCGCACCGCATAAAACATATCTATATCAGCAAATGACCTGTGGATTGAAGACCAATGATTTAATTGTTTTTATTGGATTTTCATATATGCGTCGTAGGGATAATTTGCCTCTTACTTTGTCAGTAAGAGGCAAATTATCCCTACGACAAGTAAGAGGCAAATTATCCCTACGACGAGTAAGAGGCAAATTATCCCTACGGCGCCCATATAAAAATCCAATATCTAATAATAGTAAAGTCTAGTAATATCTAATAATAGTAATATCTAATAATATCTAATGTCAGATTTAATATATATTCATAAAATATAACCCAAAATTAAAAGAGAGTGGAATGCTGAAAAGATAAATTCAACTTTTATATTTTTTATATTAGGTTTTCTGAAACATAAGACACATTTCGTATAAAATGTTGACTTCCTCATTGCCTTGTGCGCTTGTTTTAAATATATTGATCTATAATACAAAGTTTTCTAAGCCACTACAGTGCTAACTTTGACATGAATATCGCTGACGATAAAGTTGCACTTTATTCGATATTTTGCTAAGCCTTTTTATTTAGTTCTAAATGATTATTTTTTAATTAATTTTTTATTTTTCTAATCAGGGACAAAAATTTAGGTTTTTTGCTTTTAAATCCTTGTTAGGTCAAGCGGGCTCTCTGCTCTCCCTACCCCCTTAAAAGTCAAATCGTCCTGCTGTTATTGTCTCTCTTCTCAGACTGCTCAAAACCTTAAATTCACCACCTGATATATATCTATTCACAAAACTAATTATATGTTATATAGCGCATATACATAGTCCTATGCATGGGCGGATTTACCATTCTGCTGCCCCTACGCTACTTTTATTTGCCGCCCCTTCCTACACGTCCCCTCTCCAAATCAGTGGAAGGAACATAAAACTGTTACATTCAATATACGCCAAAAAATTTTGTATTGACAGTAAAAATATTGAAAAGCGAACTCATAAATTGAAACATAAACATTAAACAATATTACTTTATATTTAAGTATTATTTCTTTTTGGTATATAATAAATCCAATTCAGTTTTATAGAAATATATTTTAATTTTGGCAAAAATACAAGGGCCTATCAAGCACTGGAATTTACATGGCAAGCATGACGTCTGAGCAATCATGATCTCAAGCATGACACGTCTGTCGATGCCAAACTGATAGTAGAAAATTAGTTCGGGTAAACCAGTTGTGGGTCCGTAGCCGTGTCTTTTGCTATGGGACGAATGAAGTTTCTCCAAATAGAGGACATATAATTGAACGGAAGCTTCTTCTTCTTCTTCTTCTTTTTTCAAGGGTTTCATTGGGAAGGGTGGCCGCCTACGGAACGGAAGCTTATTGTTAACAGTAGAAGAGGAATGTGAGCGAATTAGCTTCCGTTCAATTCTATGTCCTCTATTTGGAGAAACTTCATTCGTCCCATAGCAAAAGACGCGGCTACGGACCCACAACTGGTTTACCCGAACTAATTTTGGACTAGCAATTTGGCATCGATAGTTTTTCTAGCACGTGTGTCACATTAGTGTAACTAGGGTTCTGAAGAAGGAAGCCTAAACGCGCTTCCGAAATAGCTATAAAACTTGGGGGTTAGTTGAAACTTACGGGTGAGGTTAGCTCTAAAAAAATATTATTCCCAAACTCTCAGAAATGGTTGAATATGATGATAATATATATATATACACACAGTGAAAATCGTTTATAACGACGCTGGTTATAACGACTAACCGCATATAATGATGGAATTTTTACAAGAAGTTTGGTTTGCTATTCCACTCCATACTAACCGCAGTATAGCCCAGATGCTCTTGCGCCATAAAAAAGCCAAACTCCATACTAAATATATCGGTTATAACGACATCGTATATAACGACGAAACCTGCTATAACGACAGCGATTTTGTAATCTACGTAGATTCTAAGTAGGGAAATTCGTATCGGATATAACGACGCGACTTGACAGTCATAAATCGGAACCACACAGGTTAGTTATCGAAATTGAAGGTTAGTTATCAAAATCAAAGGTTAGTTATTAAAATTTAAGTGTTATTCTAATCTTGTTTATTTACAAATGTCCGAGAAATTTTTATTACTGCTAAACCTGAATATTGAAGATAATAAACTTAAAAAGTGATTTATTAATTGAATATCACGAGGGTCATATTCTTTAGGGGCCTATTCTATTTTTTCAGTGTAGAGCCCACAAAACTCTTAAACCGGCACTGTTCTGAAGTCATTAGTATAATATAATAAATATAATTCATTAGATTTGTTTTCTACATTATATACTTTAGTAGTATTTTCTACAATTTTTTCAATTTAAAAAACTAAGAAAGTACTACGTATTTAGTGTAGCTATGAATATAATTTAATATAGACGGAAATTAAATTCATTATAATTAAATATATTTTTATTTAATTTTGAAACCAAATAGTTTAATACTTTTTACTATCAAAATAATTTATAAAACTCTAGAGTGTATTATACTATAGGCTACTATGATTTTAAAAAGATATCGTTTATAACGACTATCGGTTATAACGACCGAATTTGCACAGTCCCTTGAAGGTCGTTATAACCGATTTTCACTGTATATATATATTGTTTTTTGGTAATTTAAAAAATAAAGAAGAGAAGATGAGAAATAAAATTTTAAATTTTAAAGACTTAAATTAATGCAGTAGTTCCAACAGGAAAGAAAGAAGGAGCATGTGTCTCACCACTCACTAAAATCTCTCGTGTCCTGGTGACTGAGGAGTAATTTATCAAAATATCCAGGACTGCTCGCTCTGGCCGATATCATCTCAGTGACTTCCTGGCAACATCGAACAACCATCATTCAACAATGAACGTAAGGAAGAAGGAAAACAGGAAAAGAGGAAAAGTCGTCAAAAAAAAAAAAAGGACAAGCAGCTCGTAGGTCCGGGAAAGCGTGAAAGAAGAATGGTAACCGTCTGGATATCCAGGACTTCTCCTCGTCCCTGGCCTTCTTGTTCTACTTCTCTCACAGGAAAAAAAAATCTGGATTTTTTTTTTTACATCTCCAACCCTCCTATAGCTGACGGTGGGCTCGTAGCTCCGTGGCACAGGCATCTCCAGGCCATAAATATGAAGACCCGGGCCCGCTAAAATGTCACTAGCCGGACTGTCAAGTTGGTCTCAAGGAAATGAAAAATGGGAACTCGCCTCTGCCCGCTCCCGGCCGCCATTTATTACCAGTTTTGATACATTTTTTTCCCGTAAACTTTCTTCTTCATATACTTTACTGCTTTCTTCTACTCTTTTTTTTTTCTCCGGTTTCCCTGCTTTATTTGGGATATATATTCTACTTGGCTCCCTGCAGGGATGGTAACATCATAGGGTTGCTGCTCTGGCGACATATTTTCCAGTTTTTACTGTTTAAGGACAAGGAAGTTTCTTTGAAAGTCAAAGCAGGATTTCTCCCCGGACAATTACGAAATCAATTACGATTTTTATCGCAAAATTAATCTTAAAATGTATCGTAAGTTATTGTAATGAGACTCAATAAGAAAACTGAACTGATAAATTAACAATTAAGAATAATAAGAACTGATAAATTAATAATTAAAAAAACTGGTAAATTCAAGGAAACTGATAAATTCTGATAGGTTGGTCATTATTATAATTAGTTAATATGATAAACATTTTTTAGAATGTTCCTGTTTTTTCGAATGTCTTGGATTAGTCTTATCTACGTTAGATCTTTGTTTAATCTGGTGATGTGAAGCCCAAAGAATCAGCCAAATACAGTTATAATTGAGCAGCATAATAATAATACTGGAAATTGGTATTTTCGGGGCGATGATCTTCCCGTATTTTTTTTTACTTATTGCATCCCAGCATGTCCATATCCAGAGGGGGAGGAGCATCTTAAGGACCGCTCGCTCCCTTGAAACTACGTTTGTAATAAGACGCCACAAATAAGCATATGTATTTACTTGTCAAACTTGTAAAAAGGGGAAAAACCTTTCAAACCTTGAAAATCATCAAAATTCTGACCACAAGATTTCGTTTTGTAGACCATTAATTTGAGAATATTTCAAAGAAAAAAGTATGAAATTATTTTCTACAAAGGGAGGACATTATATAGTATACGGACTACTTTTCGTAGAGCATGAGGGGTGATTTTCAAATAAAATTTCCTATAAGAACTCCCCTTTCTAAGAGATTTTTAATCCTCTAAATCGATTAATTGTTAATTTGTATTTTCTTAAATTCCTAATTATTAATGAATAACTTCTCAAATCATTAATTATTAATTTGTCCTACTTAAATTACTAATTATTAATTTTACCATCTTAATTAACAAACCTATAAATTTTCATTAATAGATAGTAAACTAAATTCTTATAATTTGGGTGAGTGTAGATAGGCCAGAGAAAATGATTTTCCAGTATTGTTTTGGTACATCACTCTTAAAAGGTGTTGCCACCGTTGACCTGTATCACGTGTAAATTTATTATTTGGGTCGGGGAGGGCGTGTCCCCTGCTTCTCTTTTGGATTCCATTTAAGTTCACTACATAATGCTAAATGATAAAGGAATATATATACATATATAATCGTAGATAAATTATTGGTCATGGAAGGAGATGTATAGTTCAATTGGTTTAATGCATAAATCTTCTTCTTCTTCTTCTTTTTGCAAGGGTTTCATTGGGAAGGGTGGCCGCCGGGGGCGGCGCTGTAATCCCAGACAGGACATGCATAAATGTTCGTATCGATATTTTCAAGAGTTGACAAATCATCTCGCAAACAACATGAACGATGGCTGTTGGAATTACGTAGTTTCAAAGGGTATTAACGTTTCAGGAAAATTTTGTGTTGTCCTCCTCCTCCAAGTTGTATAATTTATGCCGTTTGCATGCTGATGGTTGAACTCCACTTGGATTTTTTAGAATTGTGCAACAACAAAATGTTTTAACTCACAAAGTTGTGTTTACTTAGCAAGGGTGCCAAATTTAAGGAGTAAAAATCTTTTGGGGGGCGGGTGTAAAAGGACTTTGACTCCTTAGTAGCGTCAAATTCAAGGAGTCAAGGTCCTTCCCCCCCCCCAATACTTAGCTATAGTTGAAGGGGAAATATAAAAGATTCTAAAAAATATTAATTGTCATCATTTATGTTTTACAGTCTCTGGCTGATTCATTCGATTGTACATATAGGTTATTTTATTTACCCCCAGCTTTTTTATAAGTTTGCACCCCTGCTGCTTCGTGCAGGGTCCTGAATTATAGCTTCTTTTGTAGATTATTCTTATTTTTGCATATCAGTACGTAATCCACAAATAAAAGGACATGTATCAGTAATAGTCCATAAATAAAAATATATGAATCGGTATACAAATCCATAAATATGTGTATGTTTATTCCAGTATATTGTCTATGAATAAAAGTATATGTATAAGTATTTACTCTGTAAATAAAAGTATATGTATAAATATATATTCTATAAATAAAAGTATATTTATAAGTATATATTCTGTAAATAAAAGTGTATATTTTAGTATATGTTCCATGAGTAAAAGTGTATAGCACAGTATATATCACACAAATAAATCGCCGTTAATTGACCAAATTTGATGTCTTACGTTGCCAGTTTTATTTTGATCAATCGTGTGATATATTTCTAAATATCGTTACATTATCAATAGCGTATCTATTAATAGCGTCACTTTTCAATGTGTTTATTGGTGGAGAAAATCCTTTTTAATTAAATAAATTAAAGAGAAAGTAGTATATTTACATTATAATAACCTGTATTTCCTGACCACCCTTTACAGCGACCATCGGACCAATTTAAAAGCGACCTCCTTAAAGAGAGATTGTTGTATTTTAATTTTCAAATGGACTAGTTGACAGTACTCGTAAAAGAAAGCGAAATGCTGTTTTTTGATTTTCATGATATTATTTTAATTAATAACACACTGTAAGTATTATATATTATATAAATAATGTAATGTAATTATTTTAATTAAAAATAATTCAATGTAGCTACGAAGTATTGACATCTTAGAATCGAGCATGTAAAGATTGGTGTTTACTAATGATTTGGTAATTTTAAACAGAAATAACTGATTAATACACGTGTACGTGAATGACAAAAGGGGAGGAGGAATCCAATGCGGCTAAATTGCCAACTGTGGTAACCCGTTCTCGGCCACGAAAAATATATCCAACATTAGCATCTCCTTTCTTTTTTGAATCGATCTGAACCAAAGCTGAGCAGTACCACCGAGCGGCCTTTCCCCCACACCTGTTGGGGAAAAAGAACAGCAAGATACTGCAGGGAAACCACTATTACGGTTCTCTCTCGCTCTTCCGCGCCCTTCCCCTGTTGGGCTAAAAGTGGCGTTAACGCTGGTGATTACTGGTGTTAGACACAACTCGGGGGTTGGTCCTATTTTACCGCCCATACTACTATTTTGAACACGAAAGGAATACTTCCTCCCCCCCCACTCTCTCCATCCCACATTTTTCCCTATCAAGTAAGTGCTGGTGGATTGGCAGAGTTTTCGAGCTGTTTTTCAGCCGAGATGCGAACGCAAAGGAGCAACCATTTGTTTGCAATTCCCAACTCTTTAGTCCTAATGAGGGTATGCGAATATTTATGAATAAGTGGAGGTTTTCTCGTTTGAAAATGCGTGTTATTATACAAGGAGAGCGCGGAGTTCAAGAGGAGAGAGATGATGCTCTCTGGCACCAAGCATATCGCCTTTTAGTGGCCCTTATTGCATCGCGTGTTAAACGTGAAATTCAGCTCAAACGATATTTAACACATTTAACGTAATTTGAATATCCTTGGAATACAAGAAACCGAGACTATGGTTGAAATCATGAAAGTGCGAATTGTGATTTCTTTTATTGCAAGACCTTTTTCTCGACTACTTGTAATACAAGAACAGACATTTAATTTTATGGAATATAAGTTAATACGGTAACTTTTTTTTTTTTTTAAATGTAAGAGGAGAGATCCCCAATTTCCTGTAATATAAGCAGATATTTTTAATTTATTGTTCAAGATCGGTCTCAATTTTTGACGTAAGGAAATATTAGTAGGGGGAAAAGGCCGATTCTGTATCACTGGCTAAGCCGGGCTTAGCCAGCCTTAGCCAGGTGGGTTACCCGGATGCGGTTGCCCGGGTGAGGGGTATCCTAACGCAGATTTTGGAACTTCTTTCGATTTATGTTGTTCCGAGGGACATTCCTCTTGATCATTGTATCTGGTGGTCACGTAAAAACCTTCTGAGCGATCCTAGACAACTAGCGGCGGATTTTGGAATTTATTTCGGATTTATTCAATTTCTGTTGTTTCAAGGGATATTTCTCTTGGTCGTTGTATATACATATATGATGGTCACGTGATCCCCTTCTGGACGATCCTAGCTCCCCCTAGCGACAAATTTTGGTACTTCTGTAAATATTTTGTCTTCAGGGATATTTCTATTGAACGTTGTATATACCTATCTGATGGTCACGTGTCCCCTCTTTCGGAGATTGTAGCTCCCCCTCGCTGTAAATTTTGGAACATTTTGTAAATATTTTGTTTCAAGGGATGTTTCTATTGATTATCGTATATATGTATATATATGATGGCTACATGCCACTTTTCTCAGCGATCCTGGCTCCCTCTAGCGGCGGATTTTAGAATTATTTCTATTTTTTATTTCCAGGGATATTTCTATTGGTTTTTGTATATACATATCTGATGATGATATGCCACCTTTCTCAGCGATCCTAGCTCCCCCTGGGGACTTTTTGAAGCTTATTTCGATTTTTATTGTTTCGAGGAGCATTTCTATTGAGTGTTATAGGGGGCGCTACAGATGTTATTGTTTTTTCTCCTATGGTACGTTACAGTTGCTTATTTTTTCTCCTAGGGGCGTTGCACATTTTGTCGTTAAATTAATCCTCTTACTATAATTTTTTTCTAGAGGGCGCAACCTGTTTATCGTTAGTGGATTGGTTATTCTATTTTCTAGAGGGCCCTACCGATACAGGGTTGCCAGCGTGTTTTCCTTGTTGACGCCTTAATGTCTGATCAGTATTTTTAATCTTTTCCTGTCAGGGCATGAAATGGTCGTAGGTTACCACATTTATCTCTTTTTTTTCTTATTTTCTCTTCAAACAACTCCCCAAACGCCGCCATTTTAGTCAATTTAACCTGTGTCATCGTCGGAAATAGGTCGTGCTACCTGGTTCTATTACCGAATTCTACGTCTCTGATGCAATCTACAGCCAAAGAACCTTCTAATTTAGTAAGTCTTCTTTATTTATTCCCACCATCATCATTATTCTCATTTTTCCATCTATTTATTACTATTTGCTACCATAAATTTCACGATTTACCCATATTCATTTTTTTTTACTCAATCTTTTCAGATTCAAGGAGATTTCCCAAGTTTTGCCATGGATTGCAGACGTCTAAGCGATTGGATAGATTCACCACCGCCAAAGAGCCTCTACAATCCATCACCATCCACTGCGGTAAGTTCTTAATATTCTCTCATAATCGTTACTATCCCTCCAAATATATGCTTCGTATGTATCTCCTTTTTTCTTTTTTCATTTTTCAAAAGTTTATTTTTTTCCTCAAATTTTCCTTTTCCCCAAGGAAAAATATTATTATTCGCTTTTCCCAAGATTTTTATTCCTCGCTTTCAAAATAAGTTCCATTACTCACATTTAAATCATTGGAAAATTTCTCCGATTCGATTTTTCAAAATGTGATTTTTTTTAGATCATCTATTATTCAGGTTTAAAATTAAAATTTTTAAAAGTTATGTTTTTAATTATTTTTTAAACAAGTTTTATAGTTGTTCTATATTTTTAAACAGTATTTTCCCTAATATCTACTTTTTTTTTAAAAAATTTAAAGTTAATTCTGCAGATTATTTTTCCTAAAGAAGTTGAATAGCTGTTCTATATTTTAAAATAGTATTTTTCCTAATATCCGCATCCCATGTACTCCCTTTTCTTTTCCCAATATTTCTATATTTCTAGACTCTCTCTTTTCCTTTGCAGATTCGTAGAGGGTTCCACTATTTGGACATGCTCCCAAACAATGTTTTTCACCTAGGTCAAGCGTTGTTCATGTCAGTGAGAATCCATCTAGGAGAGGCTTTTGTGCATGTGAGACAATATAATTTCGACGGTAAGTGGTTCTACCCAACTCGTCAAGGAATAGTACTCCGGTCCGGTAACTTCTTTCGCTTGCTATGTGACGAGGTAAAGCTGCAGTTCCTCCTGGAATATGGATTTCCCACCATGACTCGACATTTCGATGGCGACATCACCATCAAGTGTACTACCGATAGTATGAAGGTCTCGCGTAAGAAATTTATGGATGAGTTTGAATCTAATATGAAGTGGGTAAAGATTTCCTTTTCCCAATAGAAGAGACTTTTGGAGGAGAAGCATGAGATATAGTGGGTACTGAATTTGGAGGAATTTCTTTCGCCATCCTATACAGAGAGATTGGAGATTCTATATTTTTCTGAAGACAGAGGAAGTACCCTACGATTCAGATTTAGAGTGCGAAATTAAACAATTTTCAATGAGGTGTTTATCGTTAAGAAAATTTTCCACTACTCAGTTGTTTCTTTCCTTAAAGGCGTGGAAATTTTTTTCTATGCATTTTTCCAAATAAGTTTTTTATTATTAGGTTTTTAAAAATGAATTTATGATATCCATTCTTCCAAAATAAATTTTTTTACTAAGTTTACGAAATCTATACACACTGCTTCATCACGTTTTTAAATGAGTTCATTATCAACACGCTGATTGGCTGCTAAATTCATACCATTATTTCGAATTATACCAAATTATCAACGATTTCACCACTGAACGATATGGAGAGCTTCGAAAACGTGTATGAGATGTGTTAGAATCACGTTTTCGACTCCAAAATTCTCTCTATAATAAGATAACCCAGCTGATTGGGTAACACCCCCAAGCGATTGATGTCGGTGCTGCTGTTGCCCTGTCCAATCCTGTGAGAACATAAAATGCATCTTACCTCGATATTGAATGTTATACTAAGCGAGGTCCATACAATTTCGAGTTCAGGGGGAAGATTTGTAAATGAGAAAGTGTGTCATCAAGACATCAAGAAAAGAAGAAAAAGTGGAAATCGTTAATTTGAAAAAAAAACTCGTCTTGTTCGTTATACAAGGTGATAGTCTTAGAAAATAATCTACGCTTCCAATTCCCTGGAAAAAGCAACGAATCAACCGCGTGTTGCACTCGGTTAAGACCGAATGTATGAAAAAGGCATACAACACTACCTGTGATTAGCTAATTTATGGGGGAAAACATATCCCATTTTTAAAAGTACGATATAAAAACATGATTGAAAAAAATTTTTGTTGGAGAAATATTTGAGAAATCAGAGAAATAAAAGAAGAAGCCCAAAGATAAAAAGAAAGAAAAGGAAATTAAGCCTAACGTTTGCAAAGCTACAGTTTTTTTTTTAATATTATTAAAAGCACAATTAAAAAAAAAGTCCACGGAGTCATAAACGTAATCTGGCGGGGCAAGGAGGCACTTGCCCCTTTGGCCCCGCCAGATTACGCCTATGGGGAAATTGATCAAAAACAAAGCAGATATTGTCGAAAAAGTCTGAGAACTGAAAATCTAAAGATCTGAAAACTGGAGCGGTATTTAAAAAAAATACTAAGGCTCTAAAAAATTGACGCTTGCAATTAAAAAGGGAAAATAAAAAAATTGAACTTTAATTGGAAGGAGGTAACCTAACTTCTTTATCAACGAGCCCTGGTGTAAACCATTTTTTTGGCTCTCTAGTGAGAAATTACTCTATTAATAAATAATTACTTTTCGATTAGCTTTAATTTTCCTTGCACAGGAGCTAACCATATAAAATCCCTTTAAAAAGGGAAAAAGGGGGTGAAAAACTATTTAAAAAATTAACTTCTAACGCGTTTGGCGCGCTTTTTAAGTTAGCAGTCACGTCGGTTTGCGCCATTTTTTTTTGTATAATTAATAAAAAAAGACGACACTTTTTAAGGTAATTCCCGGAGGCCTAGAATTTAATGTGATTATACTAATAATAATGTGAAAGCAATCTCTTATAATGCAGAAGTGTTGTAAGGGTCATTAGTATAAATTGGAGCAAGTAGAGAAAAAAGGATTTTTCGCTAAAAAAGAGGGAAAAAAATTAGACAGATGCTGTGCCTAGTCGCGCGGCAATTAAGTTTCTATTCAGAGGACAAACATTAAAAAATTCAGGAGAGGATGAGGGGGGAATAAAATATTAAAAAAACGATATATTATTTGGCTAATTGACTCTGGATTACATAATTTTCCTCTTAATTGCCGGCACAAAGTGTTCGTTTTTTTAATTATTAGCACCTCCCTGTTAAAAGGTGAGAAGAGAATGGGCAGATTAATTACGGAACAAATATTAGGTACGTATGTCGCACTTAATAAATTTACGTCACCAGTCTGAAAAAAGGGAATTTGTTTTTCCCTTTTTATGTCTAAATTTCCCACTTTTTTTTCATATTTTGCTTCTTAATGGGTTTAATTTGGGTAAATATTTCTCAAGGGCTCTTCCTTAAGTATACGTTGCCCAAGTGGTTTCTTAATTTGGTGTAGGAATGTCTATGTTGAATGTATTTGTCTGCACGTTCATTTGATTACGAGACCCATACGGATTTGGACGTTTCATTAATTTGCCTTTGTGGAAATATATATTGTAAATTTAACTTTGCCAATACATTATAAGAAAAATTAATTTTTGGGAAATCCATATACGTTAAAAAGTGACAAAGGGATAAAAAGCACAAAGCAAATTAACAGACGATTTGGATGGCGGCATATCAATGTAACTAGATTTGATCACGGCATTTCGAACAGTGAGAGACTTTTTGATGAAAAGAAAAGAAAAGGGAGATGATGAAAACAAAAATTTTCTTAAAATAAATTAGATTTTATAGTCAATGATATTGTTCAGGAGGGGGATTTGAACTTCCAACACCCCTCATTGTGCAGGGTCTTTAATGCAGCCTGAACAAGACCCTGCTTAACAAGGGGTGCAGGGTGTAGGGTCTTGAATGCAGTCAACACTGATGGTAGTCGACATTTTAAATGGTGAAAGAACAGAGATTCATGGGAGACATTCTAAACTATAGGTTCATGGTTCACCTCATGGACAAATGCTTTGGATGATAGATTCATCCATGGTAATGTCTTGGATGGACACTCTGGAGGAGATGTTCATTCGTGGTAAGCTTATGGATGGACACTCTGGAGGAGATGTTCATTCGTGGTAAGCTTATGGATGGACATTCTGGAGGAAATGTACATTCATGGTGATCTTATGGATGGACTTTTTTTCTCTAGAGGAAAAAGTCTATCCATGATGACCTCATGGATGACTCTAGTCGCGAATTGTAAAGGAAGCTCATCATTGAGGTTATCTTAAGTTGCATAAGCTCAACGGTATCGAACAACAATATTTAACACCTTAAACTAAATAATATCATCACCACCATTTTTTGTAAACCTGAGAAGCAGCACCAATGTCGATTTTATCAAAGTACGTTCACCGCAGCCCATACTCGAAGAAAAACAGCAAAGCTTTCGTCTGAAAAATGTCGATACAATACAGACAACATAAAAACTACTCGTATGCATCAAATATCTCTAGTTTGAATCCAAATGTGGATGTTAAAAAAATTAGTATCGGTAAAAAATCCCCTCAAAAAAATTTAAAATTCCTGTCCCTGTGCCTTTGTGTGTTGACCATTTGGGAATTGCGTTATCTCTGAGAAGAGTAATGATATCTTACAAAATAAAGAAAACTAAGCACTACACAACGTTGTCACCAATAATTAACCGCTAGAAGAGTTGATACTCATTTAGCTGTGTTTAAGAAGAGAAGATTACGACAATTTTGAGGAGGAGGAGGGAAGTATATAGTTCCTTTGAACCTAATGGAATAAAAGGGAAGAGTGTTAACGAAGAAACCACGAGTCTTAGATGAAAGATTGAGTGGGATGTTCAGATGAGAAATTAAAAGACAAGGTACGTTCCGTATGAACCAGTACAGGTAACTTAGATGGTAGTAATCTCATGGATTCAAATACTGGCCATTAGGGTTTGGGTCAGATTAGAACCAAAGGTTTGGGTCAGATTTGAAACGGTACAGATTCCCAAATAAGTCACCTTCGACATCGAATATTCCAAGTTGATGCTTTGTGATGTAATACTAAATATAGGTGGAGCTGTATTTCAAATATATACTAAACTTAGCACTAGATTATCAATCATGTATTGCAGCTAACGGGTGCTGTAGTAGATGGAACTCATCATTCAAGTGTCAACCGACAGAATGTTCACAATATATGTCTGTAGTTTAAGCTTTTGTGTGTCTCTTTATATTACATCTTAAATGCTGATAATTGTGACACGTGTCACACAATGTATTATACATTGTGTCTCAGGTGAATAAAGTTCGTTTCATCACCTTTCTTCTTTACTTTGTGGGGTTTTCATGGTTTTGTGCTCGTTGTTTGAAGTTTGAACTCTTGTGCATATGTTATCAATCATAAATGAATATTACTAGGTTAATTTAAATTTGTTGTTGATTGTTCGAAGGTGTAGGTTTGAAATTACTTCTTCATAATTAAGAGGGTATTTTAAGGTTCTTAAAAAAAAAGGGAGCTGGCACATCAGGCATTTTGATGCCTAAGTTATGGTTCAAATTGTTTTTATTGGCGACATCTTAAAAGTTGCGCCAATGTTTACAATAGTCGGATAATGGCGGAGTGTTGATTATTTCTATGCCAAAATAGCGATCATTGCTCCAAAACTGAAAACCTTTATCGCCAAGGTAAATGAAACCGGAAGTGTATGACAAAATGGCGGCTGATGCGTTGGCCTATGATTCTAGGGGCTCTAGGGTGTTTAAAGTAGGCGCTAATTAATTTCAGAAATTAATATAATTTAATAAATAATTAATAAAATTTAATTTCAGAAATTAATATAATAGGATAGACGTTGCTTCATATTATAATGCGAAGAAATGTAGATCCTCACACCTACTTATTTGAAAGGTAAAAGTGGGAGTGAATGCAATTTACGATGATGGAGTGCTGAATTCGCAAAACCATCCACTAGCTCAACTTTGAAGTAGACATGAGTTGTACCTTTGAGGCAAATAGAAAAATATCTACCTCGTAATGATGCAATAGCCTATAAATGGAATTAGGCAATAGCATACAAATGAAATTAGGCAATGGCATGATTGCATTTATATGTCTGATGAATTGCTATTAGCTAATAGTGTTTTTATACAAAGAGGGAAGTATAAACGGAGTTAAAAGTTTTTCTGTTCTATTCAATGCTCGTAAACGATGAATTGATGTTATTTTATTGAATGTGACGATGATATTAGGTCTAAATGAAATTGATTTTTTGTTCTTTGAGTTTTAATTTCGGAATTATCCTATTTATTTTGCACGCGTCTTAATAAATGCACCTGATAAAAAATAATGTTCAACTATGTATTTATTTTATATAAATCGAACACTACGCAGATTAAATCAAACAACAATGTCAATCAATTGTTGTTTAATGTTCAACTATATTAAAAAATTTCCAATTCCCGCGGGTAAATTTTGCGCGCTTTTTGTAATACAGTGTTACCACTTATGGGGAAATGAAATTGGTTTCAGCATGAATTGATTCTTTGATCTCAATTTAGAAATAAATAAAAAGAAAGTATTTCATCGAGAAGTTACTGGAATAGGGATAAACATATTTTGAATGATACGATAAAGGACTAAAATGATCCTTTTTTATAAATATGTTTATATTGGAAGTTTACTTTGCAATCAAAACAGAGCAAAACATCGAAAACATAACCTCCACAAGGTTGTGATTTTAAATCGCAGTTGATAATACACATTCTGAAGGGAGGTAATTCAAATTACGTAATATCCGTTCCTTCAGAAATGCGTTTGGGGATATTCGGTAAACACTGTGCACTTTTTTAGGGATTTTTGTCCCTTTAATTTGCGGATATATTTTTCATTAAGGAATAACAAATAATAGAAAAATCCCTTTTCTGTTTTTGCTACTACCATTCAAATGAATATTACTCGGTTCTTTGAAATTTTGTGTATTACAAAAGCCTTTTTCTCATTATTTTCAGCATGTTTTGTGATTTTGATTTTAGAAGTTGATCTTGAATTTTGTTTTACATAGTTTTTGTTGTTTTTCATCCTTTTTTGCAAACTCCATCCTCTGTGCATAAAAGCACCAATTTCAATAAGCTATTTTAATAAATTACTTGATGCTATGAATCCAGGGTTCAGATCAAAATTATATAAAGTTTATTATGCATATATTCAGATTTTCTTGTAAAAAATTTAATGGTTTGACTTATTGGAATTTTCAACATTTCTGCTGCAAGTGGAAAGAATGATTAAATAAATTAATTTATTATAAAGAGTTAAGAGTTTTTAGTTAGCTAGAATATTACATTTTAAGGCTAGCTTTATGTTATTCAAACTTGAAGCTTCATTACACACTTTCTCAATGATCTCCTGTTGTCGACAACAGTGGCGCAGAAATGGGGGGTAAGGGGTCAAGCCCCACATTATCTGTCAAAACATAATTTTCTTTAATTCTGCATCACGTGATCGTCTATAAAGCTACTTGAATCTACCACTCCTCACAATTTTTTAACTGTCACGCTGTTGATTGAGAGCAATGTTATATAAAGTATATTAAAACAAAATTAAACCATATTACAACACATCTCTTTCATTCTGATCTTTATCATCAATGCAATGACGCAGGAAATGGGTGATCAAATCGAACTCTATGCAGATTAAATTTTCGATTTATATAAAATAAATACATATGCTGCAACGGGCATTTCGATCAATTTAATACCAGTCTCTTTGCAATTTGGTTTAAATAGTAGTCTATGTACTACACCATTCTGCGAAATAACTGGCAACAATATATATACGTTCGTAAAGAGATTATATATTGTCCTTCGTAGCTCAGTGGGTAGAGCCTCCGCCCGGCAAGTGGAAGGTCGTGGGTTCAGGTCCCACCGAAGGCAGAAATATTTATTTTCTTTCGAACGTTTCACCATCTAATCACGCCATACCATCGGCGTTGGTATCACTACGCCAATAAACGTTGATTGATTGACATTGTTGTTTGATTTAATCTGCGTAGTGTTCGATTTATATAAAATAAATGTATATTGTCATTATTTTATTCAAGTTATACATTTTAAAACAATTTATTCAAATTATATATTTTCAAATTTTTATTCAAGCTATATATTTTCAAATGTTTATTCAAGCTATATAAATTCATCATTTTGGTCAACTTGTATATTTCCTTAATATTACTTAGAATATTTTCATCAACTTATTTACATTGATTTCATTATTTTACTTCGGTCATTTTCATAGTTCCTTCCATATTTCTCACAATTTTATTCATATTAATCTATAATCTCATTTACATAGATTTGTCATTTCATTTAGGTCAATTTTATCATTGTATTTAAATCAATGTTACTATTTCATTTAGGTCAATTTTATCAATTTATATAGGTCAATTTTATCAATTTATATAGGTCAATTTTATCAATTTATATAGGTCAATTTTATCAATTTATATAGGTCAATTTTATCAATTTATATAGGTCAATTTTATCAATTTATATAGGTCAATTTTATTGTCCCACTTAAGGCAATTTCAATATCTCATTTAGGACAACTTTATCATTTCATTTAGTTCAATTTTATCATTGTATTTTAGATAAATGTTACCATTTCATTTAGGTCAATTTTATAAATTCATGTAGGTCAATTCTATCATGCCATTTAGGACAATTTTTATCCCATTCAGGACAATTTTATTCAGATAAATTTCATGTCGCCAATAATTTGAAATTATTTCCAATACTTTGTTCGGATTATTACTATTTTTTGAATTATTGTGTTGGCACTTGCACTATACTAATACAGCTAGTTGGTTCTGTTTTTGCAAAGACAGCAATGGTCATTCTGCGCCAAAAAAGATACATTTAATATAATTCAGTTTTAAAAATTATAATTTAATTAATTAGTGGCTTGAATTTTTTGAGAAAGCTCCGAGCAAACGTTTTATTTCACGATCTTCCTTCAAGAGAAAAGTAGAATTTCATTTTGTGAACAGTGCTAACTAGCAAAAAGTAGCATCACCGAGGCACTGTTCATTGTGGACAAAATACTGTGCTCTAATAATTAGCAAACTAATTACATAACAACATTTTTGAGAACACACACACTCAGGCCCGATGTGGGAACCAAAGAAGAATGAAAATTTGCAAATAATTTCTCCGGAAAACTTATAACTTTCGGAGCAACCCTCAGTCGATGAAAGAAGCTGTAAAAATTGAACTATTTTCCGTCGAGATTACCCCTTTGCGTCAATACCACATCCCGCTCGATATC
Source organism: Dysdera silvatica (assembly GCA_006491805.2). NCBI lineage: Eukaryota > Metazoa > Arthropoda > Arachnida > Araneae > Dysderidae > Dysdera > Dysdera silvatica. The sequence continues at coordinate 26,235,029 of QLNU02015003.1, read as the reverse complement.
AACTAACAGCAAAATTAAAACTCTTTAAACTTGTGAACTTAAATTTTAATCACTTCAAAAAAAAGTAGATTTTAATATTTTTAAAAGTTAAAAGATAATTAAAATGCATGTCTTAATATATAAAGGAAATAAGGTGCTCCCTGTTTCCTCAACGCAAGATAAATTTTCTAATTTAGTAATTATAATTAACAACCACAAGCTTAAACGCTCGTACTACTACTACTACTAATAATAATAATAATAATAATAATAATAATAATAATAACCAAATAATAATAATACAACCAAATAAAAATCCCTTGAGATATTCGGCTTCAAACAGACAAGCATTTAAAGCATAATATACCAAACAGGTGAAGGAAAACTATGTGATTGTAATTGACATCGCGATACTGGCTGACAGCACAATTAACTTCTTCATTCCAGAGGTACACACACACACACACTCCCCGGCGGCCACCCTTCCCAATGAAACCCTTGCACAATCCTCCTCCCTCCAGAGGTACACATATGTGTACCTTGAGTTGTAATGCTTTTTCTATTACACTAATATAAACTGCGAACACAGACCGAAGGGTGTCATTTGTGGTCACTTTTTAAGCTTTCTTTTAGCGTCACTAGATGTCCCTGGAAAGCTCAGAAAAACGCGGAACCAGAACTTGCTTTTGCGGAAGTTGTTGCATCATGTCAACCAAAGCTCAGATCTTGAAAGGTTAAAGAGAAGGAGTTTGAAAAGGTCTCCAAATATTGTAATTTTACAATAGGACTTAAGAGACTCTGGAAACAGCAAGTTACAATTTTCCATAGGTGACCTGGGGGATATCATACCCAACTTAAA
>QLNU02015003.1:26190775-26207850 GCA_006491805.2 Dysdera silvatica | reverse complement strand
AAATGCAACTTTTGGTCAATGCTTGGTGACTGTGATCAACTATCGCGATTTTTTCTCGAACATTAAACTTTTTTTTTTTTCCAGCAAATGCAACAGATTGGAATCTCTTCTATTTTATTTATATCGATGTGTTTTCATTTTATTTGCCAGAGATTAAATATTTAAATGTTTTAAATGTGTAGCTTATTACTGTATGTTGTGTTACCAAATTTGCGCGTCATATTAATTTTTCTGCAATTCCTGGTATTATTATATACACTTAATTTATTTTATTTTTATTTGTTAATTTAATTATTACTTGATTTAATAATCATGCTATTTAATAATCATACTATTTAATAATCATGCAATTAAATACTCATATGAATTTGATAGTCGTATCGTTTAATAATCATACTATTTAACAATCATACAAATTTAATTATCACCTAATTTAATTATATTATTTCAATTCCTTATCTTTATTCAACTTATTAATAATTTTTAATGTAAATAGTTCACTACAAAATGAAAATATTTTCAAGCCTTTTCAAAGAATGTAATTATGCAGAGTTGGCAGAAATCCGACCAACTTAACGCCAATGACGCAAATTTCACTTGAATGATGATTCAAGTGTTGTCCAGAACCAATGAAAAGGCGTCATTCTCGAGTGTTGCTCGACGGCAGCACATCCTGACAAAGGTTTGCCAAACTTTTCTACCGTACTAAACTCGAAGCGACACCAAAAATATAGCGCTAAAGCGCCAATAGTGCATATGTTAAAGCAGTGGTTCCCAACTCAATTTAAGCCGCGGACCACTTTTCCACTTCAATTTTACCTGAGGACCACTTTGAAAAATTCTCAAGAGTTGGCAGAAACACCTTAATAAAAAAAAAAGAGAGCCGGGTCTTTTTTTTTTTGGTGGGGGGGCAGAATGTGTTTGTAAAATCGCTCTTTTAGGAAAAAACAGCAATAATAAACGGAAAAAAAAATCTAATGATAATACAGCGGAACCTCGTTAAGACGAATTACTTTTAATACGAACCGTTTTCTGAAGTTCCGTCAGATTGTAAAATACTATAAATATACCAATTTCATTTTTATATTTAACTTTAATATTTAATAATAATTTTTATAAAAAAAATTTCATTTTTTTTTTAAATAATGACCCGTCTAGCGGACCACTTGGGACTCCTTCACGGACCACTTGGGACTCCTTCACGGACCACCAGTTGGGAACCACTGGGTGAAAGTATTGCAATAGCGTGCGGTAGGAATATTTCAGAACTGTGCTATAAACGTGAATGTTATGCTATGTTTTCTCATAGAAACGTCTTAATTGTTTATTTTTTCTCATCGAAACGTAGAGTTACATTAACAATTAAAATTTTGTTACCAATGCAAATCAAAATTATATAATTTTGAATTAAATTGTGGGAGTTTTTAAGAGAAATAAATTCACAAATATAATAATTTAATATCGGCGATGCTGCTTGTTTCTGTGGGTTCGCGCCGCACATCTAGCACACCCGGAATATTCGCCCCTGATATATAATATAATATTTCTCTATTGGGAAAATTCAAGTACTACGTAAGCAATATTTTGGCCATTTTATACCCACCCCCCGGTAAGCAAAAAATAAGCACAACAGCAACCCCACCCCCCTCCTCACATAGGTGCTTACGTAATACTTGAACGCTTCCATCGGTGTCTGGCTGATTTCAAATTTTGTCTATTGAATATTACTTTAAATTTAAACATAGATTGTTGTATAATTTCTTCGCCAATAAAGATCACTCAAGCTTTCGGACGCATCAGCAGCAGTCCTTCATCAGGAGTAATGACGATGTTATGTTTCTGTCTCTTTTTTATACTTGAAATTTCTGGAAAAATCATTTTCATTGCTATTTTACCAGTGTTTAACCTTTTTATGTAATTTCCTCCCTGGTACCCTGTATTTTATTTCTATTTTACTAACTACGGGTGAAGTTCCACTTCATCCGTTCTCTTTCAGATTTTTGCGTTCCAGTTTCTGGACTGTGGTAACGGATCATCCAGCCGGAGATCCTTAGTAAGTATTCATTTATTCCAAACGGTACTGTGCATTGTACTCCTTCCATAGTATTCGCGGTGTCGATCTTCATGCTGAACCTTTAAAAATTCTAAGGCAAGGTTGCTATTACACTTGTTGGAAGCAAATGTCACCTGGCCTAAAAGCACTTTGGAAACTTACTTTTGAGTATTAATCATATCTAGCACACAACAGAACACATCGACTCGAAAATTATCTTCATGTATATTAAGATTATGATCAGTCGCTAACTCATCATAATGATGTTGGATTTTTACTTGTCTTTCTTTTGAGAAATTTAGGGGAATTTTCCACTCTGTTGATATTTTTTAGCTGCTTCTTTCACTTCTTGATAATCTTTTCAATTGAATTTTAAATACTCCTTCACACGATATAACACTGATTGAGCTTCTTCGAGGTCTACAGTACTTTTTTTTGGAATTTTCGATGCTACATTTACCTGGCTAAACAGTTTCTGCATAAGCAAATGAAAACATAATCAAAATTTTCATTTTATGTTTAATTTTTGCATTTCATTGCATGTTTCATCATTTTGCGTAAGATTTATGTACGCTAAGAATATTATTATATCTGTAAAACGTATTTTGACAGATATCGAAGAAGCTAATCTCCTTTATTAACGAGTTGGATTTAATTTTTTCAATGTTACATCAGGTACTCCTGTAAATTTGTTAATTGTTTTATACGTTCCCATTGTTTTATACGTTCCAAAAGAACGAATAAATGGCAGCAAGAGTTGCAAAAAAAAAGCCTCAACTTATTTACAGTTGCATCTTTCACAACAAGGTTTAAATTGCGATCATCACCATGAATATATTCAGCATTTGGTTTCAAATATTTAATTTTCTGTCATAAACCATTTTAAGTTCCTTTCATAACCTTTGCACCGCCAGAGCCTTGTCCAACACATTTTTTAATTGATATATTAAAATTATTTAAACGTTCAGTTACTTGTTCCTTTAAAGCTTCCGCAGAGTTGCGCGTTTCCTTAGATGCGCATATTTCGCGTCGGAACAACGTAAGACGTCGTGTACTGACTCAAACAATAAAAAACCAATGGAAGTGTTTTCCTAGACACTTCCATTGGCTTTTATTGTCTGAGGTTTATCTTGGCGTTTTATATTATTTCGCCGCAAAATATGCGCATCTGGGAAAACGCCTCTTTGGAGAGAATACTAGAAAACTTTAATTTCGAATGCAATTAGCTTTGTTAGTTTGCAGAAATAGTAGCAGTAATGCTAGAGTTAGGGAAATTTCCCACGACGAGGGGGGAAATAGACTGAAATTTTAAGGAAAGGCAAAAAAATGGACCGATTTAGGGATAATGAGTGTTTTTCAGGATAAAAACAAAGACGCCGAATGGGAGGCTCCCAGTGTGACGCACCACCGATTTTTCCCTCCCTGGACAACGATCCCACGCGCTGGCTCAACCAGGGGGTAAATTTGGGGGTTAACCCCCACCCTCCTGCCCAGAAGACCATATTTTTTCCCAGGAAATCATAGAGATAGGCTTGGAACAATTGGAAAATGATAATTGAAAACCCCAGAAAATTAAAATTAAAAAAAACTCTCTGGGCCACTTCGCACTCCATCGCCTCCCCCAAATCTGGGGCCCCCTTAAGCATTACTTACTTTTGCTACTAGGTATTTGCGCCCCTGATTATAGTACATACAGATCAGAGATCAGCAACCACAATGGCCAGCTTTCTACACGCCATGCGGACCAATTTTTAATGAAAAGCGGATTTCTTCGAAAGTAAAAAATCCGAATAGGGTAGTAAAATTTAAAAAAAAATATTTATATTATTAAAGCAAAATTCATTCTTGTTTTTACACTTTTTAAATCGGAACGTTGTTGGATGTTGGTGGGAAAAGCATGTAAAATAGTAAATCTCTCTCTCTCTATCCCCTCCTCGCTCCGCTGATTGACATCTTGAACGATTAATGTTACTCATATACTTGCATCCAAAACCTCCTTTCTTCCCCCATCTCAAACTCTCTGCAATAATTTAAATACGTTTGTTCCTCATAAGGTAAGTGTAGTAGGGCCCGTATTTCTACGCACTTGCATATTTCTGCATATTTAGCCTTTGTGCAACATATTTTTCATTTTTTGAATGTTTCTGCAAAATTTGCATAAAAGTTTTAAAAAGTGTGTATTTTTCTAATCCGCTTGTAATTCAATCAATTATATTAATTCAATGCTTTTTTTTAAATGACCTTTATCAAATATTAAATAAAAATGAAAAAAAAAAAAGAATATGTTTTCATTACAACTGATATAATTAGATAATATTAAAGTTAGAAAAAAATAATTTTAGGCGTCTGCATATTTCTGTGGCGATGTTTCTCAATATGCATAATACTTTCCAAGTCAAGACCAAGTGTAATATTTTCCACCCCAAGCCATGGGCGCCGGCAGATGCAGGCAAGGGAGGGCTATTACCTCCACTCTATATTCCGATTTTTTTTGAAAAAGAGGTAAAATTAAAAAGGTGAGGTAGAAAATTTAAATTTTTTATGGCCTTTGACCCCCCCCCCCTAGATTTAATCCTGCCATCGTCCTTGGGCTTAAACTAACGCTTATGATGCCATATTTTCAAACGTATCTCCGTACGTATTTCATACATTTTGGTATGTATTTTGTATAAATTTTATACACAGTCATACCCAATGACGTAACAAAGTGATATTTTTTATGCATTTCAGTATATATGTTATGCAATAATTTCAAGAACATTTGCACTGTTTCAATAAATTGTCATTTTATACATTTCGAAACATCGCTTATGAGTAGGGTCCAAATTTCTATGCACTTGCATATTTTGTAATAATTTGGAGAATATTTGCGTATTATTTGGGCTAAATTTTATGCATGAAAATTCTGGCCTTACTTGTGAGTAATTAATATTGCCAAAACCTAATGAAAAAAACAAGATCCTATTCGCTCTTTTTAAACCCATTGGACAATAAAATATGGAGTTAACAGCAAAAGGTCTTTGCTGTTTACGCTTTACATTGTTAAACTGTTGAAAGTCGTACTTCACGCGCAAACATGTTTATTTACAAGAGAGCGAAATTTTTAATGAATTAAAAAATACATCGAACGATCTACTTAATTTGTATCAATAAGTTGTATCAATAAGTTGTATCAATAAGTTGTATGAATAAGTTGTATGAATAAGTTGTATGAATAAGTTGTATGAATAAGTTGTATCAATAAGTTGTATGAATAAGTTGTATCAATAAGTTGTATCAATAAGTTGTATCAACAAGTTGTATCAACAAGTTGTATCAACAAGTTGTATCAATAAGTTGTATCAATAAGTTGTACTATTCACAGTTTGATGAGAAATTCCGCTAGTATACAGAATGACACTGCACTAATACTTTGGTACAGCACCCCAAAAGGGTTTCCAATCCCTGTTTAGATGATAGTTAGATATATATTAAAGAAACGGACGATTATTTAAGTAAGGAAAAATATTAGAGAGTTTGTTTGGATTTTTATGGCGCAAGAGCAACTGGGCTATACTGCGCCAAAACAAAAAAAAAATGTCAGAGAGAAATGGATGTGGAGATAGATATAGAGAGAGGAAAAGGAAGCATGTGATTGTATTGCTCAGAATTTTATTTCTCTATCCCAAAACTAACAATACGTTTCTGTTTTTTTCTTCAGAACATCCCGGAATTATCAAAATTCGTAGAAATATTTTTCGGGATAATTGCAATTCATAATTAATTCCTAATGAGGACTCTCGGGGGACGAATGAACACGTGGTTGAAAACGAAAAGACGTCAGTTGGTATATATATGTAATTTTATAAAGCAACATACCACAAAATACTATGATTTAAAAGAAGTAGTATTTAATTGGAGCGACATTACTGAGAGATATCACTGCATTTTCATACATTTCCGAAACATTATTAGGTTTATGTATATTTTATAAGCACTATAATTTACTTATTAGGTGCGATTCTCAAACGTGAAAACAATCCACTCTGTTAATAATGATATGGAGGACATGGATAAATAATTAGCGTTCGTCTGCTGTTTTTTCTTTTGGAAACACTGCTACAGCAGCGTTTGTAGCCTTGGAAACACTGCATCCCATATCAATCACACGGGGACCAATCAAAATTCGCCTTCTGTATTCGGCACTGATGCCAATCAGGCTATCAAAAGGTTATGATATCTTCTCGCGCGATCTGGCAACGGCACTATCGTCTGCAAAGGGTCGGAACGGGAGATTTCGTAGTTCGATTCCGGCGTGCGATAGAAATCGCTTTCGGTCGTTACGCGAATTCAGAGGGCGATTTCCGGCGTGCGATTTATTTCGCTTTATCGTCTATGTGGTACCCCCGCAGATCGTTCCACAGAGAGCGGTACTTACCGAAGTGTGAGCGAGTATTGTGTACGTTATGACGTATGGTGTTACCCGTACCGCGCTTTAGAATAATATTCCTCAAACCGCAGTACTGTACGCCGGGGAGTACGGGAGCGCCTTCAAGGAACACTTAGAATGCATATATCAATAAACATCTTCAGATAGCCCGCTTTATTTAAGAAGGGGGTACGTAATAGCAAAATCTAATAGAGGGATGCGCGATTAATTACGCTAATTTAAGATTTATCGAAGGGAAAGCTGTAGCTTCAGATAATTGAATTGTACTGTTAAAATTCACATTTCCAAAGCAGACAAAGGCGGTCAAATTGTTGTCCTTACCAAACAGCAGTACCATGAGGGCGCTAACGCGGTCATCACCTCTGGTCCTTACAAAACCTTACTGCGCGATCCCAGAGGATAGCTACGCGTCCACTACAACAAAACCATTCGTGCTTCGCCTTTGCTCACTCATGGACAAAAGAAATCTTTTTAATTGTCTCACGCCATTCCAGCACGTTTCTATGCCCTTCTGAAAATTCATAAACCCGGTTTACCGTTCCGACCCATCACTTCGTGTATCGGCGCGGTCTCTCATAAACTCGCCAAGTTTCTTGTTCGCATCATCTCACCTTTTATTTCTGCCAACATCCACACTTGCAAAACTTCCTTAGACTTCGACGAAACTATGTTCTTTTTCACCTGATAACTGCTCCATCGCCACGTTAGATGTGAACTCCATGTTCACCAACATACCAGTCAGGTAATTTGAAGTTTTTTTAAGGCATTTGATTGCCTTAAGTTTCGTCTTTCTAAATTCCACTTTATACAGACAGAAATTGCTGAAATTATCCATCGCACCTCAATCTGTGTCAACTCCAGTGCATTTGTCTTCAAAGGACAACATCACCAACAAACCAGTGGCTTAGCTATGAGTAACCCACTTTCATCAATCCTTTGTGACATATATATGCATTTCTTTGAATCCAATCTCCTCAACTCTATCAAGTTTAAACTCTGGGATCGCTACATGGATGACATTTTTATTATGTGGGACAGTCCTCCAGATCAAATCTCAATGCTCCTTCCCACCATCAATACTTTGGATCCTGCGCTTAACTTCTCCCTTGAAACTGAATAAGATACTTCTCTTCATTTCCTGGATATACAGATTAATAAACATCATAACTATTTCGATACTTCGGTGTACCGCAAGCCTTTCAGCGTTGCTCTCCCTCCACATAATCTTTCTTTCCATCCGTATCAACAAAACATGTCCGCCTTCTACACCTATGTCTTCCGGGCTCTACAGTTCTGTTCGTCAACGGACTCCTTATCTGATGAAATTTCTTTGCTTAAGACCATCGCTCGCATCCGTGGGTACTGTCCCAGCATTATCGATGCTGCCGTTTTCAAATTCTCAAAACGTTCTTACAGTACATCTCTTAGTCGAATATCTTCAAATAATTATATTGGCTCCGTAACACTCCCTTACGTGCCCAAACTTAGCTCCGCCATTGCCAAAGTCCTTCGGCAAGCCAAATTCAAAGTTACCTTCTCGCCTATTAACAAGATTTTGCCCTCTAGACTCAAAGATAACATTTCCACACTCCAACGCTGGGGCGTGTATCAAATTTTTTGCCAGTTCGGACTTTCCTACATAGGACTGACAAAACGTGCCCTCATGCATCGGTTGAAAGAACATCGCCGATACGTTGAGAAAGGTGAGGTGCACAAATCATCCATTGCTGTTCACAGCCACGAACACAACCATCGCTTTAACTTTTTTGACGCTCGTATCATCCACCAACCTCATTCACCACTTGAACTGGACTTCGCCGAAGCTTTCTTCATTAACATGTTTCGTGATTCCATTGTGAATGACCACAGCTCAACTCCTTCCTTCAGCTCAGCTTGGCGAAATGTACTCCACCTAACTCCTTCTGATATTAGTCCATAGTCCCACCATAATTGCCACCTCTACCAACAGACAGCCAACTTTTCCACAATTTGGTAATTTCTGGGAGGAGTGGCCGCACCACAAAAACCACGTATTACTTGACTTCCTACTTTTGGAAGTGAACATTTCACTTAATAACTCAACTCTGGTTACATCCGCGAATCAACCTCGTTTGTTGACGATATTCCACGTGTTCACTCCCGAAGAAGGGCGAACTTTTATCGCCCGAAACGCGTAGCTTGAACTCAATCTTGACATAAATACGCTTCTAAAACGTTGTTTTTTGTGTCTTATTTAATAGTTCAAGGTTGAACCAAAATATGGTGATTTGCCAGTCGCATCCATTATTAAGAACTACGTTTCACCACATTTTGGCTCCAGCTATGTTACCAATACTTGGCTGTATGTTGAACAATTATATGGATATACTTTCAATAACGAATAAGGCAACACTGAACCAAATTCATGGTTCCAGCTTGAACCAAATATACTGTTGTAGGTTAAACCAAATGTGGCCAAAATTTCCCGGACACTGTATAACAATATAAAAGCTGCCTTGAACATGCTACCTATCAAGGGCGTATCGAGGAGTGCCGGAGCCCCAATTATTTATATCGTATTTATATTATTTATATTGTATCGTAAATCACAAATACAGAAATTATCACATAAATCATTGTAATTTATCAAAAATAAAGGATATATACACACCATAAATCAATAAATTGGAATGATCTTAGCTTTATGGATGATTGGAGAGATCTTGGTACGTAAAAAAACTTACGAATATCAGTAAAGAATCGAGAGCTGTTTGCCACACGTGACTTCTCTCGCCTCAAGTGATTGGCTAGGAGGTGGAACGAAAATGTGGTTCGGTGTTTAACCATCTTTTAAAAAATACCATACTTTCACCAATAAGTGGTACTTTTGAATTTTCAAGTGTACCAAATTTTGGTGAAATTCCGGCATTTTCACCATGTTTTGGTAACAACTAACGCGGAAATTTTTAACAGTGCGTGCATTGAAAATATGTGGAAGCAGCTGTGAACAACGCGCGAAACAATTATATTAAAAAGTAGAACAGTTACATGAAAGAGTATATTCAACAATTATTTGAAACTTGAGGAAAACCAAGGTAAATAGAGATGAATTGCGAAAGCCCTATATTCCACCTCTCACAGAGCTTAAAGGCAAAGAGAAGAAGAATGAGAAGAGAAAAAAAAATATATTAACATTTGATTACATGAATGGTTTGTTTATAAAAGAAAATTCAGAGAAGTACCACGATTATCCTAAATACATTGAGATAAATCTTATTTTGGATAAGCGAGATTTCGAGTAATTTAAAATTCAAATTTCAATACAATGATACCAAAATAATTATAAAATAATACGCTTAATTACATATTGCCAAACTACTATAGATAGTGCAAAACGATAATGCTTTAGAAATAGTGTGATATCTTCATACATTCAAGACATACAAAGTATGTGGGATTTGGACTATAACCGACAAATATCTTTTGGTTAGTTTTTTTTATAAATAAATAAATATATATATATATATATATGCACATAGCGTTGTATATGTTCAATATTTGCTATTTGTATTGGTTTCTCTCTTAAGGTCAGAGTACATTAAGAAATAAACATGAGCAACTTTTTTTTTCAGAAACTTTGAAGGAGTATTTACTAAAAAAATAAAAATAAATGTAGTAGGCCAGTTTGATTAAGCAAAATTAGGAAAATGAAGGTTTCACTGCAAATTTTTGATTTTACAAAGTTTATTCTACACGAATTCTACCAGTGAAATTGACTTTTAAGAGCAAATGTGCTTTTTTGTTCATTATTCATTTCTGAGGTAAAAATTTAATAAAATATTTAGAAGACATGAATTTAAAGGCGAATCATTCTACCTGCTTTTACTGACAATGGCATAAGATATGTGGTATTGAAGAAAGGTAGAGATAGATATAGAGAGAGAGAGAGAGAGAGAAATTAAAAAAAAATCTTTCATATCTTAATTTTTTTTCCTTCTTTTAATAAATAAAAAAAAGCCATTTTTATTAATTAAAAAAAAGGACTTTCTGATAAGAGGACAAAAACGGCAACACTGCTTTTTTAAACACACACCACACATATGTATAAAGGAAAAGGGGAAAATCGAGATAAATAGGGAAATGGGATGGGGGAAAATGGAGGGAAAGCCGTATCAATAAAACCCGAAACAAAGGTGCCGTGTCGTCGAATTCTAAGACAAAAAAATCAGTACGAACAAAAAAGGGAAAACTAACGAAGAACAACGGGTAAAAATGGCATCAGAAAAGCGCGGGAAACAAAGGGATTTTAAAAAGCACGACTGATTTTTTTTCCCGCCAAAGAAAATTCCTGAGACCGGAAAAGCTTATCAGGTGAGAGTTTTGCGTATGCGAATTCCCGCCAAAACAAAGGCAGAGCAGAAAGACGGCATCAGGGTATGAATGGAACGCCGGAAGATAATTTTAAAACGTCGTCGAATTTTACAGATACGGTTGAGGTTTCACTTCCGGTAGAGTAGATATTATAATATAATAAGAGTATACCTATCTGCCCGTGACACGGGTAGATAGGCACGGGGAGGGGAGCAAGCAAAAATTGAATTGGTGTACAGTTACCATCTTCTACAAAGATAGAAAAGTAAATTTTAGTATGACATCTCAAAGAAGACACTCGCGAAGGTGCTCGTCCCTCTTCAACTCTCTCGTTCTCTTTTTCCCCAAAAAAATCCCCACCCGTTAAAAAATCCTTTTCTGGGAGAATAAAAAACGATTGAAAAAGAACCTAGAAAAGGGAATAGTAGTAGAAGTAGCACTATCGGTAGCGGGAGGTATGGCGGCTGTGACCGTACCGGTATGGAAACGCTGTAATCCCCTTCTGCGCTCTTTCTCGCTGAAGGAAAAGCAAAGCCAAAGCTCATGGCCCTAAGCTTCGGCAGAGTATGTAATCCTATATGTCAACAGAACCCCCCCTCCAAACTTCTAACCCCCCCTCTCTTTCACTGCAAACACGGCTGTCTATATAGATATCTATAGCGAGAAAGCACTTAACACTTGGGCTTCGAAAAAAAAAGAAGTAAAGGAGAAAAATAGTAGTATAGGCCTCACCTTTGAAACCCTCACTCCCCGCCTCCCACTTCGTAATCGCTCATGATTGGATGGTTCTCTTGAACGACCTGGAGCTCTGTGTCTGTGTTTACACGATTCGCACCAGCGCTCGTGAATGGGATGTGTAAAGCGAGCACGGGACTCATTGGTGGAAAAGAAAAACGATAGCCAATAGCTTTTATTTGTTTCATTTTCTTCACCAATCAAATGTTTTTTATTTATGTCGTTCAGACATTTCATTGGATGCAATAACATTAAAGCTATTTTGAATTTACAGAACGTTTGTCACAAGTAATCGCGTTAATAAAAATATATTAAAAATGAAATCCCCTTATCATCGTAAAAGTTACGTTACTTAAATATATCGACTTCATTTAAGAGGTGAAATTATATTTTCCTCTTCTTAAATGGTGCTTATATATATTATATATATAAAGCATATGAGATTAAATAACTAGTGACACACGTATACTATATATACACAATGTCAGAAGATTGTTTAACATATTAATAAATATTTACGTGAAAAGCATTAATTAATTTGAACTTGCCATATAGAAAATAAACATAAATTTCTAGCCTGATTCTTCATAAAGATAAATTAAACAATAAATTATTTATATTGCAAATAAATACACGGAATATTCATAATTATTATAATTATTATCACACAGTGTATCTAACTTCAAAAGTGAGATGAACTTTTGTGTATTTGAGTTATTTTTTTACCTTAAAAACATACAGAAGTCGGTTATTAAGTTTAAAATTTTAAATGAAAACTTACTATCTAATAATCTGTTAAGTTTTATTAGCTACTAAATGAATTTTTTAATATTATAGCGAAAATTGTATTATGTAACAATAAATTATTGGGAGGAAGTGATAATTAAATTAATTTTAATTGCCTATAATTCTTAAATGAATATATTTGATATGTGACCTTATATCATACATATATTTAATGATATTTTCTTGGGAACTTTTCTAGTACGGTCATGTTTTTTTCTCTTTATTTCTTCCTTTTCTATGCTGTGTACTAATTGCTTATATAAATGTACCAGAGAAGAATAAATAAAGATGTATTGTTATTATTATAAATTAAGGAGCTATTTAATAAAATACATGGAGTGAAGTAGTCAATAAAAAAATATACCCTTCATTTTATATTAGAAAAATTTATAATTATATTATAAGAACGTTCTTACATATAAAGTATTTGTTTATTTTTGTAGACACAGATAAAATGCAGAAATTAATATAATAGTGACATAAATTGTCTTTTAATTTATAGGACGGTAAGTTATTATTAGTTAATTAAAATTACTAATATTAAAATGTTGTTATTAATGATTATACTTCCTTTTATAAATTTCAACAGCTCGGTTTAATTTTTTATCATTCATAAATTTCAATTTTGACTCTCCGACTTCATTTTGAATTTTTAAATTTCATTTCATTATTTTTTAATTAAACTTTTTCTCTAATTAACTATTTCTTTAATTTTTGTTACATTCTTAATTAGTTTACTACTTTTGCATTTTTTTCCCACAGCATTTTTTCGATAAAAAAATCGTTCTTTTTTTTTCTGAATATATTCCACACTTTCAGTATCAAATATCAAATGTTAATAAATGATTGATTGAATTAATAATTAATTGATTACATAATTGCAATGAACCATTAATTTTATTGTCATGTCAACAATTTTCAAAGGAGAGGAGGATATTAACGCGTGTGAAACGGTTCTGAACGTCGCAATGATTCGTCAAATTCGAGTAGATGGGAATGGCAACAGTCAATCTAGGGCCCACTTCACTTCACTTCTGTAGTAGGGCCTCACAGCGACATCTGTGCTTCGTGTTCAGAAGAGACCCTTTAAACATGATTTTCTGAAACACCCTTTTATAAACACGTCTTCTCCTCTTGGGGCTTTGTCCCGCTCCCAATGGGGAAAATTTCCGTATTTGTTAGGCTAACAGCTGATACGGACACGCGGCGTGTCAAGTCACCTTCGCTATGCACATACGATCTTGACTCCTACTTTTGTAGAATATATATATACGTATATTCTCACATACCTACTATGATAAACGAAGGGTAAATTCAACAACTTAAAAGTAATATAACTAAGAATAACATATTATTAATATATACATTAAGATTGAGTGAGGTCTTGCCTATGTTGTTGATGATTTAAAAAAGTACATTTTTAATTTATAACATAACCATCCAATTACTATATTGTGCGATATATTATCATATTGCATTATACCTGTTAATTAATAAGTAGTACATTACAAATTGAATTCAAATTAAATTTCATTTCGTAAGAATTTTTAAGATAAGAATCCAGATAATAACGGTATTTGCCAGATAAGAGCGATACTCGCCGGATAAGAGCAGTATTCTCCAGATAAGGATAGTATTCGCCAGGTAAGGACGGTATTCGCCAGATAAGAGCGATACTCGCCACATAAGGAAGCATTCGCCAGATAAGAGCGGTACTTGCTAGATAAGAATGGTCCTCGCTAGCCTCAAAATAAAAACTTTGGAACTTAGCAGGAAAAGAAGATTTTCATGCCATCTGAAAAAATTGAGTCGCCAATATCAATCGGACTTATCGAACTTGGTAATAAATGCACGGAAAATTTAAAATTATTTTGACATTTTTACATAAGAGAGAAGTGTTTCGATTATCCGAACTTCTCTTAACCTAACTGGCCTGCTGAATTTATTCATTTGTTTAGTAGATACTCTTTTAATGTTTTTGACAGAAAACGTTTTTGCAGTTCAGGAAAGTAAAATGCATTTACTTTTAAGTCATTTTCATTAAAATTAAAGTATTTTGTTGCAGATTGCTTTACATTTTGTTGAAGAAAGCGAGCTATTAACAAAAGGATGGAAAGATATCGCAGACAAAAATAGTTGTGAAAAAAAATTCAAACGAAGACGTTGGTCTATTTTCTCAAAGTATTTAATATCAATTCGCACATATACTTTAAGACTTTTTCACTATCAATATATTAAATTACAGTACTCAACTAAAGACATTTTTTTGGGTAAATGTTGTAGTTTCTTTACACCTTTACATTGTAAATTGAATTTACGAATTACCTTGATAGTCCCCCTTTATTCCAGGTAATTGGTTGTTTTAGGTCGCAGCCAAGCCGGGGCCAGTAGGCTCATGGTCTCTCTCAGTTGCCCCATGGAGCTATATATATATATATACATCAATCCCAAGGTGCTCCATGCCCCATATGCCCTTAGCCTCGCCCCAGTTGCCCCTTCATCCTGGCTGCAGAGCTGGGTTATTCACTGCAGTGAAATGAAGTTACGTTCATATTCCTTATGTTATACAGAATAATGTATTGATAGAAGAGCTTAAATTTGAAGTAGTTTCTAACAATTCTTGTAGAATAAAGAATGAATATTACAGATTATCGCAGATAATTAAATTTGGAAAATATTCAAATGGCGAATATTAAAAGGAATTTGTTAATATCAGCCGCGTAAGCCATCAAGAACAAACATTTCGTCAAAAATGATGATGTAAAATCTATGAAATAAATATATGAGAAATCGAGTGAAATCGACATCTGTTGCATGGTGAAGAAATAGAGAACGTATTTCCTAATCATTTTAAAACCGAAAAACAGGTGTAAACAGCACTTGTAACGTAATGGATTCCAAATAAAATATACAGGAAAGCGGCTAATATAATCCAATACAAGAACATTTTCATACAGTCGAAGTCATGGTTGAAGGATATGGAAAACGGCAAAAATTTTGAAGCAACAAAAGAGAAGTTGCGGGGAGGGAGGGGGGTGAGTTTGTATCTTAGAAGTGTGCGTGTCCCTTGGCTTTCGTGATCTCAGCAATAGACAGAAAAAAGTGTGTGACGGGGAGGGGAATTGGACGGTCCGTGATCGCCTGAAAGGGGGAGGGGTGGCAGGAGGACCAAGATTCGAACCCAGACCTCGCCTTTCCGCCCTCGTGACGTATCTGCACGTGACTCACGCTGTGCGCGTGACACCGACGTGTCACGGGAACTGGACCAGGTGGGTACACCTTAAAACGACCCCCAGCGTTAAACCTCTGTGAGTGTATACGTGGGATACGTATGCGAAACGGAGTGTGTGGTGTGATGAAGAGGGGATAGGCCGGAATGCGACCCTTTGATCCTGACTTACGTGTAAAGGGGGGTGGGGAGGATGCCCCCTTTTCTGCGTCTATCTATCTGTCTGTCCATCGTAAGCGCCAAGATCTGTCAGCGATTGCTAACAAGATACGTACAACCTTATGTTTGGACCATGTTTTGATGTGTATCCTTGTATAACAAGGTTATGTCCAACGCGGCAGGAGATCTGATAACCGCTTTAGAACGGGATGTTCTGAACTGTCGGACGGACCCTCAGCATAGGAAAAGAAATGAAGAAAAAGGAGTAAAGAAAAATACGAACACCTTTGTATACAGACGCCCAGCATAATAGTTGAGTGACGAAATTGATAATGCGAACATTGTTGACCCAACGCCCAACTTGAAGTTGTTGAATGGCTCTAGTGAGGTCAACAGTTTCTCAAAAGTTATGTGGATAGTGCTTACGTATATAAGCATTTGTTCATTAGTTTAAACACAAATGATCTTTATGAACTACATACATTGAACGTCAAGTATGTTGTTTTTTTTTATAAAGATCTTATACGCTACACGTATGTAGTTAATAAGCATCATACGTAATATTGAATATATTAACAATGATCCTACATGATACTATACTAAAAAATAGCACAAGTTGCTCTCAAGTTGAGTCTATGCATGTTGAAAAAAATACAGTGCATTTCTGACTAGCCGGTCATTTTTAGAGTTCTGAAACAAACACACTGTTGCCAATTTCAGTAAGTCAAATAAGAATAATAAGACAACGAAAATAATAATTATGAAAATTGCGTATAATTCTGCGAATTTTAGTGGCAACGGTTCATGAAGCCCATAATGCAAACAGTATTCTTTACCTATGTGATATTTTCCGTGAAATACAGTCCGCTACAGCTATATGTGCGCATATGTTAAACGTCATTGGTTTCTTTTACCTATAAGGTAAAGAGCCCACATATCCTTACCCGAGCCTAAGTTCGTCACCCTTCGGTTTCTCGGTATTGTTGTTAGGAGTGCTGTCGTCGCCAGTACGCGTGTATAGAGAAAGGTAAATTAAATAAGTAGTGAAAGTTTTGTGATCGAGCAAGCTCCTGTTCTCGTTTAAAGAAGGTTTTTCATTTTCTTTGTGAAGTGAGTCCATTCATCATCATCATTCATAATCCTTTATGCCTTATGCAAGATTTATTTTTATATTTTCTGCATGTCATTGGTTTAGTTACATTGTTAATAGAAGAGTATGTGAGCTATGTGCAGTCAGGTTCATTTGTTCAGAAGGTACGAGCACCCATGTTGGTTGCTTTTAATTTCGTCCCCTGTCAAGTTCTTAAATTCGTACCCTGGACGAAAATCACACA
>QLNU02015003.1:26161598-26190675 GCA_006491805.2 Dysdera silvatica | reverse complement strand
TAATAAAATAAATAAATAAAATAATAAAAATAAATAACATGTAATAAAATAAATAAATAAAATAATAAAAAAAGTCACTGTAATTGACAATGATTTGTAAATTTTTGTAGACTGAAAACATGCACAGAATGCTAGGAATATTTTAAAAACAAATGTCAAAAACACAAACTCCTAACTTTACACCCGGTGCTCAATCAGCATTATCCAATATATGTCTTCAGTTCACATTTAAAATCTCGGATGTTTTTTCTGATGTTAACATTTTGAGGTAGCTGATTTCAGTATTGTACACCATAGTAGTTTACATTGCTTGCTCCCATATTTGTTCTAATTTTTCTTACCTCATAATCATCACCCTGTCTTGTACTTTTTACATTTATTCTTTTTTTTAAATGTTATAATATTTGAGTGATAATTGTTATTTATTCTTTCGTAAATGACCATTAAGGTCTTAAATCTATGCGGTTCAACGAAATCTAATAGTTTATATTATTTTTTTTAATGTTTCAATTGATTTGTTTGATTTTTATCGTTATAACTTTTTTTTATAATTGATTCGTTGAACTTTCATCGTTAATAATGTCAATTTTGCCAGCACCGTGTCAATTTCGTCATTGATATGCTAATCGTTCATATGTCGATTTCATCAAATCAAACCAAATCCAAACTATAATTAATATAGTGTTAATAGTTTGGATTTGGTTTGATTCGATGAAATCGACATATGAACGATTAGCATATCAATGACGAAATTGACACGGTGCTGGCAAAATTGACATTATTAACGATGAAAAAGTAACATATTAATAATCGCTAAAATTAACATATTAATTATCAGGAAATCAATATATTAAAAATCGTGAAATTACTATACTATTAATCGCGAAGTTAACGTTATTATTAATTGCGAAATCAGCACATTAATTATGACCAAATCTACATATTAATAATGATTAAATTTACAAATGGAAATGGGTAAATCAACATATCATAAATGTTGAGATGAATGTCAATTATGAAATTTACATATTAATGATGAAATTGGTATATTGCTGACAAAATTGTCATATTATAGTTATAATGATAGCTTTATCTATGATTTGTTAAGAGTATATTACTTTAGCATACCTATCCTCGGGTTGGAAAAATAGAAGAAAAATGGACATAAAATAAGAAAAAAAAAAGCAAAGACTGGAATCGTTTTCGTTTTGCCATCATTGTTCGATCGATGAACTCGCTTTTACAGATCTTTATTTACTTCGAAATCTATTTGCCATGTAAAAACTAAAATGCATTCATATACATACAAAAGAATGTAAGATATTATTACCCTTCACAGGGATAACACAATTGCCAAATAATGGTCAACACATTTCTGTGTTGACCATTATTTGGCAATTGTGTTATCCCTGTGAAGGGTAATAATATCTTACATCCTCATATACGGAGAAAAATGCGTTTGTTCTTGTCCTCATTCGTCTAGTAGGTCAAGACACCGCGGGCTCAACGCGGGGACCCTGGTTCGAATCCAGGATGGGGAAAGCGTCTCTTTTTCTCCAAAAACAATAAAGCTCTAGTTTGAGCTAATTAATACGTGGGTGGCAAAAATTATTGTAAAATACAAAAGAATTCTGTTTACACGTTTTGGTTGATTTTGCAGCAAAGTTTACATTTTTTTTTTTTTGCAGAGATTGCGTTTTTTTAAATTTTTGAATTATAAACGGTGACAAATTTCCACTGTTGTATTTTTCCGTCATGTTTAAAGATCCGAGCAGCATAAGTTAAATAATTTGAAATATGGGAAATCCAGAGAACTTAAATTTAAATTAAAAAATTTTGTTTTAAATTTTAAATTAATTTCACATAAAAATTCTATGGATGATAGTTAACTAACTAGCTCTGCCAATAAAAGCATCTTGATTTTTCTACCACTTAAAACACTAAAATAAGCAAATTCTTATTCACTAATACTACTACAAATAATTCGTTGGTTTAGCAAGCACTTTAAAAAAATATGACTACCTTAAAATTCTTCTTTCGTTTTTGACTTTAGCGCAACTTACGTCTTTTTACTGACCAAAACTTGTTACTGTGATTGTTATTTGGGTGGCAGGAAAGGAAAATCAAAGAACAGATACAAAAAAAAGAGGGATAATAACAAAAAGAATGACGATGATCAATCTAAAAAAAAGTTACAACACATCGAAACAAGCAATATAATCTCGAAGCAGAAAAGAAATGTCTAAAGCAAATATTTGAGAGTAAAGGGTACTTGTAAGCTAACTTGAGACAAACTAAGACACATAAACGAAATATCCATGCTGTGCATAAAATATAAAGCCTTTGATATCGTACTGTGGCAAATAAAAGTGCAAAATGCGTACAGAGTGTATTCAATTATAATGCAATTCTCCAAGAAAAGCAAAAGTCAACAAAAAAAACAATAATACTTAAATGTATGTCTTAAAATGGACATACCGAAAAGGAGAAAAGGCAGAATGTGATGGATAAAAGCCAAACAAATAGCAGAAGAGAGAAATTAGTATCAGAAGAAAGAGAGAGAAACAAACAACAGAAGAGAGAAATTAGTATTAGAAGAAAGAAAGAGACAAAAAGCAGAAGGGAGAAATCAGTAACAGGAGAAAGAGAAAGATAGGAGAGAAATCAGTAACAGAAGAAAGAGTAAATGCTAAATAGGGAAATCAGTAACAGAAGAAAGAGAAACAGAAGAAGGGAGAAATCAATATGAGGAGAAAGTGAAGAAAGAAATCAGTAACAGAAAAAAGAGAAACATCAGAAGATGGAAATCAGTAACAGAAGAAAGAGAAATCAGTAACAGAAGAAAGAGAAATTAGTAACAAAAAAAAACAGAAGCAGCAGAAGAGCGAAATCAGTAGCAGTAGAAGAGCAAAATCAGTAGCAGAAAGAAGAGGAATCTGTAACAGTAGAAAGAGAAATCGGTAACAGAAGAAAATGAAACAACAGGATAAAGCTAAAGAGAAATAGCAGAATAGAAAAAAAATAGTGAGAGAGAGAATGCAGAAGGCGACAAAAGAGAGAGACCAACAAATATATCAAGACTGATGCTATGTTTATACTAAGAAAAAACTCCCAGCCCTTTAAGAGTGTCCACTACCACATTTTCGTCTTAACTTCGGTAGTTACCACTTAATTACTCTATTTTTTCTATTGTGGCTAGCCACCATTCAATTTCCACTTGCATTCTTGTGGTCACTGTAGTATTACTGTCTTTTTTCAGTATCTACTATTTATATATAATTTAATTCACTGATTTGGGCTGAGGAGAGGGTTGATAGTGTCATAACCTCCCATTGCGAGTAATTTTATATATATATGTCCATATGAATACATATGGAGTTGTAACCCTCCGTATATGTCTGTAAGCTCTCCTTTTGAAATTTCTGAGTACGCCACTAATTTAATTCTTCACTATTTGATCATCGTTTCCTGTGGTCACTGCTTAACACCTGCAGTCATTATTTCATTGCTGTCTTTTTCACTCCTGTCACTATTCACTTTCAGCTTCAATTCCATCGCCTCCTAAATAATTTTTAACCCACCACCACTACCATTGCTTGTTTCCTGTCTCATTCACAGCAGCCATGGCTTGATTACTCCCTCATTAATGTTGGCCGCGTCGATAATAAACATTGTTTGAGAATTCAATTGCTTCGATGAAGCGAAAGTTGCCAAATGTGGTAGCCCGGAACGCAAGCTTGAACGTGATGGACGTGCTGCATTTTGTTGACCCAACTTCTCACGAGTTGACCACGAAGGGGTTGAGAAGGAGAACGAGGTGCTCGGACCCCCTACCCTTCACCATCCCTCATTCAATGCCCGGATACCCCGAGTTCGTGCTCAGAAAGTAGGGCAAGCAAAATAAGAAATAAATAAATAATAAAAAAGCCTTGCTAAGTAGGAGTAATTTTCTTCCCATATTTATGTGTGCAAGGTTCCTTTCAGAACGTTTCTGAATAGAAAAATATGATATCTACACGCATGAGCACATTTTTTTTACGGGACATGACGCTATTATGTTTGTTTTAGGTATTGGTATCGCCATCGACGTAGAGTTCTCAAACTTTAGTGTGGGGGGCAACATAGGCGTAGCCAGGGAGTGGTTTTGGAGATTGTGACACCCCATTTTACTGAGATTTTGTATATTTAACATAGGAGGACATGAGTCCCAGCTCTGTAACCCCATCATTGCTTCATAATCCCCCTTATGAACTTCTGCATAAGCCTATGGGGTCTCAAGCACATATTGCACACATTTATACATTACGGTATATATGTAAACCATAATTTATTCTTAACATAATATATATTATATAATTATAAAATTAATATTAATATTATTACATAATTATAATTATTGGGGGTAATAATATTTGGTCCCACAGGCCCATATAACTCTACGCCTATGAGTATAGTTAACCTCATGGTCTAGGTGGGAATATAGCTCCCCCTCCACAATTCAATGCTTTTCACACAGCATTTACTTGCAAATTCTATTAGCGTAAGGGGGGCAAGGCACCCTTAACCCCCCCCTAACCGCACCAATAGTTTCATATTTCAAGATTGGCAAGGGAGTCATATGTCTTACCAATAAACTATACCTAAAGGAAACAAAGTCTACTGCTACTAGACAGGGATAGATTGGAAAAAGGTGGTCGTGGAAGACGGTGCTGTAATCCCAGAGGAATAAAGTCTGAAGCGGCAATTGTGGCACTCTTATCCAACGACATGGTATGGGACTTCTTCGAGTTTCTTCATCCTCATCGTTGATTGCCTACGCTAAATGGAAACAGGTATTTGCTAACTTAGGGTCATTGACGGGAAATTTCAATAATTGATTAATATAATCAAATTTATTGAACGTTTTTGCCAAAAATACTGAACGGGTATTTACTTTAAAAAATAATAAAAAAAATTTCGTAGCAGGCTATTTCGGTTAACCGGTAATTTGGTTAACAAAGTTCATTTAAGCTCTGTTCTACCGTATATACTAAGAGTTATCATCAGCAATATAAACTATGGGGAATTAGTACTAATATTAGAAATTATAAATCTAGTACTGATATTAGAAACTATAAACCTAGTACTGATATTAGAAACTATAAATCTAGTACTGATATTAGAAACTATAAATCTAGTACTGATATTAGAAACTATGAATCTAGTACTAATACAAGAAACTATAAATCTAGTACTAATACAAGAAACTATAAATCTAGTACTAATACAAGAAACTATAAATCTAGTGTTAATAACATAAACTATAAATTTAGTGCTAATACTATAAACTATAGAATAAATCTGGTACAAATACTAAAACTATAAATCGAGTACCAACGCTAGAAACCATAAATCTAGTACCAATACTAGAAACTATAAATATAGTACTTATACTAGAAACTATAAATTTGGCACCAGACTATATTAAATACTTGAAATAGTATGCAAAAAATTATAAAAAAAAATATGAACTTAAATCCAGTGCTAATACAAAAAGTTAAATCTAATAATGCTAAAAACTAAATCTAGTACTAATACTAAAAACTGGAATATAGTATTAGTAATGACAAATTTAGCGCAACCCACCTAAAAATA
The DNA here is from genome assembly GCA_006491805.2 of Dysdera silvatica. Classification (NCBI taxonomy): domain Eukaryota; kingdom Metazoa; phylum Arthropoda; class Arachnida; order Araneae; family Dysderidae; genus Dysdera; species Dysdera silvatica. The sequence goes on along the minus strand of QLNU02015003.1, from coordinate 26,185,041 downwards.
TAGTACTTTCGTCAAAACCTCGAAATTTATTGTTAGAAATTTAGGACTAGAAATCCAGTACAAGTATATACAAGAATTTTAGCAACAACAGTAAAAATCTAGCACGTGAAAGTAATAAGGACTACACTTTCTGTCAAGAAACTATTACACCTACAATCAGTGCCGTATTTTCCAATAGGCTATACTAGGCTATAGACTAGTGCGACAAAATCTGGGAGGCGGTATCAAATTACTTTTTTTTTGCCGGTATATTTTTTAAAACGGGAGTAAATATTTATTTGAAGGGCGGCTTTTCTGCTGAAGGACTAGATTGAAAACTCTAATCTGAACTCAAATATGGGTGTCAAAAAAATTACTATTTATATAAATAGTATATTATTAAGGTAATATTGTTTAATGTTTGTTTCAATTTACGAGCTTGTTTTTCGACATTTTTACTGCCAATACAAAAGATTCTGGCGTGCATTGAATGTAAAAAATTTATGTTTTTACCACTGATTTGGGGGGGTGGGGTTATTGTGGATGGGTAGGGAAAAGGCGACAAAAAAAAATAACCTAGGAGTGGCAAAATAGTAAATCCGCCCATACCTACAAGCAGTAACAAGTACTATCTACAATATTGTTAAAAAAAATGTTTAGTTTATCTGCAGATACCTATGTCTCTCTTTATTTCTTTCTTTTTTCTTTTTTAGAGGAGATTTTACGAATTTTGTGTTGCCCTTTCAGTGAAAAGAAACTTCATTTTTTTTTTTAAAAAATCAACATCAAAAATTTTTAAATTCATTATGCTTCATAGGTTAAAGTTTTGTATCAGATCTACCATAATCATAATATAAAATGTTCAAAAATATTTTGGAAGGGAATACGCCAAACAAAATTTGACAGTCTTTGATAACTTTATAAATTTTTTTTTTTTGATGCTTCATTTAACAGGCGATGTGTAAAATGTATTTAATGAAAAAAGTGAGAAGGACGGCGAATTAGCGACAAATATAGTTGTCAAACCTTCAACGCGAATACGTCCTGCGTGACTGTGGGCAGAAATCCCTTTATCATTCACTGTAATTTTGTAGCAAGTGATGCAAAGCATCGGGCTATCATTAACGTGGGAGGGCAGCTTGCCCTCACCTTCCCACAATTTACGGGGATAGGAGGTGGATACGGACAGACGATACGTCTGGCTCAACTATGATATCCAGTCAAGACAACAAGGCTATAATCAAACAGAGGATGGTGGGAGCGAAAACTATATATTTGGTGGGACCTGGTCCGGCAGCAGACTCCAATAATAGCCCGAGTTGTTGATAACCGCGACCGCCCCACTTTCAATGAAGACATATGAACCCCGGTCACGTGAACAATAGAAGCTCTCAATTAAAGGGGACCCTTGAAGGAACCCCGATGCGTGTCCGGGAAAAGGGTGTCCGCAGAGGAAAGAGGATATTTAGCAGCTACTGCATTAAGGCCGGTTCGTAACTAATGACGGTTCGCATTTAGATATGTGTAAAAAAAGGTGTTATTGCGCATCAAAAGTTTGGATTTTGTCAAGTACGAGCAGTGCAGGGTTGACCACTAAAAGGAAGGGATGTGCGCTCAAGGCCCCCCCCCCCCTAAAGAAGCTTCCCCTGCTGATGTTACACACAATTACCAATTTTATATTCGCGTGTAAATTGAGCACAATATTGTAAATGAATGAATTTTCTTTATATTTAAAAATGTATATGCTAACGTTAAAAAAAGGCAAAGAAGTATACCATATATATGAAGACCTAGACCTCACGACAGAGATGAATGGAAAAAAAAACCATGATAGTGCGGGCATGTAGAAAGAACGGAAGAAGCTACAGAGAGAAAGAGAATTTTGGGAAGATAGATGGTTGGGAAAGGTGGCCGCAAAAGAATAGGCTTAATCTGTTAAGAAGCTTATGAGAAAGAACCCAGAAGAAAAAAGAAGAAAATGGACAAAAGCCAGATGAAACAATTGTCAGTTTGTGAGTTATACGGAGCAAGGATTATGCTACGGCGAATAATCTACAGTTTTGCGAGGAATCTGCGCCTTTTATATCCAGGGAACTAACTCCTGGAATACGGTGCGCAGTTAGTTGGTAAACTTTCTTTTCTTTAGCAAAGTTTGGAATCGAACCTGGATGACTGTGTTCCAGGCAAACGCGCTATCGCTGCATCATCATAGGACCCATGAGGGAAAGATGATTGGACGGAGTGTATGAAAACCTCAGATAAATAAGGTTAAGAAAATCAATAATAAATGGATGCTTCAAACCAATTACAATGGGCAACGATCAGTAGCGCGCGCAAAAAGTTCGCAAGTGTGGGGGTTACAGAGCTATAGCTCCATATAGTCATAGTATATATATATATAAAGTGCATTTTAATGGGGAATTAAGGTCCCCATCAACACTCCACTGAGCACCCTAGAGGCTACTACCATTAAGGAGATCGAGACCCTTCAAGAACTTGGACAGAAAAAAAAAAGACATACAGTCTAACTCTGCTATAAGAAACAAGGGGACCTAAGGATTTCTTTCGTTGCAGCCGTTATTCGATATTACCCTAGGCGTGCGCAGATAGGGGCGCGTAAAGGGGGGGTTATATGCTTAATTGGGGGGGTTACAGAGTTACAATTCTCATAGTCCGATGTTAGATATAAAAAATTTCATTGCAATGGGGAGTAAGGTCCCCATCAACACCCCCTGCGTACGCCAGTGGGTATAACCCTGTGTTTTTTTCCATTAAATATAACTAACCTAAAACGTTTGTTGGATATAACAGTGAATTCGTTATATCCGTGTCCGTTGTAATAGGGTTCCATTGCATTTTAAGAGAGGAATTGGGAAAGAGTGGATAGTTCGTACCCCCAAATTTTGTAGAAATTCTAAAATTAGTGGGCCTCAACAGTGGAGGATTAAGGAATTCTGTGTTGTCCTAGATTTTGAGGCCCCCCTCCTTCCCCGGCCGTATATTTTAAAATCCATAGCACCACAGAATGGCCCAAAAATATGTTAACGTCATTAGCTAAAACACCCACGTACAGGGGTTGGGGGCTTCGTACTTTGTCGCCTGGTTGGTGAGAGTAATTATGTAGCTTAAACCAGTAGGCAGTGTGGACTATGGTGCTAAGACTACCAAATTGTACGAACTTACAACTCCTGTCGCTGCTGTGAGAGGAGTTGTAAGTTCGTACAACTCCTGTCGCCGCTGCGAACTATGTACATCTAAGAAATTATGACGTAGGGAACTGAGACACGCAGTTGGACGAGTACTTTTATTTTCGTTGTCAGCAAGTCGTTGAAGATGGCAAAAGATGAATATTTGCAATGATGACGCAAATGCTCTTGCGTCAAATGTAGAAACTAATAGAACATGTCTGAAACTGTCGAATTTATCCAGAAACTTAAAAGTGCATAAGAATGATGTGAACATTCAAGCATGCACCACCAGTATGGCCAAGCTCAGCAAAAGAAGCAAAGCCTCATGCACAATTACATGTTTTAAGCGATGGGATGGAAATCAGGGTCGTGCGGGACCCGTCACGGCTTTGTTTTGCGCTGTTTTGATTGCCATACCTTCTAATTATATATATATAAAAGGAATTTATAAGAAGAATCATTTATTTTTATTTGTAATTCATATAATTCTTCTTTGCAGAATGGAAACGTATTCGAAAGTACCTTATTTTTAAATGAAAACTTCGGATATATCATTTTATATTATATTTTATTTTTAAATACAAAATTACAAATTTTTACAAATACTTTTCTCTCTCTCTCTTTCTTTTCTTTTCTTTTTTTGGATAACTAATTGACATATTCCAGTCATTTGGAGGCCCTGTGCGACCGCATAATCTGTATTTCGGGTAATCCGCCATTGGGCCTCAAGTTTCTTTGAAAATAAATAGGTTATATGGTTCAGCGTTGAAGAAAACTGTATGCTTCAATATCCGGTGGGGGGACTTCAGTCTCGTAGCCATCCACCTTTTCCTACGCCACTGCTTACGTCCATCATCGAATATTAGAATATTACGGATATTAAAACCCCAGTGTTTATCGGATTCAAAAGGCCATGGTTTGCTGGTTCAAGTTTCAGACACAACTGTAGCGACAATCATAAAAGAAGTATTTGTGTAGTGTATTACCTTTTCATTTCGTGCTTTAGAAACATGATAAATAGGCATTCAGTTGAAGCTAAATCCAACTCAGGAAACTGCCTTGAATAATTGCTTAAAAATAAGACGATTATCGTAAAATTTATCGTACTAATGGCAAATTTCTAGGATCAGATAATATTTTATAAGCCAATACTCGTGTGAGATGATATTATGCAATGTCGATGATTTAGCTCCATGCTTAAACCGACAGACAATTTAAATCATGCCATCTTTATTCCAAAATATCGTAACATTAAGAAGAAAATCGTACTTTTTTTTACGAGAGCTAAGTTCGTAACTTCTGCGACGGAAAAAACGAAGCGTAAAGTTAAGAGAAAAATGTTAAGGTTAAGAGAGAAAAGGAAAGAGAAAAATCGTCGTGCACAAAAAAAAAAAAAAGAAAAAAAGAAAGAAATTTGCATCTGGAAAAAATGCACACTGGACTTCCTTTGTGGAAAGGTAACTCTACAAACAAGGAGAATGCTTACACAGGAATGTAAAATATAAATGTTTGAAACCGACTGTTTATAAAGGAAAATAAATGCCCTTACATGGTAATGGAACAAATATACAAAGGGGCTGCAGAGAACCCTCTTGTATTCCTAAAGGAATACAAAGTAAATGGGTTTTCAAAGAAGACTAACAACTGCTCATGTAGGGATGCAAATTGTAGATGCTTATGAAAATATGCAAAACAAATAGATTTCAGAGGAAGAGAAGAAGCATACAGAAATATTAATAAGCAATTTTCCATGAAGGCAGCATATAATATATAAATATGTAATATAAATTATATGGCTATAAATATATAATTATAAGGGTGTACGGCATATAAATGGTCATGAGGCAACGCAGATATAAGGACTTACTCGGGATTACATCATATATAAAATTATCAGGGGAATGTAGCACACGAATGCTTATAAGGGAATGCAGCATATAAATGCTTATAAGGGAATGCAGCATATAAATGCTTACAAGGCAAAGAAACGTATATATATTTAGCTAGAGGAACGCAACATATAAATATCTATAAAGAATTATAAAAGTCATAAATATCACAATGAAATACAACATATAGGTAGTTACAAAAAATTGCAACATATAAATACTTACACCAAAAATTACATATAAATATTTACAAAAAATCAAATATACAATTTGTACTTCTTCGTTGGCTAATCCCCTTCCCCTCCTTATAGAACAAATAATACGAACTGAAGAAAATATTATAAACTAACTTTTAGTTTAATAGATCATTTTAAATTTCCCTCTCTCTCAATGGGCTTCTTAATATATAAATAACTCTTCAATTAAATTTTAAATGAAATTTAATGTAACTAATTAAATTTTAAGAATTATAATTAAGGTCACTGTGTAACTAAGGCATGCTTGGTCTTCTAATTGGTATAAATATTCATATTTCTTGAGTATAAGTGCTCTTATAATACATTCTTTATTAGGATTGCCACCAGACTAATTATTTTCCAAATCACGCTTTTATTTTTATTGTGCTGCACATGTTTTGTTTTTTTTTAAAATAAAGCTTTTGGATATGTAGTCAGGGATAGGAAAGTACAGTCTGGTTATATCAGTACGTGGCAATTTAAAATGAAACCCGGAAGGGACTAAGTACTAGCGGAAAAAGTACTATATCGGTATCGTGGAAAGAAATGCCCATAGGGCCAGATGTCGCTAACGTGCACACAGTACATGAAATCCGCTAACGGTGATATATTTGAATTATTTACCGGACCGCAGACAACGTCGATTGTTTTAAAACTAACCCCATGTTGAGAGGTGGAGAGAGTTGATGTCCAGGTGGGGTGGAGTTCAGGTTGGGGTTAGACTGAGGGGAGGGGGGGGAAGGGAACTGGGTGTGCGCGATCGCGTGTGTGTGGGTGTAACCATAGAAACACGCGGTTTTACCGGCAATTCTCTCCAACTCTACCCCAATAAAAAAAATAAAAAAAATGGCTCACTCATTCACGTGACTTTTCCCACAATGTCCAACCTCATATGTCGGCTACTATCATCATCCCCGGCAACAAGACATTTCGTACCATGTAATTTAAGCATGTTGTTGGCGCATTGACGATTTTTCTAACGCATACGTGTTAATTTATCGAAATGGTGAAAGCTTTCACGGCATCTGTAGGCCAACAATGCTGAATAATTACACCCTATTAGTAATTTTATCAAAAAATTGAGTTTTTTATTATTGGCGTAAGCAGGGATGTTGGTTATAACCTCCATTGCACTGAAATTTTGTGTATTTAACATAGGAAATATAGCCCATAACTCCACTTACGAACGTTCTGCTTACGCGTATGTTTTTTTATGTAGATAATTGCTAAAGGAAGAGTTCAAGTATTACGTAAGAACCTTGTGGGGAGGGGTTGCCGTTGGTCTTATTTTCCTATGTTAGCCAATGTTAAATTTTGCTTTCCAAGTGGGGTATAAAACAAGGTAGCTAAAATATAAACAGGTAGGTCCATCCGCGCTTTTCTTCGTATTGGTTGATTTCGATACACCTTTTTGACGTCATCGTCGCGTCGTACTATTTTTTTTTCACTTCTCTTTCAAATAGGAACATTTTCCGTTTTTGCATGTATTATAACAACGGTTTTTGCACTTATATTCAGCCACGGGCCCCCTTTTAAATCCAAAATTTCGGTCGCGGGCCCCCAAGACACAAAATCTACTTTTATTTTTGGATTTTTCTGGAATTGAGAATACCTAAAAGGAAAAAAAACCATTGAAGCTACTGAAGCAGACCCTCAGAAGCTTGCTACGGGGGGGGGGAGCTCAGAAAGTTACAGGAGGGCTCGGAAAGCTACAGTGGGGCTTAAAATTCTTTAATATTGGTGATGTATTTATTATTATTATATTTAATATTAAATATCTAAGCAGACTAATATATTTAACATTAATGAATAAATTTCTTAATGCAAATTTTGCATTGAAAATCTAGGTATACTAATAATGAAAATTTACCTTATTATTATTAAAGAGTAGATGAAAATTCAAACCTCTGTAAACAGGGTTTGGTACGTTTATCCGACGAGTTGTTTGCCTGACAAGTCACCCGCCCAGTTACACCCGTCCGGAACTCGGTTATAACGAGCAGGATGGATATAAATTAGGTTTTAACGAGCATGATGGATATGAACTCGGTTGTAACGAGTATGATGGATATTAGCTTGGTTAAAGCGAGTATGCTAGGTTATAACTAGAATTCATGTCGTGTATATCATGCCTGTTATAACTGAATTCATATCCAGCATGCTCGTTAAATTCGCTAATCCGAAACTCGCTAATTCACAACTCTATAATCCGAAATTCGATAATGAGGCACTCGCGAATCCGATAATCTCTAATCCGTCACTCGCTAATTCGCACCATACAATTTCCCCTACTCGCTAATCCATAACTCGATAATCCCTAACCCGCTAATCCACAACTCGTTAATCCGAAAATCTCTAATTCACAACTCGATAATACGTAACTCGATAATCCACAGCTCTCTAAACTGCAATTCGCTAATCCGAAACTCGATGATCCGTAACTCGATAATCCGAAACTTGCTAATTCACCACCCTTTAATCCCCCACACTAATCCGTAACTCGATAATCCCTAACCTGCTAATCCACAACTCTCTAATCCGAAAATCTCTAATTCACAACTCGATAATACGTAACTCAATAATCCACAGCTCTCTAAACTGCAATCCGCTAATCAGAAACTCGATGATCCGTCACTCGCTAATCCGAAACACGCTAATTCACAACTCGATAATCCGAAACTTGCTAATCCACCACCCTTTAATCCCCCACTCTAATCCGTAACTCGATAATCCGAAACTTTCTAATTCACCACCATTTAATCCCCCACTCTAATCCGTAACTCGATGATCCCCCACTCGTTAATTCACCACTCTCCAATTCGTCACTCTAATCCTACACTTTCTAATTTGCGCGATATAATAATAATATCTATCAATAATACCTATCGAAAGCCGCTAATAATTATATTATTGATACAACTACAATACAGTGGCAACAACAGCCTCCTACCTTTATTAAGGCGTAACGAAAAAATGTGACAAAAAAAGTGACTTTTTTTAATTGATCTCCGTAGAAGCGTTTTCAATGTTAATAATAAGACCAAAAGTTATTTTTAGGGGGGAGGGCCGAGCCCCATTCGCCCCAGGCTGCTTACGGCTCTGTGCTTAAGTGAATTAAAAATCAAGAAATTAATGCAAAAGCAAATGTTTTACTAATTATCAAAATATATAAAATTGCACACAATATTAGATGCAACAAATTTCAGGCACCTACATTAAAACATGCAATAATACAATATATATAGCGCCATAACCATTGAGCTCAGATAGCGTCCAGGTAAGGGAAATTGTACATATAGAAATGACTTTTAAAAAGCAATTAAAATTATGTTTTACGGTGAAAAGAAGCGTTACTCTTTCCATTACGACAGCAATTTGTAAAAGCACACCATGGTATTAAAACAGTTGCAAAATAAACAAAGAAGTAATGAATAATACTAACAACATATAAAATAAGAAACAAAAAACACAAGCAAATATTAAAAATTGAATAGAATTGAAAAATGAAGAAAAGTTAATAGAAACGCAGGTCTGAGAGGCAAAGCAAAAATAAACAGTCGCACCACTGACGTCACAACCTTCTTCCCCTACAAGCGAAGTGAACTCTCCCACTCTGATGGACCTACCTGTCTATTCTAGCTATCTTGGGTATAAAATGGCCAAAATATTGCTTACGTAATACTTGAACACTACCAGAGGAGTGATGAAGTGGGTGCAGTGTGGGACTGAAACACCCCCTCTACCCACAAAGGTGTTTGGAAGCGTATTTATATCTTGTATGTATTCTTACTTTATCTTTGGATGCATTCTCACTTTATCTTTGGATGCATTCTTAGTTTATCTTTGGATGTATTCTTACTTTATCTTTGGATTAATCTTTACTTTATCTTTGGATGCATTCCTACTTTATCTTTGGATGCATTCTTACTTTATCTTTGGATGCATTTTTACATAGTTTGGTCAAATTCATCTGTTGTAAATAATTAATACATATTTTTACTTTAACATACATATTTTGATCTACACTTTATATTTTCAAGTGTTTTGTACAGCGTATAGCTATCAATTTAAATATAGAAGGGAAAATCTATATCAGTCATACACAATACCTCCATTTTTGTAAGTTTTTTTTGTGATATATAAAAGATATTAATAAAAAAGGCATATGTTGTGACATCCCATGTCTTTCTTATTAATATCTTTTATATACCACGAGAAACTTACGAAAATAGAGATATTGTGTATGACTGATAGAGATTTTCCCTTCTATATTTAAATTCATAATTATATACCGAACAAAACGCTTGAAAATATATAGTGTACATCAAAATATAAGTACGTTAAAGTAAAAATATGTATTAATTATTTAAAACAGATAAATTTTACCAAACTATGTAACTCTTTGCTAATAATAAGTCAAATAAGGGGCGACTTTAAATATTAAAATATCAGTTTGAAGCACTTTTCGATTCGTTTAACAAAAGCCCTAACATCTGCTTTGATTGCTGCGTGCTCACATAAAAAGGGCTTTTGAAATAGACAATTAATCAGTCCATTTCGGATTGTGTGAATAGCGTGATCCTAGGATTAGCTGTTGCCGGCGACGAACAGAGTGAGGGTAAGTTCCCAGTTGAACTTCGTCATAATCCGCATGCAACTCTGAACGGAATAGTGCACAACCACGTAGATTCAAGCAGCACTATACACTACTAGGAACGGCATTAGACATGACGTTATTGATCACTTTCGAATAACAGACCTATCTAATGGAATAGTATATGATGGGTCATGAGAAACTATGAACATATAGAACAGTGTCTATGGCTGGGGTTTACAATATTGGAAACTGTAATATATAGAGGCTATAGAACAACTGGGAAAATTTCGCGAAGGGATGGGAATGTGTTTGTAACTATATATTATATGCCTTTTAATCTTTGGTTTATAGCAATGGTTATAGTATAGTGGTTTATAGCAGTGCTCCGCGGGGAAGTGTTCCAAAGTGCTCCAATACTCAAAAATTATGAGAAATCGCGGGATTTCTCAAGCTTCATCGTTCTTTTTCGATAGCAAGCGAAAATTTAAGTTTTATAACTGCAAAAATGGTTTTAGATATGTCTATATGGGTAACACACTGTGGATTTAAAATATCTGCTTTCAATTTGTTCTCAACTGTTTTGCCTTTACGTTTTTTACTATTGTTTTTTTGTTTATGTATATGTGGTTAAATAACTTCTCCCATTTCTCTGAAATTTTTAAGAAATATAACATTTCAAATAACAGAAAATTCGACGCTTTATATGTTCAAATGGCTACAAATACCCTTCTTCTCTAATACTGCTTTCATTGTGTGGAATACCAATGTTGGTAAAAATTTCGCCGCCCTTATGAAAAAAGAAAAGTATGCAAAAATAAAAGCATATAAAAAAAGCATATGCAATATTTTTTCCAGAAAACGATGTTTAACTTTCCATCTAATTTAAATTTTTAATTACTTTAATTGGGAAATTTAAATTCAGATTCAGATTAAAGCAATTTAAAATTCGAAAACATATTCATGTTTTTACTATTATACAGTGTAATGTCGACCAACAGCTTGAAAAATATGGTTAAGTACATGCAGCCAAAAATGCAAATACGTGTCTGATATAAGAGCAACGACTGTGCTCCGCGAAAAAATTTTCTCTTAAAAAGTGCTCCGTGGTAAAAAAATTGGGAGCCGCTTGTTTATAGCATGGGTGGTCTACTCATTTGTTGACGTAATCGACTTTTCCAATTTATTTGTTGATGTAGTTGACTTTTTTCCAACTTGTTTGTGATTCGCTCGAACTTAAAAAAGTTCCAGCGAATCACAAACAGCAGTTATACACTACTACAACAAGGAATGAAACGTTTAAATACAATTCTTAAGTGAAAAAAAATTATAATTAATTTGTTTCTGAGAATGCGATCGACCTGCTGTTCAAACTTGCTCTATAAGAATGAATACGGTGGAATGTTTGGAAGAAGAGGATTACTTAGAAAAGAATAATAAAAATCCATGGAAATGTATATTAATAAATAGCTTTAAAAAATTAAGAAACATGTCGAAAAGATTTACTTAATATCCTTGAAAAAATGGCTAGATATCTTTAAAAAAATTTTTATTAAACGATCTTCTAAAGGGCTAATGAATACCATTAAAAATTATAAAATATCATTTAAACCTTTAATAAATATCATTAAAAGAATGGCAAAACATCATTGAAAGAATTGCTAAATATCATTAAAAGAATTTCAAAATATCACTTAAAAAATTATTAAACGTCTTTGACGTCCTGCTGGCGCAGTATAGCCCAGATGCTCTTGCGCCATAAAAAAGCCAAACAAACAAACAAACAAACAAACAAAAGAGTTCCAAAATCCTTTGAAAATAGGGTTAATATCCTTAAAAAAAGAATATTGATATTTTTGAAAAGAGTGCTTGCTGACATCTTTGAAAAGAATACGATATATATCTTCAAAAAGATTACTAAGTACCTAAAAAGCATTTAGCACATGTCTTTGAAAAAATATCTGGCAAGTATTAGACATATTAGTAAATACTTTTGAAATGGTTACTAAATGTTTTTTGAACCGTTTGCTAAATATTTTTAAAACAGTCACCAAATACTTTTGCAGCCGTTACTAAATGTTTTTAAAAAGATTAGTAGATATTTTTTTTAAAGCAAAGACTTTAGTCAACTAAAGATTATTCAATAGTTCTGGATCATCGAGTTATGGTGATTTTTATTGGGTCAATATTGCTATAAATATGCTCAACATTTGAAACTAAACGTAAATCTCAGTCAATTTGGTGTATGTAATGAGAGAGGGGGGGATCAGAATTATCTATATCTCCCCCTCAATATGTGCATCCCTGGTTTGCGACAATAAAAATTTGCTTACTTGTGCCGTGGTGCCGACTGTTCAGGTAGTCCTCTTTGCAAACGAACCTGTTTTCGTCTAACACGTAAAGCTCTTCGCCAGTCGATAGCTGTTTCCGACACACCAGACACGTAAAGCACTTCAGATGAAAAACTTTACTCCTCGCCCGTCTTACCAGATCTGTCGGAGAGATGCCTTGAGCACACCCCGAGCACTTGGTACCAAAACGCCTACAATTAGAAAAAAAGAAGTTTAAAAATTCTGTAATTTAATTATCCTAAATAAATAACATTCAGGGTTTGGGTGTACTGAAAAGCTCTTTTTCGAACCCGGCAGTGTGGCTGGGGTTCGAGTGACTTCCTTCTGTCTTATAGAATCTTAAAACCATACATGCATAAAGTTCCAAACTGTCTGGCAGTGGTACCAAAATTTGTCTGGTGAGTTTTATGTCACAATAATAGGCAGCGATGTCCTAACGTGTTTGTAGTCCTTGGACCTAATCACTTTTGGAGGCCCTTTTATCCAGGCCCGTAGGAAGAGGGGATAGGACAGGCCTGGCCTCCCCCTAAATATTTTGTGGCCCCAAAAAATGTTAATAAAATGGCAACTTTTTTTAATTCTGGCTCCCCCTAAGGTTCGGATGTTTCCCCCCTAAACTTTTGCGTTGGCGGTCAATCTGAAATCATTTTTTTTCTTTGGTCCTCTTTCTTTTTCTTCTTTTCCCCCCCCAACCTTGGAAATTGTCTGCTGGTGGAGAATTTTGTCTGGTAGTCAGAATGCCAAAATATGGCACATTCTGCATCCACGCCTAAACATTCTGATCTTCCAATGGAAATTTAATTCGAATCCTTATAGCTAGGCTGAGCAGCAAGTTTAAGTGATGGCATCCAATTGAATGCTCCAAGGTTCGATTCCGAATGCAGAAATATATATATATATTTTTTTTTAAATCTTGATAATATCGTGGGTGGATCCTTATTTCTGTCACATCATCGGATTCAAATTTTGAAACCTGAATAGGGATGTGTGTTTGCAAATGCGATGTAGTTCAGAAGTTACGTTCAGTTGTCTGCTTTATTGAAGCAGACAAGGATTAATTTTGAAGCTTAAAACTTCAAAATACCCACCGACCAAACCTGCTTTTAAAACGAATATTCGTATTTAAATATTTGATGGTTCTTTTTAAATAAAAAATCATGAAACTTTTCTTAAATTCCTAATCCACTGTAATTAAAACGAGCTTTTAAAACTCGTAAAAAACAGTTGGAACTATAAATATATTGCATTATCTTCATTATATTTTTAATTTTCTTTAAATATGTTTTACTTATATTTTAAATTTTTTTAGGGATTTATGCAGCATCGTATCTGTCTGTTTTTCCTCTAAGAAAGGGACATTTATTCCAGCACCTTAAATGGTCAAATATATTTCATTTCAGGATACTTTAACCCTCCGCCATATTTAATATAAAATATTAGGCGTGTAATCCCTGAAAAGGTGAAAATTCCTATCCGTTTTTTCCCTTTTTCAAGGTAAAGGGAAAAATTATGCGTTTAAAGACATACTTATGTAGAAATACGAGAGCGATCTAACTTCGGGTGGAAAAATCGATATTCTTCCAAGGAAAAAACATTTTCCCCTTTTTTTTGTTTCTGTGCATATCTAATGAGGGGGGAGGGGTCGCGAAGAGGAAGAGCGGAAGGATATTTAAATGAGAGCAGATGAAATAAATGAAGAGGCGCAAGAAGGGGTGGATCTGTCTTGAGGAAAAACGAAAAGTGGGGGGTAGATAGTCCAAGAAATAGAATTTCAGAAGGAAGTCATTGTATTACTCACCTAAAGTGAAAAAGACAATGGAATCTATTTCAACAGAGTTCGTTTATTGATTTTATGTCTGTTTCTAGCGTCTGTTCCGCTTTTGTCCACTTCGCTTTTCCGCATCCGGACGACATTTCCGGTCACAAAGCGATTTGCCACGTCTGCATTATATCCGGGTATAAGGTGCGTCTTCAATATGATTTAAGATTTAAATATTTAGATCCCTTTTTCGGCGTCATGCTTTTCGCGCCAAAATTTTACATGATTTCCCGCGCTTTTACAAATCATGTCCATTTATATATGCGAAGTATTGCTGGATATATCTTTATATTCATTTTATTTCCCTGCTTCTCCTCACTCATCATTATCAGCATCAATGTTTAATTATTACTGATGAAGATCTGATGTTCATGTGTCTAAAAGCTCAGGTGATTTGCTTCGTTTGCTAGTTTACCAATGGTTAATCTTTTTTGTATGTAAATTCCTTTTCCAGTACTTTACGTTTTTGGTTTTAATTATTTACTGTTTCATGATTAGGTATTGTTTTCAATGTTAACAGGGATAGGCGTATGACGTGTCAGTATTAATTGCTACAAAAATTGAAAACATTTAGAAAAGGAAGTGCTTGGATGCAGCCTTAAACTCTATAAATCATTAGTGTTTGTGGTTACATGCAATTTCCAAAAACACTAACCAGAACAATGTGCGCAATTATTTGCATATGCAGAAAGTTCATAAGGGGGGCATATGCTTATAAGCAGTGAGCTACAAAGCTACAAATCCGTATATTCATATGCGTAGATTCAAAACTGAATTGCAATGGGGGTTATAACCCCATGAACCCCCTGTGTAAGCCAATATGCGGAATATATAGCCTGTACACCAGGAAAGGATATAGACACATTTTGTAGGGGTCAAGGACAGAATTCGCCATGATTTTTGTATAACCCCCCTTCATTTATCATGAAAGTTGGAATTTTTTATAGTGAAAAAATATATTTTAGGGGGTCATGTCCCCTATGAACCCCGTTGTATTCGCCCCTGCTATACACATTTATCCAGAAAGAAGGCGAAATACCGTCAGTAAGTAAGATTACAGGACTAATTTCTTGATTTCACAGAGTTTGTTCTCTCTTTTATTCAGAATACACATTTCTGCCTTGAAACTTATACAGAATAGAAATAAAATTTTAATTTAAAATGAAGTAGCAAAAAATATGTAAATTAATTAGAAAAAAACTGAAACTGAGAGTTTATTTCAAGAAATTTTACGATTCATTTTACATTAAGGGTTTCACTATTTTTGGTTAGAGGCATTATGGACGTTCATCAAGATTTGAATTCCACGCCAGTATTTTATTGGCTATTTACAATACGCAGTATCCCTGCTGGAATAGGATTGAGCAGGGGGAAATTGGGAAGGGTGGCCGCCGGAGGCGGCGCTGTAATCCCAGACAGGACGCTCAAACAGCGCAGTCAACCACCGAGGTGGCTGGGGGGTATCTCCACTAGAGTTGTGCAAAGTAGGTCACTGATCGAATCACTGGGACGAGTTTGCCTATCTCGCTTAAAGATGGGGAGAATTAGAGTCGGGTTAAGGTTTCGGGGGGGGCTGAACAATTTTTCCTCGGACCCCTGGTAGTGGATTAAACCTGTGTAATTACAGGGGGACCCGTATGTAACGAGGAATATGGGACCAACGAAAATGCTCACTATATCTGATTGTCCGCTAAATCGGAATTTAAATTAAAAAATTAAATTTGGAATTTAAATTAAAAAAAAATAATAATAAAGAAATTAAATCATCGGTACAGCTAACATATTTGTATGTGATGCATATACAAGAAATAACTCTGAAATTCACGGAAATCCGCAGCACAATAAAATTACTGCCCTAGCGATAAGGTCTAATTGGCAACGATTTTGAAGTAGTGCCGAGTCTTCACCGCGCCGTGACCTTTCAAAAAACAGCCGGCCCCTAGATGTTTGTCTATCTTTACGATAATTCGGGCCTGGACAGAAAAGTTCATTAATTCCGTCAATGGATCGTTTTTCCAATCTCTAATCCCTACAGAGTGCATTCGATTAATGCATTAATATTTAGCCCCTGGGTAATCTTGATTTAGTAGCTAGAAAATAGCTAGGAACGTCCTTCTTTCATGCTCCAATCCGCAAGATATTATGAATGATAATTCTGCGGAAAAACCTCATTATTGTTTTGCCAAACTGCTACTAAACCTCTAGAAAATAGTCAAAAGGCTAGAAAATTGCGAGGGATGAAAAAATAATCACATTTACAAAATATGCATAATTTTAATTATGTCTTTGCTATATTACTCTATGTTCAATAAATGTATCATATATATATGTCAATATGAATATGTCAATAAACATATCATATGTATGTGCCAATGCATGTGTCATGATATTAAGTCTACGTTCGTGCAAATTGAGATAGAAAAATAGCTGACTTCTATTTTTTTTTTTTTTTTTAGAAAAATAGCTGTTTTTTTCACAGAGGAGAACCGTGAAGGTCTATTTACAGATCAAGAGAGCTGCAAGCTCAAATAGATTGAAAATAGCTGTTGTAGACTGTAGTGAAATATTTTGAAAGCTTTTGAGGTTGTCTCACCTTGAAAACGCCGTTTAAATAAACAACAAACCGACATTTTAAACAAAGAAATTGACACGTACACCAAGTTGTTTTTCCCATTGCGACACGAAACTTACAAAAAGAAAAAAAATAAATTTCGGGTCCTGAAAACCAGCGCCACCAACATACCGCAGACATACCCTATTTTTTTTTTTTTCTTTTTTGTAAACCATATTTTCAGATATATTACGTTATTTTAAAAAAAAATTAGCATGCGAATAATTAAAAGGCTTTTAAACCGCATTTTAAACTTGATATATGATTATAAATGTCTATTACGTCATTATTCAACTTCCTCGTATGCGCAGATTTCGTCACCAGTAGAGTTTGCGAAATTGAAAAATCGTTTATGCGAAAGGACCAATTAAATTCCATGACAAAATTTTATTTCACTGAAGTGGAAAAATTTATTTTATTTAAAAATAGCTGCTTTTTCCTTCTTCATGAAATTGAGTGTTTTGATTTAGTAAGAGATATGCATAGCTTTGGCATTGAAAGTCTAAAATCGAGGGAGGAGCATACAGAAGCAGTTGTCAAGCAATGCTACTCAAATTTAAATAGATTATGAATTATCTAACTTTTTAAAAAAAATAGCATTGTTTAACTTGTAATCTTAATAGAAACTAATAATTATAAAAGCAATAACAAATCCTATTATCAGCGTAGCAATTTAAAACTGTTGGGTGAGCGTGGGGGGGAGTTCAAATGGTTACAGGGATAGGAGCTAAAGTGGCTTTAAAGGATATTGTATAATACCGTCTTAAAGAAAATAATTTGCTTTGATATCCAATGGGGGCCTTGAGCCCCCTGATCCCCCTTTAATACGCTACTGAATCCAATGTAGTATCTTTGCCTATCATACTACCGTCAGTCTTCTCTAACAATATTATTCCACGTTTTTTTCTGATCCAGCACTTATATGGATTCAGATACATCCGATGCATGGATCAGAATTTATTCTGTATAAGGATCCGGATAATTTCGCATATGGATTTGGATAATTCTGCATATGGATCCGGATAATTTCGCATATGAATTCGGATAATTACGCATATGGATTAGAATATATATACCGTATATGGATTGGAATATATATGTATCGTATATGGATTCGGATAATTCCATATATGGATTCGGATAATTCCATATATGGATTAGAATACATATACAGTATATGGATTAGAATACATATACAGTATATGGATTAGAATACATATACAGTATATGGATTAGAATACATATACAGTATATGGATTAGAATGTGTATATATACCGTATATGGATTTGGATAATTCCACAAATAGATTCGGATAATTCCACATACGGATTCGGATAATTCCACATACGGATTCGGATAATTCCACATATGGATTCGGATAATTCCACATATGGATTAGAATATATATATATATACACCGAATATGGATTCGGATAATTCTACATATGGATTAGGATATATATATATGGATTATAATATATTCGTTATATAGATTTTTCCTCTTTCTTTCTCTGATATATATTCGATGTATGAATTAGTATATATCTTTTACATGGATTCGAATACACTCAACGTATAGACGAAAATGCCTCCCTATGTAGATTCGAATACACCTAATGCATAGATGAAAATACCTCCCTATATAAATTCGGATATATATCTTGTATATGGATTTGGATATATTCTGTATATGGATTCGGATAAATCCTCTATATGAATTCGGATAAATCTTGTATATGGATTCGGATATATCCTGTATATGGATTAAAATATAGATACAATATATGAATTCTCTCTCGGATATAAACCCTCAATATATGAATTCGGATAAATCTTGTATATGGATTCGGATAAATCTTGTATATGGATTCGGATAAATCTTGCATATGGATTCGGATATATCCTGTATATGGATTAAAATATTGATGCAATATATGAATTCTCTCTCTCGGATAGATATCCCGCAATATATGAATTCGGATGCATCCCGTATATGGTTTTAATAATTCGGTGTTTGGGATTATGAACGGAGACACCCATAATATCTTTAATTCTATATACTTTATATTTAGTGACTAACTTTCAGAAAGACATTTTTTCTACATAATTTCGCATGTATCTCCATGGCAACAATTATTTTACTCTAGCTCAATGCGTATCCATGACGCCAATGGAAACGATATTCAATAATAAATCAGCACAATTAAACTGTAGTGTCAACGCTCATCAGAATTCAGTCTATTCCTCCACGAATAGGATCCAAACTGTAACCCATTTGTGCTTGGTCAATTCTATTTCCAGTCCGATTATAATCGTGTGAAGAAATTGTCTCACTTTCAACCCTATTTCTACGGAGTGCTAGATTCAAGCCTAAAGTGTGTAATCATTTTTTCTTCTACAATCTACTTAAGGCAATCCTCTGCACTTTAGTAAGCATATATACGAAAAGAAGGTCATGCATGGCTATGCACAGTGGCCTAGGGGTCAAGGCATTAAAGTGGTAATTCAATGATCGGTGGTTGCAATCCAGCTGCAGGGTGTAATTGATTTCTTTTCTCCTCCACCTTTTATGAGTAAAAAAAGTTCTGCAGATTGAATTTTTCCTCAGTGGAGAGCCATATTTAATTATAATTATAATTCCTTTAAAACCACCTTAATTCATTTGAGGAGCTCCCCTTTCCGCCCCTAAGAGTGGCAACAATATTTACAAATCCACAAAATTAATGAAAAAGAAAAAAAAATTGTGACTATACGAATTTAACGTCCGCTACTGATGTCAAGAAATCTTGGTTCAATAACGAACCAATATATTTCACTGTATGTATATTCGTCCCGCAGCCGTCTTCTGAAGAATAGCTGAAGAATGATTCTTCGCTAAGAATACCTGAACTCGGCAAAGAGCCACTACGAAGTAGCCGCGGTAGAGGTCACTCCGTAAGAGGGTGACACAACGAATCTCGGTCCTGCGGTGGCGCAGTGTGGTAACGCGTTCTCCTATTGCGCGGCTAATCCGGGTTCGACTCCCAGCAGTGCAAAAAGAACGCTTACTCAGAGATCTCATAAAGATCGCACTGCTCACTGTAGTCCGGGGTTTGGTTCCCTAGGCCTTAAGAGGTTCGGATTCCTCGGAAAACAGTAGGTCCCGGCGCAGCATGACCACTGTAGTCTTTGAGCCGTAAAACAAACAAACAATAACAATAACAACGAATCCCGTCTTAGTGCGGGAATTTTGGCTGTGGTGACCGAAGTCCGGATTCTTCGTAAAACTGTAGATCCAGCTTGACAACCCGTCTGGCCAACGTGGTGAGAGTAAGGCTGCTTCCTCTGTATTTCTTTCATCGTACCACCTGCCTATGTGATAACAGAGCGACCTATATCCTGCAATAAATTGAAAATGATTGATGATGATGATGTATATTGGAATTTCCTAGTGAACGAATCTTATTTGAATCAAAGTTACACTACTTATTAGTAAAAAGTTAGCTAATTCAATTGTTTGTTTTAGCTATTTTTGCTAGATAATTTCTTCCTTAAATAGCATGCACATTGCGGTCAATGGACGAATTTCCGGGTAGGCCCGAATTTTGAGTGCAATGCGCCCTGGGCGCAGCGACCAGGTCGCACTGTATATACTTCCATCCCCAATTCGAAAAAACTCTCAGAAAATGTAGGGGGCGCTTACTGGAAATTCTTTCTTTAAAGAAACAAGCAGAATTCCGTGGGTCCACTCCCCTTTAATGCGACGGAAAATTGGGGAGTATTGGGGGATGGGGGGAGCTATGATTATGTTATGTGCATTACTATATGATAAAAAATAACATTATTATTATGAATAAAGTCAATTTAATTGGCGAAGAAAGTTTTTATTTTTTCCCGATATTTGGAGGGGGGGCTATTTCACGTTTTTCTTTTTTTTTTTTAGTAATTTCAAATGGGAGGGTGGTTCAACGAAATTTTAAGGTAGATAAAATGCAATTAGAAAAAAAAAATGTCTGCTGCCTTTTAAAAGTCTGCACCCTTAAATATGTGAGGCCCTGGGCACATGCCCAACAAATTCGAGCTTGTTTGCTGATGGTAGTCGGTGTGGTGGGGGAGGGGGGGTTACGTGGACTAAACCTCAGTCCTGCAGAAATCCACAGAAATTGATTTATCGGTAAAATTACTCCGCCATATTGAATTTAAATTCAGTCGAATGAAGCGCTGACGTCACCCACTGATGGAGTTTCTCGGATTTGAATACTGCAGTTTTTTTAAGTTGAATATTGGGATGATATTGGGATTTTTTAAGATAAATATTACGATTTTCTGTTTGTTGGTGGCCAATTATTGCCGGACCGGAAGTCAGCCGTCGAAATGGAAGAAAAGTAGCGTCGCAAAAGAAAATAATCGCAATCCTGCAACAAATCGCAACGAATACGATAATTATCGAAAACTTACGATGGCTGCTCTGTGGGTGGTCGGTGAACCGGTCGAACATGGATGGTGGCAATTGAAACCGTGAACCGAAACGACACCGAGCGTTTCTTCATCCCCCCGCGTATAAATGGACAACTCCGATATTTACAAAAAAAATAAATAAACAGAAAAACGATAATCCCACCTTTGATTCGTTTCCTATTTGTCACTAAAAAATCTTTTTTTTTAGGATCTTTTGATGACCTTACGTTGGTCTCATCACATCACTCACATGTTTCCTATGAATGTATTACTCCAACGAGGTCAAAACGCCTTTATTAATTTATTTTTTCACTTAATTTTTATTTACCATTTCGTCATAATGAATGGCAGGTTAATGCTTTTCTGTGTTTGTTAATCTTAAACTGCTTACTGCATCACGTTATATTTTCACTTAATTCGTATCTAACTTCCTTCTTTGCTATCAGAGGAGCCGACTCTAAAATCCCAGGTCCTTTTGGCCCTAAAAATATTTGTAGGGCCCTGACCTTTGCAAAATATCTGGATAATAAACAAATAAGGTAATGCAGGACATTGGCGTACGTAGAAAGTTCATAAGCGGGGGATTAAAGGGCTACATTTCCATACATTCATATGTATATTTACAAAATTCCATAGTAATGGGCAGTTATGACCCGATCACTCCCCTGGTTACGCCAATGATGCAGAACGTAGTTGAAGGTGAAAAACTCGAAATATATTAATCATTCTGTTTCATATCTTTCCTGTCACTACGTCGATATAACTGAATGATATGTAACTGCATAATATAGAATTGAATAATATATAACTGTATTGTATTAGAGAGTATTTAATTTTTTGGGCGCTTCCTATTATAAAATGATAGGGGTGTGGGGTAGGAGACCCGTTTGGGGCTCGGAGCCAGGCCTTGGACATAGGGCTGAAATTCACCAACCCCCCAATATTTTCTTGAAGTTCGCGCCCCTGCTGAATATTATGTTCGTTGTCTTACTTGGCATTCAATTATGTCAATTTCGTGCCGTTGCCCGATTTCACTTCTGTCTTATTCATCACCATTTGAGGCTTTTTCTTCACCAATTGCCCCTAATTCTGTTCGTTTTTTTATTGGTCCAGTTTTCAATTCATCTTTGCTTTTTTTTTTTTACACATGTTTCGCTCTCGCCTTCTACCTCTATGTTTTATGTTTGTGTTTCGTATTCATATTACGTGTTTCGTGTTTATGTTCCTTGTTCACGCGCTATTTATTTTATGTCATGCGTCCGTTTATTTGCTGCACTCTCGTTTGATTTCCTAAATTAAACAAAACGTCAAATGCAGTTAAACGATATTTCAATGGGAATTCTGTGTATTTTACATTTAAACTTAAGCTGTTTATAAAATATTTGGTTGAAGGAAATAAAAATGATTTGGAAATGTAAAAACTAAAAATATTGGAGCATTGTAAAAGCTTCTTCAGTAGCGAACCTGTGAAC
This sequence comes from Dysdera silvatica, assembly GCA_006491805.2. NCBI lineage: Eukaryota > Metazoa > Arthropoda > Arachnida > Araneae > Dysderidae > Dysdera > Dysdera silvatica. The sequence goes on along the minus strand of QLNU02015003.1, from coordinate 26,162,464 downwards.
ATATTCTTGTAGGAAACTGTGAACATATTCTTGTAGGAAACTGTGAACATATTCTTGTAGGAAACTGTGAACATATTCTTGTAGGAAACTGTGAACATATTCTTGTAGGAAACTGTGAACATATTCTTATGGGAAACTGTAAACATATTCTTGTAGAAATTGTGAACATATTCTTGCAAGAAACTGTGAACATATTCTTGTAGGAAGCTGTGAACATATTTTTGTAGGAAACTGTGAACATATTCTTGTAGGAAACATAAGGCTAAAATAACACCAAGTCCTTCGTAAGCTAATACAAAACTTACACAGTAAAACCTCCCTAAGGGGACGACCGTCTGTTTCGTGAAAATTCGGTTGCTCAGAGGAGTGGTCTACGAATGGAGGTAAAGTTAGCATTGGGTCTATGGGGGGGCAGAGGAAATCCGTTTTCCGAAAAGTTGTTGTTAAAGGCGGTGGTCGTTAAGAGAGGTTTTGCTGTAAATTAAAACTTGTTTATGTGAATTATAATTAAAGCTAAATGGTACCTATACTAAAACATGTTTAACGGACACATCCGAATAGTGGAAACTTTTACGATGTCCAATCTACATGCTTGTTATTTCCTAATATACTCGAAGTGCGAACATTATTCTATAGCGGACAGATTATCAACTCCCAAGGTGTCCGTTATCAAGAGGTTTTGCTAAATATATAGTAAACCTCTCTTAATGATCACCTCTATTCAGCGACCACCGCTTTCAACGACCACCTTTTCGGAAAACGGATTTCCTCTCAGCAATAGATCCAATGTAAACTTCACCTCCATTCGAAGACCACCCCTTTGACCCACCGCCTTTTCACGGGATCGACGGTGGTCGCCTTATAGA
>QLNU02015003.1:26127527-26158232 GCA_006491805.2 Dysdera silvatica | reverse complement strand
CTCTCCTTTTAATGCAATGATGTGTTTCTTCCCAACAGATAAACTTCCTTTAACAACCCTAAGGCTCTTGTTATTTTCAATGGCTTTCCTTACTAGCTCACAGTTGAATTTTCTTATGTCTTCTTTCATGCTTTTGCGCAGAGTTTTACAAAGTTCTATGTACTCAATCCTGGAACTGGTATTTCGATTGTCCACCTTCATATCTCTTCGCCTTTTCATGAGCTGTTTCGTCTTCTCAGATAATTTGCTATTGTGCTTTTTACAGGTTACACCACCAATTTCCCCAGCAGTTTCAACTATTGTCTTAACAATGTTTTCATTTGCTTCTGAGATATCACTTTCATCAATAAGTCCTTCCAGTGCAGAAAAGCGATTTTTTAATTCCAACTTGAATGCCTCGGTATTTTCTTTTAATTTCTTTAAATCCACCCTCTTACTTACTTGTTTCCTAATGAGCTTCTGTCGTTCTAATTTAGTATTTAAGTGCACTTTACATCTCACCATTCGATGATCACTTCCAGTATTAAATCTGTTCAGTACACTGCAATCTTCAATAATTGATTTCTTGTTTGCCAGGATATAGTCAATTTCACTAGTTCCCCCATTTGGGTGTTTCCATGTCCATTTTCTTTGCGGTTTCTTCTTAAAAAATGAATTCATGATGCTAAGATTTTCAGCTTCTGCAAATTCGATGAGTTGATCGCCACGTTCATTCCTTTCCCCATATCCGTATTTACCAACCGATGTCTCTCCTTGTTCCTGTTGTCCAATTCTTGCATTGAAATCCCCCATGATGAGCTTGATATGTTGTTTCCCTTTGGTGTGTAACTGTTTGATTTCTTCATAAAATTCTTCAACCTCTTCGTCGGTATGGCTTGATGTTGGTGCATATACCTGTACTATTTGAAGTTGGTATCGCTGGGTTAGTTGAACAACGAGCCTCGCTGCTCGATCTGATGTACTTTCAACTTCCAGAAGACAGTCTTTAATTCTTTTGTTGATTAAGAAGCCAACACCACTTGTTCTTCCAGTTTCCGTTCCTCTATAATAAAACAAATGTCCACTTTTAAGTTCCACCAACTCTTCACCTATACATATAAACATAGACACCCCATCGAGCCTATAACCTCACTTACGAAATTTCTGCCTAAACCCATGCGGATGATAGATCCCAGATTGCTTTTAAAACAGTTCATACATTAATTTACCACACATAGGCCTATATGCTTTATGACGCTTTTCACTATCACTGTATTTGTTTAGTAATACGTAAATAAACATGTTTTTTGGATAAATATTGTAGTTTTTTGGCACTGCAAATCGAATTTTCGGAACGTCTGAAATCGATTCCGTCTAGAGGCGTAGCCAGGGGACGGGTTTTGGAGTTGTAACCCCCATCGCAATGAAATTTTGTATATTTAACATAGGAATATATGAGTTGTAGCTCTGTAACCCTTCCCATTAAGCCTATAACCCCCTTATGAACTTTCTGCTTACACCACTGATTCCATCCCCTTTGTTCCAGATAGCTGGGTTTCTTTCCACTGCATACAAAATATGGCGCACTTCATAATGGACAACAGTGTCTAAAAGTTTTCGACTCATTTTCTCCACTAATTTAACTTCAGTGGACTTAGAATTAATCCACGCTTTTAGCTTGAATATATAACTAACAATGATAGAGTGGATATTCTTCTTCTTCTTCTTCTTTTTCGTCTCTGTACACAGAGGGTTTAGTACAGCGATTGGAAAACCGCTCACGATTAACCGCTTTCTCGACATTTCTCCCTCTGCATCTTGTAGACAGCAACTCAAGGCAAAACCAGCATCCGAAGAGCTCAACTCCACGCGGTGTGCCTGCCATTAAAGCCTTTATCTTAAACAAATCCCGCCCTTTCTCTCTCCTGTCACCGGAGACGGCTAACAGGACGCGAACTTGCGACCTCCTCCTGTCTGTCTTCCTTCCTCGACGGCCCTCTTCTCATGAATATGCAGCAAGCCTAAACATTGAATTTGGTACGACTCTCACACCAAACGCCGTGTGTATGTATGCGCGTGCTGTAGCTCCAAAATCTAACTCTATCATTTAACCTGCCATTGTTGCTTCCTGTGCGAAGGTGCTAGCAATTCTTGTGAATTTCGCGGGTATTTAACAATTTTTCTGCGGCGAGGAATTCATGGGGAAGGGCGTTATCTTCTAAATCAGAATTCTGACTTTTGTCTATGACGTAGTGAGCTTTATATTTAATCAGTGGCTTAACAGGGGGAAAAGGGGTCCTGATAAAAAAATTTCGGCGGTAGGCGGGGTCTCGCATGAAAATAATAATAATAAGGATCTTTGGATATTTATTCTGTATACCATCTAACCAGCATCATGTGTACAGTAGAACCTGTCTAAAGTGACCACCTTTGGAACTGGACTGCAATGGTCACCATGGAGAGGTTGTTGCCATACACGACAGAAATTGACATTGGCATGACTGAGTCCCTACTAGTTCTCTCTTATAAAAAGTGATCAATTTATCCAAGTGGTCGCTTTACCAGGCTCTACTGTATGTCGCAATTGTATTGATACATGTTATATCGATATATTTTTTAAATCGAACAGCAGGTATATGCTGTGTTTGTATCGATGCATGGCGTAAAAATGTTATTCCTCCTCCTCCTTCTTCCCAAACGACCCCCTGGTTACGGCCTTGCATGCTGTGATTGTATCAATACATGCTGTAAAAATCATTGACTCCCCATGAAATTAAATTTGAACATCCACCTCTCTTTCTCCTCCTTAAGCTATTCTGTATTTTGGATCCAAGTTTTATACAGTTTTTAAACTATAATCTCTTATACAATAGTATAATTTCATATATGTAACTCTTAATAGTACAACTAACTTATTAATTAATATTTGTTTTACAAACATTTTAACATTTTTTGAATCAAAATTTCAGATAAGATATGTTGACTCTCAGATACACTTCTGTCTTGAATCTTGATAAACATAATTTCGTAAGCTTTATCCAGATGTGTGCCGCAATTTTCTCAAATGAGGCCCATGAAAAATCCCAAATAACAATAATACTTCTTGCTCATTAATTCGTAAAAACGACGCTCAGTCTGTTCTTAAGTTATTACAATGGTTTTCACGTCCCTCTGCTAAAGATATACAACAACTGAACTCTTTAAAATAAGCATAATTCAGAAATATGAAAATTTACCCTCTCTCTTGTCAACATCACCGCATTCTGGAGGAGAATCTCGGAACAAGCTTCGGCTTTATATTCTCTTCCATTTCTAACCTCAAAACTTAAAATAATTTAATATAGATCTTCTCTTACATTTCTATACTATACTTATTATACTTATTATGCTGCTCATTATTATACTTATTATACTGCTCATTATTATATTATTATACTGCTTATTTATTATACTGCTTATTATTATATTATTATACTGCTCATTATTATACTTATTATACTGCTCAAGCTATGTATCACGAAATATTGTATATCGGGTTGAATAAAAATTTATTATTATTATTTGATAAAAAAAAAGTCGCCTACGTAACAAAGTTGATAAAAATAACAAAGTTGATAATAAATTTGATACAAAAATCGCCGACGTAATAAATTCAATAAAAAAATCGCGGTCGTAATGTAATTGATAAGAATAAAATAAAATAGCGGACATAATAAATTTGATCATAAATTTTTGTGTTTCGGGCAATGAACCTCATATTCTCTATGGTCGATGTTAACGCCTATAAATAATGATTTATTTATTTATTTATTTATTTATTTATTTTACAGAGATAAATCATGTAGGAGAACGATGTATGATGTTCGTAAATCTCATGGCGCTAGGACAGCAAGTGTCACATTGTGCTGGGAACTACAGTTTTCCGAGGAATCCGAGCTTCTTATGACCTAGGGAGTCAACCCCCAGACTACGGTGAAGTGTTAGTCGGCAGGGATTTTTTTTTTTTTGGCGCCGTTTGGCGCCGAACCAGAGATAACTGCGCAGTAGGCGAACGTGTTACCACTGCGCTACTGTAGGCAGCACGCTGCACTGCATATGAGGTGGGGAGGGGAGGAAGATGACGAGAGTAGAAATAAAATTATTTAAACTTGTAAAAAAAAATTAAAATGAGGACGACTTAAACTGAAAGTTTAGAAAATAAAATACAAGTTTATGAAAAATGGTTAATTAATATAAATAATCATAAAAATTTGCTGAAGTAGAATTCATAAATTTAGAATTAATCAAAACAGATACCAAATTAATTATAATGACGGCTAAATTAATTAAAATGGAGGCTGAACTCATCTCACAAGGAAACGGTCCCGTAGCTCGCACGCCGAATCTAACGAATTTAATTCTACCATACGTACACAACATAAGAAACCTAATATGTGAAATTTAGCGTCTATTTCCTGAGATTAATATAAATTAAATATAATCTAAATTAATAATCTTAAATTAATATAATCTAACAAACCGCTCAAAGTTGTCTGATTGCTTTTATTATATAGGATACTTTGTGACAGAATTTTCTAAATAAAAATAAATGATTCTTTTATGCACAAACCGAATTGCAACTTGCAATGTGATTATAAAAATTAAAGTAATTTGTTTTCTGATGTGACTTTCAAAAATAAAATAAAAATAATATAGAACTTCAATTTAACAAATAGAGAAAAAAATAACTTTACAGCTACTTCAAAATCTAATATGTTTAAATTTAACAAAAATAACGCAGCCACTTTAGGCTATTATTGGACTTATTCTAGACTTTTAGAATACACACCGCGTTCGCTTTTTCACATTTTTCGACCAACTAGCTACCTCGCCACGTGTTGCCAAAAGGGTTGCAATTGGCGCTATTTTAACTACATTTTAACATTTAATTTCTCGATTTCTAGTGGGAGGGCATAGCTGCTAATTTTCACACATTAAGGTTTGTAATGCGCGTGTACAGTAAGTTGAATTAAATTCGTTAGATTTGGCGTGTGTGAGCTCCAGGGAGGTTTCCTTGTCAGTGAAAGACGATCGAATTGAAATGGGGACTGAACTAATTAAAATAGATTCTTAATACAGTAGAACGTGCCTAAAGTGATCACATTTGCGACTGGACTGAAATGGTCGCCATAGACAGGTGGTCAGTGTACACAACATTGGTATAGGGATGATTAAGTTCACACCAGTTCTCTCTAATAAAAAGGGGCCACTTCATTCAAATGGTCAATCTACAAAAGTGATAACTTTATCAAGCTCCATTCTATATTGTAATACAGAATACAGACTAAATGATAAGCAAGATTAAAAGGCTCATTAGCATTGGATACAAAAATTATTAGAAATAGAATTTAAGCTCACTAAAAATTAAGCTCAATAAAGAATAGAATCTGAATACATTATAAATAGGAATGGAACACCTAAATATACAAATAAAACTCAGTGAAATTAGAAATTGCCACTGCATTTTATTTTAAAACAGAAATTGGGCCCAAAACAAGTATAAGTGACACTAATTAAAATTAGAAAGAAAAATTAAGATTTAGCTTATTTTAAAAATAGGAATTGAACTCACAAAAAGCACAAATAGTACTCATTAACAAAAAAAATTAACTTAGAACCAGAAATTTAAATCAGGAGACATAGATGTTGGATTCACTAAAGAGAGAAATTTAATTCATGAGAAATAGGTATCGAACTTTTTAGAATTGATTGATTGATTGTTTGGCTTTTTTATGGCGCAAGAGCATCTGGGCTATACTGCGCCAAATTTGGGCTATACTGCGCCAAAATTGAACAATGATCTCTAAACACGGAAATATCGCTGGAATTTCTTAAAGAAGTTACGTCTAAAGGTGGTTTAATCTTTGAGGCGCTACGTCTAATGTTTTACAGGTAACGGATCAGTTTCATGTCAGATTCCACCAAGTATCGGAAATTTTGCTAGGAGTGGCAACAGTCAGTGGCGTAGGCAGAAAGTTCATAAGGCGAGGGTTATAGGCTTAATGGGAGGGGTTACAGAGCTACAACTCATATATTCCTATGTTAAATATACAAAATTTCATTGCGGGGGGGAGGGGGGAGTTACAACACCCAACACCCTGGCTACGCCTCTGGCAACATTATCCGTAGAATCGCGTTAATAGATACACGGGGGGGGTAACTTTACGCATTAACATATGAAGCTTAAAAAATAGAAAGCGAATTTATTACAAATCAGAAATTATACTTAGTACAAAGTGGAAATTATACTCATTACGAAATGTAAATTATACTTATTACGAAATGGAAATTATGCTTTTTACAAAGTGGAAATTATACTTACTCCAAAGTGGAAATTTTACTTATTACAAAGTGGAAATTATACTTATTACAAAATTTAAATTATACTTATTACAAAGTGCAAATTATACTTATTACAAAGTGGAAATTATACTCATTACAAAGTGGAAATTATACTTACTACGAAGTGGAAATTATGCTTTTTACACAGTGGAAATTATGCTTTATACACAGTGACATTTACACTTATTACGAAGTGGAAATTATGTTGTTTACAAAGTGGAAATCATACTTATTCCAAAGTTTAAAATATACTTATTACAAAGTAGAAATGATACTTATTACAAAGTGGAAATTATACTGATTTCAAAGTGGAAATTGTACTCATTAAGCAATAAAAATTGAATTCACTAAAAATAGAAATTGTGATTTCATTGGAAATAGAGAATAATTTAATTGAAAATAAAAAAATAGAAATCTCATTACAAAGCTGAAATTAATCAAAAATAGACATCCAAATAATTTACAAATGGAGATAAATTTCCTAGGAAATGGAAATTGGAAAATCACAGAAACAGAATATAAATTTTAGATAGGCAGCACTTTAGGCTCCATTCCATATCATGAATGTGTTATATAAGTTGCACGAACGCGTTTTATGAACTGTATGAATGTGTATGAAGTGCATGAACATGTAGGAGTTCATGAACGTGTTGAGTTGAATGTACATGTCGTAAATTGCACAAACGCCCGTTATATGACCGATGTATGAACGTGTTGCGTGAATTGCATGAACATCGACGTTTGGACAAATCGAAAGTGCGCAAGCAAGTAGCTCACACAGAAACTAAACAAAATGCAAAATTGAATCCTTACTTTGAAACTGATTGAGTAATGTAATCTATTCTACTGATATTGATTACATGTAATGGCTGTCGTGTTAGGTAGCACTTATTGGCAGATGTTCCACAATATGGCTTGCGAGGAATGAAAATGATAGGATCAAATGTGAAGCAATCGATCTTCGGCAGAGTAAAACATATTGCATTTCCATAACACGTATTTACATGCGTGAATGCATAATGTTCAATGAAAGTGACACATGTGTGACATGGCGTATTTGCAAATGCTTCTTTTTATTATCACTTCTTTTATTTGCTTTTTACTTTTCCTTTGCTTCTGAATAACACGCGAATTTTTTGTCTGTATTTTAACACCTCCATGAAAATTTTATATGCAGTGAAATTATCACTATCTAGCGCCGCCAGTGGCGCCAACTTGAAAAAAATATAAAGCGCCCCAGTAAGCCGAAATCCCATTCGCCATTTTAGGTTTAGTTTTCGGTCTCAAACAAGGTAAATGGACGTTCTTCCCCTCCCTCACTCTACAATTTTACTAAAAGAAAATAACTAAAAATTTAGACAACAAATAACTTTTACTTATTTATTTCAATGGTTTCCTAATTTTTTATAAAACTGCAGGTTTACGCGAGTGTAAAAAAAGTATGGGACACACTCTTTCCCTTTAAATAAAATTCATTTATATCTCAGTATAGGCGTACGTAAAAAGTTTACAAGGGGTTACAGGTTTATAATGAGGGGGTTACAGAGCTTCAACTCCATATATTCACATGTATATATATATATATATAAAATTATATCGCATAGGGGGAATTAAAACCCCCTCAAATGCGCTACCAACCCTTCTATCGTAAGTCAGTGCGTCTTTATCGCAACGGGAAAGCGCCAATCGTAAAAATTACTATATTTTTACACGTCATGGTCATCACCCACAATTTTTTACACTTCTTTATTTATGGTCCAACATATTTTAGAAGGGGGAGGGGTCGGTGCCCACAAATACTTTGGGGAATGGGTTGATGTGTCCCTGAAGGATATCGATTATTTTTCTCGTACAATCGATCAGGATCTCGATTATTACATCCGATTATCTCGCTTATTCGGACATAATCTCTTCCCGCTTAATCCAGATTAACGGGATTCTCCTGTATATGGAATAAAAATACGATAGAAAAAAAAATTCTTTGTATTTGAAATCAAGGCACTTCGCTGGAGCCCCGATGTAGCAGTGGCGCATACATAATATCCCCAAGAGGGAGCCCAGTAATTTAAGGAATTTTTGATGGAAAAAATGACCAGGGGCCATATGAATTACTGGGTTTTTTTTTTTGTGTGCAAGATATTTAAATAATTAGCAATATTAGTAGATTTTGTTTATATAATTTTACATTGGCTAGCCCTTGTATTCCACAAAAAAATCGCCGTTTCATTAATAGGTTAAGGAATAACCCTATTATGCAAAACTTCCTTTTACTTGTCCTCTGTCTACTACTTGATCCACACGGAAGCCTTTTTTTTCTTTCGTAACCTTTAAAAACACGTGTGTGTGATGGCGCAGTATAGCCCAGATGCTCTTGCGCCATAAAAAAGCCAAACAATCAATCAATCATCGACTTTGTGAACTGGATACTTATGATAGCCATTTCATAACCATTCCATTAACTATATTTTAATCATTAATCACATTTTTAGCTATTGGTCATATTTTTAACACATTGACCATATTTTTAATCATTAATTACATTTTTAACCATTGGTCACATTTTTAACCATTGATCATATTTTTAATAATTAATAATAGTTTTAATCATTAATCGTATTTTTAATCATTAATCATTGCTTTGACCATTGGTCATATTTTTAACCACTATTTTAACCGACTACTCATGAAAATCGTTTAATCAGTTAATTAGCTCAGGTAAAAAGGCAGTTGTTAACCACCGAGCCACTAAACAGCATTCCAAGAAAGCATTACTTGTGAAGCCACTTACTTTATAAGGTGATTCTTAGTCTGCTCTAGTCTCCTTTCCCACTTTTTTTTTCTGCTTTCATCTATTTTTTCATAATTTCTTTTCCTTTTTTTCCACTGTTCTAATTTCTCGTTATTTCCGTTTAATTATATTTTATCTAATTATTTTATTTTCTTCACTAAAATAAATTTTAATTAGTTGGGCTTACTGATATTTCCGGGTCCCCCCTTTTTTTGTGAGAATTACATCCGAGGCCCCAATAAGCAGGTCTTTTGACAAGATTTACTGGTCCCTAGGCAATTTGGCAGATCGGGCCCCCAAATAATTGTGTTTAATGAAAAATTATGTTCGTTATATAATTAAAATTTCGTACTGGGCCCTTTAAGATACCGGGGCCTTTGGGCATTTGCCCCCTCTCTTTGTCTGGCATTGTCAATAAGCATGCTGCATCTTTGTACCATTTCCTCATACACCTCTGAGTTAAATTAAACGAACTGGAAGACATGCGGCGGAAACAGTACACAAAAAGTAGATGGACACTTTTATTGGGGGATCAGAGAAGAAATAATCCTCACTTGAAAGCTTATCCACCCCCCTTTGGTTGGGGGCGGACGAGGGCTGGCCTTCCGCCCTGAAAGGGGTAACAACATCAAATCAGTCTTTGCGTAAACGATCGTTAGCTTCGGGGGTGGTCGAGGACTCGCAAATAAAACCAAAATTCGGTATGTGTAGGACAGGATATAGTTTACTTCCCCCCCCCCCGAATGCACGACAGAAGTTAAAATCAGAAAATACAAAGAAAAAAAATATATATTTGTATATTTCGAAAGATAATCGTAGAATTCAATGGCAAAGGAATTTAAAACTGATTTTTAAGGCAGCTGACGAAACTGGTTTTAAAAAATGATATTTTCTAAAAATATAGGGAAGGGGGGGAGATGTGTATATCACATAAAAAATGCAGATTTACATATATGAGTTAGCTATGAAATTTAAAAATTCAAGCTCAATTTCATTTACATTTCGTTATGGTTTAAATCCTGTAGCAAATTATAATTCAAGATTTATATTAATATTATTTCGTATAAAATTTGTAGTTCCAAATTTATAGTTTAGCGTAAGGTTTATAATTCAAGATCTATAGTTCAGCATAAGGTTTATTTTTTAAGATTTATAGTTTAATATAAGGTTTATAATTCAAGATTTATAATTTAGTATACGGTTTACAGTTCAAGGTTTATAGTGTAGTATAAGGTTTATAGCTTAAGATTTATAGTTTAGTATAAGGTTTATTTTTCAAAATTTATAGTTTAGTATAAAGTTTATAGTTCAATATTTATAATTTAGTATAAGGTTTATAGTTAAATATTTGTAGTTTAGTATAAAGTTTATAGTTCAAAATTTATAGTTTAGTATAAATTTTACAGTTTAAGATTTGTAGTTAAATATGAGGCTTATAGTTCAAGATTTATAGTTTAGTAAAGGTTTATGAATTTAAGATTTATAGTTAAGTGTATAGTGCATATATTTCATGATTTATAATATAGTATAGGGTTTATAGTTAATGTAAGGTTTATTGTTCAAGATTTATAGTTTAGGACAAGATTTATAGTTTAGTACAAGATTTGTAGTTTAGTACAAGATTTATAGTTTATTACAAAATTTAAGTTTAGTATAAGGTTTATAGTTCAAGATTTAAAATTCATTATAGTTCGAGCTTCATTATGATTAAAGATTTATATCTGATATCATATTTAAATAGCGTCATTCTAGAAACCATATTACTAGTATTGAATGAGCTATTTGCTATACTACTGCTTTTGGCTATCTGACGCTTTTTATTGAGTAGGTAGAAAAAGCGAACTGTTGTTTGTTTGTTTGTTTGTTTGGATTTTTTATGGCGCAAGAGCATCTGGGCTATACTGCGCCAAACATGGTAAAATCAAAGACTGTTGTTGGTCAGCGAACTGTTGTGGAGAAAAAGTGTTGCACAGAATTCACAGTATGGTTCATGATTGAAACACATTCTACTAAAGAATAACCGCCACCAGCAAACAAAGAAATCCATATGCATTTGAAAGCTTGATTAAAAATATTGTTCTTAATTTAAACATTACGCTGAGGAATTATACTTTTATTTTAAATAATAATCAAATCTCAGCTGAAAGGATTTAATTTACATAAAAGTGAACTGCTATTGTAGCTATCAAAAAAGCATAGAGGTCGAAGAAATACGGCTTGAAAACCGATATTTAAAAAATCGAAACTAATATCGATAATGGCGAAAGTTCGATTAGCGCTCTAAAAATCGATGTTACCAATCGATATAAAAATGGCGCGTAAGAAATCACTGAAATATCAGAAAAGTGCAGTCCAAATACTATAAAGGAATAAGCATTTTTTGTTTCATAAATTGCTAAACAAGTTACAATTAAAAGCTATCATTAATTCTTATGATAATTATTATTAATTGATGTTGTATAATATATTTTATAGCAACTAAGTAAATTTCACTTATCAATATTTCGGTGTCCAATTTTGAATTTGTTAGTCAGTGTAAACAAGCTTGTTAGGCATATTCTTATCCCCTTATACATCGATGATTCTCGGAAAAGCGGTGTCTATTCAGAGTTGACCCTTAACCCTTGGGAGTGAACACAATCCCTGAAATTTACCCTGAAAGGTGAACCACCCTTTGACTCTCTGTTCTCCACTATCCAAAGGGTAGATCCTTTTTCTGACAGTTGTTCCCCTAATTCTGCTTGGAGGGGATAGGGTTAACTTTGTGGTCTACCGCCTCCAAATTTCTTTCGAAAACTTTGTCCCCCCAACTTGAACATGTGTGTGGGCGTTCGAAGAACACCCTGCTTCAAATGGACAATGTTCGATTCCGGAATGGGAGATCATGTAGAAAAAGAAAGGGAAGTTAATCCCAGATTAAGCACTGTCCTTGCATAGCCTTTCTTCTCAGATTGATCCTATCCGAAAATAATAAAGAGACTTCCGTCTTGCTGATTCAAAAGAAGAAGGCACCACTGGGGTGGTCGTAGATGAGTTATGTTCTGCTCGATTGCGTTGCATCTCACAAGTCGTAGAAACGGGCAAAAATCTCCGGAAATAATCGTAAAGTTACGATATAATATAGAACGGAATAAAACCTTAAAGAAAATTTACGTAGTTCATAACTAATGTGGAATAAATAATAATTTAAATTCACTGATGATATGATTGCCATCATTAACTAGGAACAGCCTTTCTCAATCTGATTATCTTTAGAACCCTGAAAAAGATTTTAGGGTTCGTCTAAGGGTGAAAGAAACCCTGGTATGAAAATTTATCTACAACTCATATTATTCGTTAATGTGGGCGTTAGTAAGGAAATAAAGAGTGGTTTTAAAGGTATCAAATTAATATTGAAGACGATTAATATTATATTTTAAAAAGTATCGCGTAATATTGTATTGTAATATTATAATATTGTTGTTTATTATTATAATATTATAATGTTATTGTTTATTATTGTAATATTATAATGTTATTGTTTATTATTGTAATATTATAATGTTATTGTTTATTATTGTAATATTATAATGTTATTGTTTATTATTGTAATATTATAACATAATAGTAATATTGAACAAGAAAAAGAAATTTAGAAAGAAAATTGGCCAAGATGTTCAAATGTGGAAAAGTCCAAACATTTAAAATAATAATGATTGCAATTATATAAAACATAAAATGCAATTTCTTATTCAAGTTTATATTTTGCATGCCAATATGACAACAATTGTCCCCGTTTATGCAATGAATGGCTGTTTAGGGATATTTTACTTCATAAGAGTTCTTCCGTGTTTATTCGTTCTTAATAACTGCATCTAGCTTTTTTCTTTCTTAAGTGTTTTCTTCGTAGTTTTTCCGCCAGGATTCCTTGATCATATATTGGCAATGCACAAGGCTGTAGCTAGAATTTAATTTCGTGGGGTTTAAAAATTTTTATAAATTAACATTGAATAAAAATATGTGACCTTTATCACAAAGAAAAATATAAAAATACATTATGTAGGAATAAATGAGGAAATACCAATTTTTGTAAACTTTTGCTTGCAGTTTTGCCATCAAAATATCCTCTTTTAAAAGAAAATGATTTCTATATTTCCTTTATTTTCAAATTAGTGGTCTACAAAGCGAAATTTTGTGGTCTGAATTTTAATAATTATTCAAGGTTTGAGAGTCATTTCTCCCTTTTTTATACCAGTTTGACAAGTAAATACATGTACTTGCTTTTACAAATTACTATTACAAATTTAGTTTGGTGGGGGCGGGGGGGGGATAGGTTCCTAAAATCCCTCCTGGATATAGGCATGGCTACACAAATTGCTGATTAAATAAAATGGAATATTTTTTACCCAATCCTCCTCCGTTCATAAGATCGCAGGGCATGTTGGGAAGCTAGGGCCCGCCCCCCCAATTACCCAACCCGTTAAAATCTATAGCTATTGTTTGTTACTCTCGTGTGGACATGATCTTGAACAACGGCTTTAAAAACGTCTGCGGTTAACATTGCCAATTGTTGAGTAAACAAATGGGTGCATACAAAAAGAAGGAACAGCGACTGCCGAGTTCGCCACACGCCACCGTGACGTTCCTCGCATCATTTCGTTGACGTGTCAGGCAGGGCCGACCACATGTCAAGTGCGGTTCGTCACGAACCCGGTGGATTGTCACGCCAAAAGGGCTTCATTGCTACAAACTTTCACCCAAACTTCGTAGAGTTCGCACGCCAACACGTAGTACGTATGTATGTGTGTTCCTTTCGCCCATCAGAGGAAGCGGAATATTAATGCATCAAGCCTTCGCTAAAATGTTCTTCACGCCTACAAATTCGAAAATTTTTTGAAGTGCTTCCTGATCAGACTTCGAGTAATCGTAATCAAGCGATTATATTATGTAATCACTTTATTAATAAATATAATCCGTTGCAATGACCACGTTTTTTGTAATCATAGCTGTAATTGTAATCGAATGTTTTGAAGTAGCTGTAATCTGCAATATAATCATAATCACACTTTTAAATTTCATAATTGTAATCGTAATTATTTTTGAAGTTCGTAGGTAATCACAATCGCCATGATTATAATCGTAATCGCCATGATTATAATCATAATCGCTATGATTATAATTGTAATCGCCATGATTATAATCGAAATGGTTATTTCTGATTGCATGCAAGTAATCGTGATTATAATAATTTTTTATGTGCATTCATAATCGTAGTCGTAATCGAAAAATGAAAATTGACTGTAATCGTAATCAAAATCAAAATCATAATCAAGATTTTGATATTTAATTAACTGTAATCGCAATCCTATTATAGTAATCGTAATTATATAAACCGATTGTAGTCCTTCCCAAGTCTGTTTCTGATTTCGTGCTTGGATGATTGAAGGTTAGAAAATGACGATTAAATGGGGGGCATAGGGGCGGCAACCTGATGATCCTTGGTTTGAGTTCAGCAATAGACATAGTCCTTTGCTTCCTTTCCTTTTCAAATGTTTGGGTTTTTACGGCGCAAGGACAACAAATGATATATTGCTTCGAAATTCAGAGTTCACCAAAAAATTCGGAATTTTGCCGCTAGGGGGAGCTAAATCTATGATTATGATGGGCAAAAAGTAGTCCGCACTCTATGATACCACTGGGAGCCGAACCCATGTTGATTGTACGAAAGCTTGTTTGAATTTTACGGCGCAAGGCAGCAATGGCCATGCTGACCTGGGATCTACAATCTTCCGAAAAATCATAACCCATAAAAAGTTAGGGGATCAACCCTTGGACTACTTACTACTTACTGATATATTAAAACATATAATTACATGTAAAGCGATAAATAAAATTAATTTAACCATGCGATAATCAATTACAATATGTAAGACTTGTGAGTAACATAAATTGCGTGATCATGGGTATATGAGACGAATAAATAAATGAAAATATTAATAAAAAATGAATTAATTAATGAAAGCGTTAACAAAAGAACAAGTTAGAATTACAAGAAAAAATACATTTAAAGAACAAATTAAAATTAATTAGAGTAATAAATGAATCACTTAATAATCTCTTTAATAAACGTATGAATTAATAAATGAATAAAATAATAAATTAATGAATTAACAATTTAACGAATTAATACTGAAGTGTTTCTCAGAAATTAAAATGAAACAAATTCGTTAAATATTTGGTTCCTTAAATTAGGTACACTGTCAAATAATTCTGACAAAATTTTGTAAACATAAATGACTAAAAAAAGATGAAAAAACGATGGTTATTCAAAAAACTTGTCAAAATACACAATGTGTGGATCAAAAAATGTCCTATGTATAAATCATTGTTAAAAATGCGACAAGAAAATGGTAGTTTTTTACGTCTAGTATGTAGAAAACAGGCAAGTTTAGTTTGAGTGTAAATTGGTACCTCTAATGAAAATGGACGTCATCGTAATTGACTGGCGCATTTTCGTGAAAATTTACGAGAAAAATATTTGGCCCTTTATCCTTTAATAAAAGATTCAAAATTCCTTCACGACGTGTCTATTTCCGACGTTAATTTCAATCGATTAAAAAGCATTTTTAAATGGGTTTCTTCGCATCTTTGGTTTGAAAACGACAGAGGTCAGTAACGTTCAATAAATAAGTAATTGTTACGTAAATATTGTTGTAACAGTTGTTTACGTCTCAGAGGAATATGTTGCAAAAAAAATTTCACGTGAGTTAAGGATAATTGGAAAAATTCTCCCCGTTTTTTTCCAGTTTACACGGGAAAGGATGAACGGGAAAATAGGATATTGTAATTTCGTTATATCGGCAGAAATTTAGTTTTTAAACTTCGAAAGTAAGTTTTTACACTTCAAAAAATTTAAAAAAAAAAAATCTCAAACTTTTGTTCTAAAATTTAGTTCCTTGAAAGTTAATTTTTTTTTTAATTTTTTTTTTGAAAGTTTGAAAAGAAAATTACTCCTTTTGCCATTTAATAAAAAACTACATCTGGGCTTCAGTTTACGGGTTTAAAAGCGCCCTTTTTTTTTACCGTAGAAGGCTTCCCTTTTTTTTTTCAAGAAACCTTTGTTTAATATTTTGTCTAAAATAAAGAAGGTGTTTACACATTTTTAGAAATTTCGAGATATCTAATTAATATTAAAAAATGTAAAAATTAAGCTTTTAATGTTAAATCTGAAAGCCCTTTTTGTGGACAATACGTCTGCATCGTGTTTCCCTTGATATAAGGGTTTTCATAAAATTTGTAGGGGGCATTGCTTTTCATTCCTCTTGCCACAGGCGTAGATTTATACGGGCCCGTGGGGCCCGAATCTCAATAATTTGAAATAAATTGCAATTTTACATATACTGTAATGTATAAATGTACAAAATATGTGCTTGCCCCCCTCCCCCCAATAATTTTGAACGTTGATGCCTCTTACACTAAGTCACTTTCCATAGGCCATTAACCGTGGTATGTTTGCCCTTCGAAAGAGCTCTTTCGAGCAGGCCAAAAGCACAATAGTCCATATATGAAACGTCAGAGGAATTCCCAAGAATACGTTGAAAAGGTACATATGAAATACTTGTATCAGTCCTCATATTTTCAAAGAAGATAGTGCAAGATTTCGAAGTGTGGCTGGTGGTTTTATCTTGGTGAAATTTCACAATTGGAAACCCGTTGGGAAAAAAGAATTTTAATTTCTTCTGTGAATATCGGAGGTAAAATATTCGCCTGATAGTATGGTGAGTTGATTTGGACGCCTTTTTGCTATTCCTAATTTTAATTTTCCATTGTAGGAGAAACCCGCCAGAGTCATAAGCCCCTTTACTAAAGCTTTCTCGGCATTCTTGGAACTAAGCTTGTACACTCCCACCCCCCCGTTTTCTATACGAAATAGGCTTTTTTTATTGCAGCCATTTAAATAAACCTATACTTCGTCAAGGGTTGCAATTTATTTCCATTTATCTCATGCTAAATGGTTTTTATACAGTGTTTTACAAAGTGCTCTGCGTTGAGCCACATGCTTCGGCCGGAGTCGGTGAATATAACTTTTTTCTAGCTTTTTTAAGATTTTAAGATGTATATCTTGATTTGTTATTTTGTTTACTTTTGATACAGATGTCTTTAAAGACTTTTCAATTAATATCTGCATTGGCGGATTTGCTCTTGTTACCAGCGATTTCATTTTTGTAACCTGTAACAATACGTACGTTCGGTGGGTATTTGTTTTGAGTCCTTTTTCTATGTAGAAGTAATGATGGCCGACTTTTTCCTTTGTAATTGACAAATGTTGCTTGTTATTGTAATTGGCAAATTGTTATTGTAATTGACAAATTGTTATTGTAATTGACAAATTGTTATTGTAATTGACAAATTGTTATTGTAATTGACAAATTGTTATTGTAATTGACAAATGTTGTCGTTGCTGCTGCTAATTTTGCACTTAGAAAGTTTAATAACATGCGTTTCACAATGTTTTCTAATTACAGAATGAGAAATTTTTTCTTCGAAAAGCTCAAAAATGTATCCTTCGATTCACAGCTTGTTGAATTCTGACATTTTGAAAGCCGAATAAATTTTAAAGTCTCACACGATATTTTACATTTCAAGTAAGCAGCTGTTGCCAGATTTCTTTTTGTCCTTCATTGAATTTGTTCTAAATATGTGTAAAAAACCTCTGTATCTCAAAAGTGTCATTTTCGAAGTAGGTAGAAATGCACATTACTCTTTAATGTTTATTCTTATTTTTGTTTATGAAAATTACGCAGCATAATAGTGAATAAATATTCTTATATTTTGTTACGTTTGTAATTATTTGTTTACGAATATATTTTGTGCTCACTGACACCTAGTATCTGCACATAGTCACTGGTTATCTTTAAAGCGAAAGAAGAGGGGACAAATCAATGTATGCAGAAAATTCGTAAGGGGGATTACACATCCACAACTCTATATATATTCACATATACGTATACATATATGTGTATACGTATATATTCACATATACGTATACAAAATTGCATTTACAATGGGAGGTCATGACCTCTATCAACCCATTTCTGTGAACACCAGTGAGATGGGGGGCAATTTTATGGACAAGCTTTATTGACGATTAATTGTCATAACCCTTAAATTTTTACAAATGTCTTGAAATGTTTACAGACTGTTTAGGAAATTCTCTTATGAATTATCCAACTGTTATTCAGTTTATGAATTTACAACAAAGGTTCAAAGCGTACAAAAAGTTTATTTTATTATTTACACAAAACATCAATACATGGAATTTAAAAATCGGTTTTCATTTTGAAATAAAACGTACTGTATAAGCATGTATAGTGTGTCTGAGCACCAGGGTTGCAAACATCTAGGAGGGGTAGGGTACACCTAGACGAACAATATTTGTCATAGAACCTAGGGTCGCAAACCACTCACAGCGCTAGTTCTAAAACCGTCCAGCATGCACAAATATTTACAACCAGTGCGTGAAAAGCGCCAGATAAAACTCAGGTCAGCTGCTCAAGTGCATAGATGATTAGGACATCGCATTTTGCGCTTCTCATGCACTGGTTGTCACTATTTGTGCATGCTGGACGGTTTTAGAACTGGCGCTGTGAGTGGTTTGCGACCCTAGATTCTATGGCAAATATTGTTCGTTTAGGTATACCCTACCCCACCTAGATGTTTCTAGCCCTGGTGCTGAGACACCCTGTATAGTGTAAAATATGCGGACTGCAAAACATACTGTGTAAGAAAACAGCCTTTAAGTTGTTGTCCCAATTCCCTTCTGAATTACAAAATTAAGTCTGCTGTTACGCAGTCTACCACTTTTTTAAATTAAAGATAAAACTATAATAATAATTATATAAAGATAAAACGTTACAGAGATTTTATGTTTTTAAAAAGTCACTGTAATGTTTAATAATTTTATGCTTTTTATGATAAAAGTACACATCCTATATTATCCACATTATAGAGAAATGTGCAATGTGTAAAAAACTCACTCAATCAAAAGCCACATTTTTACAGGATTTTTTCTTTTTTTTTTTCATTTTTACAAGATAAAAAATATTAATACCAGTTTTCGCTAACGAGAGGGATTTTTTCTAAAAATTAAAATTTAAAAGGGAAAGCTAACAAGAAGGTGATTAAAATTCTCAGACTGTTAGTTTAATTTGCCGAACAAAAAATCCCTGTTTTGGATACCTTTTGACACAAATTTGTTTACGGTTTATAATAAAAGTCTTTTTGCTGTCCATTCAGCTATAAATCTGAGAATAAACGAGGGAAAAAAGTAGGGACTTTTTTTCACTTCGAGGGAAAAAATGTATATAAGCTGCTTTTTTGCGATAAAGGTTCTTTAAGTCACCAGCACATTTACCGCAGGGAAAAAAAAAATATTGATTTCAGAATTTGGTGGTTCGGGAAAAAATAAATATATTGTTATCCTCCCCCCCACAACAGGCACATTTTCCAATAAATGGTGAAGATAACAATAATATCAATAATAACACTAATAATAATAATGTTTTCAGTTTGAATATTTTCATTTATTGTAATTTTTTGCGCATTCTGCACCAAAGTCTACATAAAATATGTAATTTATAACCACGAGCGCTTTTGTTTATTTTATAAATGATAATAGAAATTGGCAAGCAGGAATACTATCGTCAACACTGTTGCCACTAAAATAACTGCGTAGGAAAATAAAAGCAAGAAACTGAAATAAAATTCCAGACCTCAAAAACTGACAAAATATAGATCAGTTTCAACTAGAAAACAAACAATGTCTTGATCTAGGCTTATGGGTAATCTTCTGTCGTTTTCCAAAAAAGAAAACAGCAGAGATTTTCGCGGGAAAACATCGGAAAACGCGGGAAAAGCATCGCTTATTACAGACCGTAAGGACCATTAAAAAAATAAATATATGATTCGGTAAATAAAAAAATATAATTAAAATTCAATTAATTCCTAGTCCATTTCAGTGTTTGGATAGTATACATTTCTTTCGTTTTCATTCCAGCCGATTAATATTTGAATTTATTCTTAATTCTTCCTTATATGAGCTCTGTTGCATTTCTTTGGATTTTATTACTAAACAAGCTCATATTTTGTTTAGTAAACATGTTGCACATTACGATGGTAGTGTTTTTTAAATTAGAAACCAAGTTGAAGCTTAACAGACGAGAATTTGAACACACGTTTTCTTTTGATCATAAGAGTTCGATGAAAAATCTAAATTTTCTTTTTCTAGGTAAATTTGGTTTTTAAATTTTTGAAATAATAACAACTTGGGAATTTTATATAATTATTTCTCTTTGCATAATTTTGCTTTCTGTCACGTTTTTATTATTTTTTTGTCAGGTTTTTTTTTTTACGATTTCTAATCTAGAGATTCAGGATAAAGCATATTTGAGGAAACACAGTCCCAATATCTAAAGGAATATTGCAGCGTGGAGGCACTGCCGTTTGGCAACCGGACCCGGGTTCAGGGGTCCTCCAAATTTATAAATTTGTGTGTTATGTTTTTCTTTTTGCAAAAATTTGGAAATTTAAAAGTTAATATAAATAGGGCCATAAAAATGATCACTTCCAGCTCCCCCCCGCCCGAACGCAATAAGGATGCCCTGCATGGGAGTAACGCGCTTGTCTACTTGGCGACAAATCCACGTTTCGATCTCACTATATTCGCGGCAAAGGTAACCTGGTAGAGTGACAAGGTCGCAGAATAGTATGATTTCGCCAGTGCAATATAGTTCGCCCTTTCTTACGTTAAGAGAGTTAATAGAAGATACATTTTGCATATAAAACATTAAAATAATGCTCAAATACATAAAATATAGGCATATATGTGCAATTAAAATCTGGTATTTATTAAATTTAGGAAAAAGAATCATCGTAGCGAGCGCTGACGTCATTCAAGTAACTGACCACTCAGAGGACTTCGTTTGCTTGGCGGGAAATTTGGCGCCTGGAATTTTGGCAACCGCGTTTTTCTGCATTCCAAATTAGGCGATAAATAGCCTAATAATATTGAGGGCTATCTCATTTTTCGCCAATTTGCGAATGAATACTTGTTGCACGGGCGTGAATAGGTCGCGGTAACAGTGTACCACATAAGCTTTGCCGAGAGTATAGTACAAAGCGCTTGCTATTTTTTTTCTCCCAATCTGTAGTCTCGTGCTCTATTCCCTGGGGGTCGGAGGTTCGAACCCCTCGCAAACCGTATACCCAAGTATAGCATGATCTTGACTGCTCTCAAACACCAAAACATAAATAAACAATTAAAATATTAAACCTAAAATCTTGATAATCCCAAATCCTGGTTAGCCAAAATCTTGTTAAGCTAATTGCCCGACTTGTAAAGCTTTTATGATCAGGCTAAAAAAAATAAGCTTGGATTAGATTTCAGCGCTCAAATTCATTGGTAGACTTTATTTTCAAAGTCTACCTATAAATTAGTGATACTGTATTACATATTCTATTCTATTTCCTTTAATTATTCGTGGGTTAAGCTATTATTCATATTTCCTTTTTCACCTGCTTCTTTCGAAGCGCATTCTATTTACTCATACCAGTTGAAATGTTTTCTGCTCATTTATTTTATCGAGAACTTAGCTCCTTTCAAATTTCCCCCCTTGGAAACTTATTTCTGTTTATTCTATTTCCCGTGAAACTGATTTCTTTTTATTTTATTTCACTGGAAACTAATCTCTTTTTACTATATTTCGTTTGAAGTTATGCTATTTGCGTATACGTTCTAGCAAGACGTGTCTACTGGATTTTATACCGAAAGATCCTTAAGAAAGATTTGTACTTTTTGTACCTATAAGGAATAAAAGTACGTGGTAAATATTAGATATAAGGCTATAAAATATATATTCCCCAAAGGCATAAATTCTGGTCATATATCTAAGGCATTAAAACTCGGCATGAGGCAGACACCAATATAAAAAATTGTCATAAGGTAGATATAAGACAAGAAAACAAATTGTAACTAATACAAATACGAAAAAAAAACTGTCATAAGGTAGATATGAACATAAAAATTGTCATAAGATAGATATAAGGCAAGAAAACAAATTGTAAATAATAAAGACATAAAAATGAAAAACTGTCATGGTTGATATGAATATAAAAAATTTCCATAAGGCAGACATAAGACAAGAAAACAAATTGTAAATAATGCATATATAAAAACGAAAAACACTGTCCTAAGGTAGAAATGAACATAAAAATTGTCATAAGGCAGATATAAGACAAGAAAACAAATTGTAACTATTATATATATATATATATAAAAACGAAAAAAAAACCTGTCATAAGACAGATGGAAGACGAAACCAAACTATATCTAACAATAAGAGAAACGTGAGATACAAAAAAGTGTCATAAGGTAGATATAAGTAATGAAAACAAACCGTAATCAGGGCAGATATGAGGCATAAATGTTCATCAAATAATAAATATACGATACATAATATCGGCAAATAAGACAGATATAAACGTAAAGTACTAGGTACATAAAGCATATATGAGACATGAGAATGAACGTGGCAAGTAAGGCAGACATGGGGGCATAGAAATATGTCAATATATAAACTTATCACATTTATTACTCAATGATATAAATTTTTTATGATATATACATTTGTATTTCATGGATAATATAGTTTTTTTTTAAATTTATGATACACATGCAGCATGGATACAATGGTAAACAGCATTTTAATTATCGACATGGCATTATTACACAGTATTCCGTTTCTTTTAGGTTAAGTCATTATAGCTATTGTTTTAGTCGTTGTCATCATTGACTGTGGATAATTATTAACCACAATATGCTCTATATTATGATTAGTTATCCATAGTCATTATTAGGTGCTTTTGGATAGCCAATCAAAGAGTTTTATTTCAATATCCAATCAGAGGATTGGCTATATCACCAGCATCAAATGCTCAGAACGTCGTTACGATTAAATTTGAAATGAATTTGAGAAAAATATTAAATTCAAAACCTTTAAAGGATGAAAATGCTGTTATATTAAAATATTTAAATTTTAAGAGAACTGTTTTGTTGTAATTTACATACACTTATACAAATAATGTCGAAAATGCAAGAGAGTCGATGAAACGAACGAGAGACACAAGGTGAAAATGACTGGAAAAAATCGAAAGAAAGACAATTTTTTTTTTCTTATCAGCTAAGTTTATTTTCTAGTAAAGTTTGCTGCCAACTGGGTCTGTTGGTGAGAGTTTTCACTGGTAGACAATGCGGAATTTTCCCACATCATGCATCTCTAAATGACTCCTGAGATGTTCTCCACAATAGCGCCGCTCAGGGATGGCGCGAATTGGAATTTGCGACTGTGGGTTTGGCAACACTAAATTGTGGTCCGCATGACGTCACGCTTTTCGCATGCAAATGAATCTGCTCCGAAAAGGTGGGCCTTTTATTTATTTATTTTTTTTTACCCTTTTGGCGCCTTTGTTCTGTTTTTAGGCGACGTCTCTTTAATATTTATTTTCACCATTCGATTTCGAACTTCCCTTTGTTTCAGCAAACTATTGAAAGTTAAATCGAAATTTTATTCTTTGGTTTCACCCTGAGAGTTCCCGAGGAGCTTTAAATTTAGGTTCATATTAAGGAGTGTTCGTAGAACTCCCAATACTTATTAGAAAGCATGTTTTATTACATTAATATCCTTTGTCTGTGGCTTCTTTGAAATCCAGTGAAAATGAAGTCGGCTGATAAGACATCCACCGAAGAAGTTCTGAGCAAATCCAGATAAAATACGAGTCATCACCGATACAACATGGAGAAAAGATATTATGCACAATACGTAGTGTGAAGTAAAAATACAAGCTACCACAATTAGCAATAGAGGGAGCAACACGACGTGATGGGAAAGAGACCTAGGGGATGGATGATCCAAGAACTTGGTGAGGACCAAGTACGCAAGAAATCAGCCATGGAAACGGAGATATGAAATTGTGGTCCGTTTCAATAGTCAACGTCCGAATCGGGGAAGGCACTTGATAAAAGTAGGGGAAAGTGTCTGTTCTACCACAGTGGCGCGAGGTGGCGGGAGGCCTGGGAGATGGCACGGTGGCGCGGAGGTGGCGGGCGGTGCGGTAACGCGAACCGGTTCCCCAATATTTGGCACAGGTTTTTATTTGGCGCGTTTTTTATTTGATGTGTTTTTTTTTTTAAATCAAAAATTTTAAAATTTCCTTTTCAAAAGATTTGAATTTGCTTATTTTTGTAATCAAAAGTTTTTAAATTTTTATTTTAATCAAAAGTTTTTAAATTTTTATTTTAATCAAAAGTTTTTATTTTTTTAAATCGAAAGTTTTCTAACTTTTACTTTTATATTTATTTATTTTTTAGTTTTTTTGGAAATACCAAAGTAGAGTTTGTTTTATGATTTCTTATATTTCTAATTCCGATTACAATTACCGGTTTCGCTCTTTTCTAGCTAAAATATCACGTGACGGGATAACTCTGCTTTCATTCACATACCGGAAAAATAACCATCTAACTATTTTCCTCGTAGTTGAATCCAAGTTTTTCGTGTGGGAGAGGGATCGGCCTGGTGGTGGATTTGGGAATTTATTTCGATTTCTATTGTTTCGAGAGAATATTCCTATTGATCGTGATATATGTACATGATGATCACATCTCCCCCTTTTTAGCGTTTGTATTTTCCCCCTGGCGGAGAATTTTGGTATTTTTTGTAAATGTCTTGTTTTCAGGGACATTTCTCTCGCTCGTTATATATACCTGTCTGATGGTCACGTGCCCCTTTTTTAACGATCCTAGCTTCCCTAGCGATGGATTTCGGTATTTTCTTCGATTTTTATTTTTTCAAGGGATATTTATTTCGATCGTTGTATCGGGTGGTCACATGCCCCCTTTGAACCGTAGTTTCTTGTCAGGAACGGAACATCACGTTGTTTTGACTGGTCTTGGGTTAGAATCGTTAATGATAGGATGCAATTTAAAATAAGGATTTGAATATGATTGAAAATGCAAACTTACAGTTATTTTAAAAAAATCGCGATAAAATACAGTAACTATAAATTTTAGACACTCGTCTATAAAATCGTCTTAGAGAGATGCTCGTCTTAAACAGGTGAACGGTCGGACATTTTTTGTCAATCGCCAAATTCACATAGGGAAATAAACTAAAATCTTAAGCTATGATGAAGACGGTTGTCTGAAAGATCGTCTTAGAAAGGTGGTCGTCTCACAGAGGTAAAAATTGTAATCACATAGGAAATTAACAAAGTCTAAAATCTTTAACCGTAATAAAGACGGCTGTCCGTAAGATCGTCTTAAAGAGATGGTCCTCTTAAAGAGGGAATGCTCATAATCACCGCATTCCTATTAGAAATATAGGAAATCATAAAACAAACTCTACTTTGGCATGTAGCGAAAGATTTCCAAAATAACTAAAAATTAAATAAATATAAAAGTAAATACGTGGAAATATTCGACGAAACAATACGCAATATAAATAAGACACGTGGACACGTGGGATTCCACGTTCACTCCTGAAGAAGGGCGAACTTATCGCCCGAAACGCGTAGGATTGAACTCAATCTTTAACATAAATACGCTTCTAAAACGCTGTTTTTGTGCTTTATTTATAAAAAAGTAAATGTTAGAAAATTTTCGATTTAAAAAACACGCGTCTCCTCTAGTGCGCCGTTAATCCGGGTTCGACTCCCAACGGTGCAAAGAACGCTTACTCAGAGATCTCATAAAGATCGCACGGCTCACTGTAGTCCGGGGTTTGGTTCCCTAGGCCTTAAGAGGTTCGGATTCCTCGGAAAACAGTAGGTCCTAGCGCAGTAACTTTCGATTAAAATAAAATTTAAAACTTTCGAAAAAAAATTTAAAACCGATTTAAAAAAAAAGCAAATAAAAATCCGTGCCAAATATCGGAAACGGTTCGCTTGCGCAATGCCCGCCACCCCTCCGCACCTACCGACTTCCCGCACCTCGCACCACTTCAAGATAGAACCAGGCTGCTTTCCTCCCTACTGATAAAATGCAATTCCATAAGCAAAGACACAGTGAAGTTGATATACAACTAAAGTAAATAGAATACCGTCTCAAACTGTGCGCCGGAGTAGAAACTGCCATGTTTGTCACTAGCGATTCATTAAATAACGATTAACCGTCCAAGGTGTCGGTTAAAGTGAATTAAGAAGAAGAAGAGTTTGGAAACGTTGTCAATATTGTTCAATTAAGAACTAGAAAAGTTTGGAAATGTGGATTTGGAGTTTAAATAAAAACGATAAGAGCGTTTTGTCAATGAATGTTTACGTTCGCGGGTGACCTGAAACTAAAAAATTATCTACATGGTTAGGATTATCTCATTTTGAAATTTCCAAATATTTGGTATTTTGCCGTGTCTGCGACATGAGCGATCTTTTGTATTATTATTGCATTTTGTACGTGTTTTCGGTCTTAGATGTATGAATTTGAAACGATACGAAGTGTCAAGTATTCAAGACTTCCTTCTGTAGGTTATTCGGGTTCAGTATTTAGGAACTTCATACTTTTCTGCGGGTGTTCAAAATTATTGTCCTGTTTTGGCAGCTCAATGTAGGTGTTAAGGGGTGGGTTTTAAGTAAGCGCCGTAGTGCGGTTGGTATCAAACCTGTGGCTGACAAAATGACAAGTACAGTGTCAACACTTTCCATATGCCACATGTCTTTAATTTGTCTTTGTTAATTACATTTCCTGTTATTATTGTGTGCACATACAGTCAAATCATTCTCTGATAACTGGGATTATCTTCCCATACTGCGTACTTCCCAAGGCTATATCAGATGTACACACACAGTACAGAACTAGCTATACGAAATTCCGAAGTCCAAGCCATCTCAAAATGGGGAGGCATTCGCTTCCTCCCCCCTCTTTCTTTCTTTCTTTCTATACGGTAGCCTTTTTGTAATTTTGACAAAATTGTACTAAATTCTGCAAATTAAATATTCTGCATTGTATACTATTTATTATAATACATTTCGCAATTTGCAATACATTCGTGTTTTAACTTTAAAAAATGGTGTAAACGCGCATTTGTGGTAATGAACTTGAAATGTGGAACGCTATTGGTCGGGAGGTTTACGGAAAATTGATTCTCTTTTTAGTAAGTTTGTGGGGTCACGGTTTCAAGTACAACGTCCTTTTGAAATATGTGCATTGTTATTTTATTCATACTCAATATATTATATTCGTGAGACTGTATCCAAGACTTTATGGGATAATATCTAATGCGCCTATTAAAAAGAATATAATTCCTGCTTCTTTTATACCCATAATCGTTCCATGTCGGTCTTCAAATCCTTATATTTGGGGATCTTGCCAATTATTTGTGGTTTATTATTGTATCTCTAGTTTTTATTGCTATCACTATGCACATGTGTTCTCGCATTTGGCGGTAGAGGATTGAGACGGGTACAGCTAAGTGTGCCAAATCACTTACGGAATGAACCCAGGAGCCATTTTGCCCACCATTAATAAATAGAGAGCCTCGTTCACATTCAGTTATTGAATGATTCGACACACGGCCAGATTCAAGTCAAGGAAGTGCACAGGAATTTTAGGGCCTTTAACTTCCTATCTAAACAATCTCATGAACTGTAAATTAAAATTTATTATGAGAGTAAATGTTGTTTTCATCAGATTCCCTCCCTTCTTTTTTTATCAATCACCCCTTTTTTAATTCTATATATATATATATAGGCCTCAGCCAAGTATTCGAGTCTTTTTTCTGTGCTTATGGATTATTCAGGCGTCATGTCAAACAACTTTCTGATTGTTCGGCGTATGTTGAAGATTGCAGCCTTTTGCAGCTTCTCTGGCGTAAACAGGGTGGGGGGTGTCGATAGGGGCTGCAACCCACCATTGCAATGAAATTTTGCATATTTAATATAGGAATATGTGAGTTGTAGCTCTGTAACCCCCATTGAGCCTATAACCCCCAACCTCGGCTTCTACTTGCTTATGTGTTGCTCCCGATTTGCGTCGTTGGTTTGAACAGAACGCGACTTGATAGCATTATTGGTACAAGATCAGCCCTTTTCACATACCAAATGTTTCGGCTTCGTGGTTATGGTATTGGTATTTAGTTATTTTTGTTGAGTATGTGGCCTGCATATTGTTCATGTCAAGTAGTGCTTAATCTACCATCAGCGGGGCAGGGGACATGGTCTACAGGACCCCTGGACAATTTGGTAGATCCTGCCCCAACCAATTATATTTGTTAAATTATTAAATTTCCTCGCTGGGCTCCTGGACAATTGCCCCCCCCCCTATTCCATCCCTGAAATTAATTTTCAAACACAGCGGAAGAGCAGCAACGGGTAAAGTTATAAAAATGCAAAATACTTTGGAATCTTTAACACGAAACTCTGTTGATGGGAAATTCTCATTGACCAAAATAACACCATCGCGTTACATTTCGGTGAGATGGCAAATTTCGTCCGTTGTCTCCTTTGTTAACGAAACACGAGTTTTCAACAAGTTTAAACAAATGTCAGAGAACAACAGTCAAAATGTTGCAAAACTGCTTCCTAGAGCCAGGAGTAAAATGTGGACAATTGTCGTTGTTCCAGCGAAAAGAATCGTTGTTCTAATGCGACACGTTGCTTTGTGACAGAAGCTATGTCGGACTGAAATCTGTACGGTTCTTTCTGAAGTGACAGCTTTGGGTTTAGCATTTTTCTGGAAATTAATAGCGTTTTGGCTATGAAAAATGGCTAAGAGCTATTCATTCTCTTCTCATTAACGAACTGGGCAATAGTTACGGAAACCTATGCGTTGAAATACATTCAAAACAAGGATGTGTAGAAGGAGGTGGTTTTGAGGGAAGAACTTCTCACCATTTGTATAACATGTTTAATAGCAAAATAAAATTCGGTGTGAGAGGGAAAATTTTGTTTCTTAAAAATCCTTCCTTGTTTTACCAAAAACACCCCAATTTTGAATTACCAATAAATCGATTAAATGTTGTATAACTTTTTTTTAGATTAGCGCAATTTTTTAAATAATCTCCAATATTTATTTTTCTATGACCATTTATTTACTCCTTGTTTCTAATTTCCATAGACTTTCCTTTTGGATTTCTTAGTCATAGAATCTTTTTGTCTCTAGATTCCGTTTTCCTAGAACCCTTTAGTCTACGTTATGTATTTCTAGAACTTAACATCTAGATTTCTGATTTCTAGAGGCTTTTGTTCTACATGTCCTGCAGCTAGAATCAAGGTTTAAATTGGGCGAGAGCCTACAGGAGCTCGGCTCCGGTACTTCTTCATTTTTGGCGATTATTTAAATATTAGCCGGAGCCCTAAATAGACGCTCACACGGAAAAGTAATGAAATTGGGATTATGGTTATCAATTTTGTTGTCAAGAAAAATGGACATGAACAATTCATATGATTTATTGACTCTTTTGCGGTCATTCGACTTTTTAATCGATTTGTCACAATATTAGGGCTTCTGCATTTTCTTTTTGTTAAAATTGGTTGTATTTCTACGGAGCAAGTATAACAATGGTCATTCTGCGCCGAGCCATGCGAGTCTGTACGCGTACGGTTTTAACTATAGAATCAAAATTCGAATTGCAAATCAGTTAGGTATGTCTTTGTACTAACGTGAATTAGACCCAATTTTTCGTACAGTCTGTCAACCCTTTACTAGTACCACCAGCACCACGCCATGTTTTGCCATCTGCTAAACTTCAGGGCAATATACAAGTAGAAAACAGCAACATCGAAACACCAACTTAGATGGATTCAAGAGATTAAAAAACGTGTCACTGTAATGGGATTTTTTTTTTATTCGCCCCTCAGTCGTAGTCATTTAATTATACTAGCGTTTGGCAGTTGGTTATTGTCAGCTGTGTTACTGGAAGATTGTCCTGTAATGAAGTTTTGTTTTAATCTGTATATTTTCCCCTAAATTTTTGTATGTTAAGCCATAAAAGAAAGCATTCACTTTCTCCTTACAAAAAACGGCGCCAAGAAGATATTCTCATGCACAATACCCTTCCTGCTTCCTAGCTCTCATCCTCTCGTACAACCTAAAAATCTCTACAATAGTCCAAAATTTTATGGCGCAAGTAAAGAACGGACGGAGAAAGACTGCCATGGTTTTGATCACCGCATCTTCTCATCCCGTCTCGTTGGAGTTGCATCAGTACAATAGAAGTCCGCTAATTGGAATCTTCAAAAGCCCGGACGTACAAAGATACCCTTAAAATCGCCTTACATCACTATACGAGAAAACTCGTAAATGTCAGCAGAAATTCTTGCCTTTCTTCGGAAGCGACCGCCGCAGGGGAAAACCTGGACCTCCATGCCGACCAAACGGCAAGACACTTATGCGATTCTGATTGGTCAAGACAATAACGAATCACAGGTCGAAGACGCCATCTCAGAACTTCGAAAGATGTCAAAGTTTAATCAGTTTTGAGTAAAAAGTTTAACGGGATGAGTTGAGAATTTTAAGTCTTAAGCGAGAGACGATG
>QLNU02015003.1:26112961-26127427 GCA_006491805.2 Dysdera silvatica | reverse complement strand
GCAGGCAGCGACCACATAGAGATTCCATTGTGTAGCAGGAGGGGAAAAGCAAAGCGTATATATACGTCTCGGCCAGTATTAAGAGCCTACCCCTTGGGCGTATATATATGCTTCGGCCAGTTTTCGAGCATTTCGCCAGACGCGTATATATATATACGCTTCGGCAGTTCTTCGAGCATTTTGGAAAAGCGTATATATACGCTTCGGCCAGTCAAAGGGTTAATTAACTAACTTTACAGTTATTTTTTCAACTTGCTTTTATTCTAGTAAAGTTATGCCAGTAATTGAAATAGTTAGAATTTTGCATTCTTTGCTAGCCATTAGTGATCATGTGGCACTCCCCTTAGCCAGAGATGGCCATTTTTTCAAGTAAGCTTCGTTCTCCGGGGATTCACGCCCTCAAATTCAAAAGGGAACGTAGAGGTCATTTAACAGACCCTAAGCTTACAGCTGGAGGGGGAAATATTGTCAGTCGGTATTTCATAGGGGCACCATTCGAGCGACGGACATCACCCCCTGATACGCTTACATACCACCATGCTTACTTGCAACTAGCTATTCATGTGCCCTGTGCAGGAATTTGAATTTAGTCCCCTGAATTAATTAGATTTTGGAAAATAATAAAACAAATACATTACAATAGATTTTTAATAAGATTTATTTTAATTGCATTTTTCTGGCTTTCATTTCAGCAAATTCATTACACACATCATCATAATCGATATTGTATTCTATTGAAATAATAGAAAGATTGGATAATCGTCCTTGTTCAACAGTTGATCTTAAATAATTTTTTATTAATTTCAACTTGCTGAAACTTCTCTTGCACGAAGCAATAGAAACGGGAAGAGTTAGAAATATTCGAAGAGCGCCATTGATATTTGGGTATGAACCAAATCAATTAAACCATTCATTTCGATTGTTCATGTTGGTGAGCAGAGACATCCAGGTAAAACTAAGTCAGGCAAAATCTAATCGCCAAACCGCGCAGTTGAAAGGCAGAAAAACGTGAAATTTAAAAATATAATTTCTTGTAAACAGAATTTTGTGCCCCCCCCTTTTCCAAGTGGGCCCTATGCAGGTGCACCCGTTGCACCTGCCTCGTTACGGCACTGCTTACTTGGGTCGAACTCACACCCAGCGAGTAAGAAGGTAGTGTCAGAAGGTCCACCGCGACGCATTGAAACGAAATTGGTACGACCAAACAAAACTAAATTTCATATGTAATTACATAAGACAGATAAATTTTTCTTTATATAAGCTGTTTGCAGTGTTACATTTCAAAGGGGGGGCAGGACATGTTACCCCTTAAATAGAGCTGTCCCCTAATCGAAGGTGTCCCTTAAAGGAGGTAATACTCTATTTGTAAATATAGATTTGCGTAATTTATGCCCAAAAGAAAAACAAAAAGGAACGAAAGTGATATAATGATTATGAAAGATTGAGAATATTCCTTTATACATATAATTCATACATTCGGCAAATAAATTCCTCTCAATTTATAATAGAAATGTAGAAATCGTTATTTGTGACATCAATTCAAACTGAGAAGAAATTGATTGGAAACTGAATGCTAAATGGCTGAAGTACATATAATAGATGCCAATATTACGATTAAAATTTCCATTCAGTTTTATATCGATTAGGAAACGGTATGACCTCCGATATAACGATTTTTTCAGACGAGTGACTATTGGCAACGTCCAAAGATTTGCTGCTTTTCTGAACTTCATCGCAGCTAGTCACTAGCGCGGGAAATTAAAGCGCGCAGTCACTTACAAAAAGAGGATGATTTTAAGTAGCCTATCTTGTGTATATGTGTTGCCATCGACGTTTAGAAAAGACAGCAAACCTGAGTAAACATATCTAAAGTCAGATTCAGCTCAGTGAAGGCATTGAGGTGTTCAGCATTTTTTTAAACTTTTTTATTTCCATGTACAATGTAACGTTTTTATACAGTTCTATAGTATTTTGTTACGTTTATTTTAAATGCCCATGATCCTTGCATTTTATTGAATTGCCATGGTTTCAATTCGTTTGTTATGGACTCCTGGGTGGGCTTAGTAGTATATAAATATGGGTTTGACCCAGGACCGGACACAGACTTTGATTTTGGAAGTCAAGGACAGAATTTGCCATGGTCTTGGAATAACACTCATTTACTTAGGACCTTTCTTTGTGTGGTCATGTATTGTCACAACGACTGTTCCAAGAAGAATAAATAAAGTATTATTATTATTATTTATCATGAAAGTTGGAATTTTTTACAGTGAAAAAATATATTTTGGGGGTCATGACCCCTGTGGCTTTCTCCTTGTGTCCGCGCTTGGTTTGAACCCAATGGTAAAAAAAAAAAGCTCATTGCTTACCGTAGTTAGGCGATGGATACACCAGGCCTCAAATTTTTGGATTTCTGTAAAAAATGTGGATCCAGGTTGCCACAATGGCATGAAGTGGCACTTCGGTAGTTATGCAAGTTGCCTTTGCGATTACGATGTTGGCGAAGATTCCCACTGTGCTTGGCTATGCGTAAATGCAACGAGGTTCAGAGGTTACGTTCATTATTCAGTCCTGTCCAAGATGACCTAGGAGCCGTAAAAATGTGAGAGAGAAAAAGGGTATAATCGAACATTGTTGTTCAGAGGTAGGTGTGTGAATCGCGCGGGCCACGGTAAAACCTCTGGCCCGGCAGGACTAATAAACATAGCGAGAATTTCTGTGTTTACGGCTCAAGGGCAGTAAAGGTCATGCTGCTTCGATATATATAGTTTTTTGAGGAATACGAGTCACTGCTGTTAAGGAACCCAAACCCCTGGTCACGATGAGCAGAAAAATGGCACTGCCTTGTGCGATACCATTACCATGTGCCATCTCGGAGAGAGAGAGAAGAGTGTGGCAGTGTGTACATTTTTCGTGACACTCCTTTGTGACCTCGGTACTACTTCCAATAGTATCGTGGCGTGCCATGTTTTTGCTCATCGTAGTCCGGGATTTTGATCCATTTGGCAGAAGGGTTCGGATTTCTCTGAGACCTGTGGGTCCTAGCCCAGCATAGCTTTGGCTATCCTCACGCCTTAAAAACACAAACATTTGCTATGACCAATATTCCTGCCCGGCCGGAGGTTTTACCGTGGCCCGTGCGATCTACGTGCTTACCTCTGAATAGCACTGATGGGACTGACTGGTCAACGTAACCTCCGACCTTCGATTTACTTACACATGGCCAAGTACATTGGGAGTCCGACCTGGTCCCGTAAGTACAAAAGTCTTATCTGTAACAACCAGAGTGCCACAATGGCACAGTATATATACAAATAAAACCTCTGAAGTCCGTAAAAACATTATTAGTTTTGAGAACGTATTAAGAAATTAATTTAATGAGATACTTATGGCAGAAAAAAAACTGCGTTTACGTAAAGAAAATATGGACGGTTGGGATATAAACTTGGGAGGAAACTGAATAACGCTTGTAGACAAGCATTGAACCGGACCCCTCAAGGAAAAGGAGTAGACCGAAAAATGCATCAAGACGAACTTTACGAAACGAATTTATGAGAGAGGGGGAAAGTAAAACGGGTTGAAACAGGTTTACCAACAAACTCGAAAAAGCCGAGAAAAATGAAAATTTTCTTTTTTTTTAAAGTCGCACATTCTGCCTAGAGATTAGAAGAGAAGGGGAAATTTAAAGGACCCGGGATCACAAATATAAATTAATATTCCTGTACCCTCTATGTAAAATTAAAAAAAATGTGACTTTTGTTGTTCAAAGGGTTAAAGCCAATATTCCCATACATTCGAATTCGGTTGGTTCGTTGCATTTTTATGGCCGCAAGCGCCATTCTGCGTAAATCGAGTGGTTAGCAACCAAAGGAAGAGCCTATTTGGCTATCATACATATATATTACTATACACTTTACCATTGGCGCAGTATAGCCCAGATGCTCTTGCGCCATAAAACATCCAAACAAACAAACAAACTCTTTACCATTACTTTTACCACATATTTTACTCCATTATCTTTTTACTACGTAATTTACCATTACTAAGACGCTAATAGTTGACCACATATTTCAAGAAATCTTCTGTTTAAACGAAATTCACAAATCAATAACTAAAGTTAAAAAAAAAAGTATTTTTTTTATAAAGTAAAATATATGGCTATCGTACGTCTATACATCTTTACCATCACTTTTACCACATATTTTGCCATTACCGTTTTACTACATATTTAACTATTACTAAAACGCTAATAGTTGGCCACATTTTTCAAAAAATCTTACGTTTAAACGAAATTCACAAATCCATATCCAGAATTCACAAAAAAAAAGAAAGTATTTTTTATGAAATAAAAAAAGAAAAAAAAATATATAGTAACTTCATAAGAAGGAAAATATGACATAACATAAAAATATATATGCATACTTATATATTAAAGGAATTAAAAAATTAAATGAAAAGAAGTATAAGAAATTAATAAAATTAAATAAATTAAATGAAAAGAAGCATAAGCAATTCATAAAAGGTGACTGCGCAAAAGCTGCAATTGCATTTTTTATGATAAAAACAGTATTTTTAGAAATGTAAGAAAGTTATGAAAAATTGAAATGACAGGAAATTGACAGAAATAGAGATAGCAGAAACACAGTAAAAACATTAAAAATAAAAAATAAAAACAGAATAACAATAAATTAGCAAAAATATTTTCACTGCCAATAAGTTTAGCAACTTCATAGGAAATACAAAAATAGAGTCAGTAAGTAAAAACAAGCAATTTGAGATAAGAAACGGAGAGAATTCGACAAACATAGCATAATAAATGGAAAATGAAAAACGGGATTCCACGTGTAGGAACTTTTTCAAGGGAGGCTCCAAGCACGTGGTCCTTCAGCAATGGAATGTTTCTGTATGGAAAGTAGCTTAAGCTAAAAAAATTCCACGCCTCACGACATTTCAGGAGCAAAAAACGAGCCGAATTAAAACGAATAAAATTTATGAAAATGATAAAAAATTGGGGGATATACATTGGGATGCAGACGGAATAACGATACAGCGAACAAGGTGTGAACAAAGTTAGGCTTAAACGGAAAAGAGCGGAGGGGAGGGCAACAGGGCAGCAGAATTGCCAGCCTAAAGCTAAGGAAGCCAAAAGCGTTAGGAAAGCCTCCAAAATGGACAGATTTCAGAGCAATTTTTTGTTTTTTGAATATTAAAAATAAACAATAAAACGTTCAGTACTAGATTGTCTTTAGGGCGTATAATCCAGCAGTGGCAACCTTTGATCAGTTTTTTTTAAGGAAATGGCCATGAAAAGGAATCAAATCACCCCACTTTCTTTCTTTACTATTCCCTCTATCAAAGTTTTGGTTGAGAATGCAGATAAAGTAAAAGAACGTAACAGCAAAAAAGCATAGCAGAAATTAAAAAGGAAAGCTCAAAATTATATGGATATTTCTAAGAAACAAATAACTAAAAACTCCATGTCTCGTGAAGAAAGGTTGTTTTATTTTCTGTCGGAAGATATCAATAAGGCTTTCTGTTTGTTTTTATCTTATACTGTGCCTGTATTTTAAAAAGCAAATGCTCAATTTCAGTCTGCGGAACCTCATATTCATATGCTAAAATCTTTTCTCTTAAAATTGTACAGTGAAATGCTAGTGAAATTTGTAAAACCAAGCATCATAAAACCATGTAGTGATATTTTGAAAGTTCACTATCATTAGAGGGGTAATCAAAAAGATGATGTTGATATCTTAGTGGAAATGGGGAACAATAGCAGCATGCGACTACATGCTCAATAAATTTCCTTTTGAGTTAGAAGTGTTACATCATGCAGAGGTTACACAAATATCGAATTTTGAAAATGCATCATTTTCCAGCTTAAAATATTTTACAGAAAAATTTCCTGTTCTTTTGTTCAATAATACAGAAGATGAAGCTGTTGATGCTTTACAAACAGAATTCAGCGAGTTCCAGGCTTTTAAAGTTCCACAAACTGTGAGTAATGAAGGTAGCATTGATGCACAATGGGCAGCCATAGGTAAAATAAAAAATGATACTTGTGAATTAAAATTTAAACGACTTTCTCAGGTTATGCTGTCAATACTTACGATCCCTCACAGTAATGCAGCATGCGAGAGAGTCTTCAGTCAAGTGAAGAAAATTAGAACTGACTTCAGGTCAACCATGTCTGATGACACATTAGAAAATTTACTAATAGTTAAATGCAGACATGTGAAATGTTACGAGAATGTATTTGACAAAAATTTCTCAAATGCAAAATCTTGCACTACAGCATTTGTAAATTCTAAGAATTAATATTGCGTTTAATACAGTTTAATCCTCTATTATTATTAATTTAATAAATACTTAATTTCCTCATTGTGCCCTTTTTTCATAAATTATGTATGATTTTGTTTAATTAAAAAATGGTGGCCTGCCCACGCATGCACAATTGACTACAGATTTTTCACTTCTAGAAGTTGGCGCCTAAGATTATACACTATGTTACATTGTTTACTATGTTACATACACACCTAATTATACACTATAGTACATCGCGAACACAATTACGGATTATTTTGGAACACCAAGTGACGTTGAACCACCAAAGGGCAGGGCATTTTGTCCTTTACACAGAGGTGTCTCTTCTTCGGAGGTACATGTATTGATACATGAAAGTAACACCCACAGGACATTTTGTTTCTTAAATAGAGGTGGTCCTTTTTGGTAGGTAAATGCTTTGATACATACATATAGTAAGGGTCACCCAAGGGACCGGGCACTTTGTCCCTTAAATAGAAATGCCCCTTCTTCGGAGGTAACACTATGCTTACTAATGGTTATTAATTTGCAAAAATTGTTATTATTATTAATTTACAAAATTGTTATTATTATTAATCTACAAAATTTTATTATTATTAATCTACAAAAATTGTTATTATTAATCTAAAAATTGTGGTATTAATCTACAAAATTGTATTAATGATAATTTACAAAATTGTTATTATTAATTTACAATTGTTATTATTAATTTACAAATTACTATTAATGAATTTATAAAAATTGTTATTATTATTATTAATTTACAAAATCGTTATTATTATTAATTTACAAAAATTATTATTATTATTAATTTACAAAATTTGTTATTATTATTATTATTATTATTATTAATTTCTGTTTGTTATTATTGTGTGTGTGTCCATTTACAAAAATTGTTATTATTATTAATTTACAAAAATCGTTATTATTATTAATTTACAAAAATCGTTTCCTTCATTTTAGAGACGTGGAATCCTGGGGCCGCCTGTTTTGTTTATTGGAAAATGCAGCGGCGGCCTTAAATTTGGCCTGGGAGTTCCAATTCCAGGTTGTGAGATACTATGGAGCCTCCCGCAATATGAAATTTTTTAAATCAACACGAAAAAATTCTATGGAATTTAAGATAGCCTATAATTATTTATGAATTCACATTTCTTTGATTCCCTAGCAGCTTAAACAATGCTCGGCCACAGACATAGCGATATTTAAATTCAGCCGCATGCGGTATTCTACCGAACGTACAAAAATTGCAGTTGCATCAAAAATGGGTAAATTTGCACAACAAAAGAATTACTAAACGATTAATTTGACAAAGGTTCTGCAGTGAATGCTTTTCCCATCTTCATGTTGTACACATTCTCCCACTTTTTCTTTCATTATGAACGCACAAAGATAATGAGATGGTAAGTAACATATTCGTTCGTTTTTCAATATTTATCCGCATGGAGTTAAGAGTAAGAAGGAATGGTCCAAGAATATATATTCCTTAAACTTCATTAAGGAATTAAATTTCTTTGAAACATTAACCATTCTTATTAACATTGAGCGAATGAATGTACGATTTAGAAAGACTAACTTTTTCGAATGTGAACGAGTACGAAAATCAAAGTGCGTTAAATGATGAGAATGAAAGGGACAAAGAAGATTGCTTTTCCTTAGAGAATGCCAATTATTTTAATGTAATCCCCGAAAAAAAAGGATTTTTCTACCAGTCTGATGTGGAGGCTCATCCATTTGTGTGTGCTTGCCCTTTGTCCCTCAAACTTTAGGGCTCGATCTGTCTAAATACGCCCCTGAATGTTTTTGCTCTAATATACTGCTATTGTTATTTGTATAAGTATAGTGGAGAAGCATAATTTGCTCTAAATTGTTTCTGCCTTTTGCAATAAAGATAATATAATTTATAGAGTCACATAAAAGAATAATATGAAATGAAAATCAATGTGTTGCCCGTGTGTTAGTTATTAAATGAAACTTTATATTTTATTAAATTTTTACATAGGCCTCTATAATATTTATTACACTTAAGAAGAACAGACTGCGAAGTGAAGGTAATTTCAGTGTCTGCCTGTCTGTCATTGGCGTACGCAGGGGGGTGTTGATGGCTGTTGTAACCTCCCATTGCAATGAAATTTTGTATATTTAACATAGGAATATGTGAGTTGTAGCTCTGTAACCCCCCATTGAGCCTATAACCCCCTTACAAACTTTCTACGTACGCCTGTCTATCTGTCTGCTCTTAAAATGAGAACTCTGTGACCATTTAGTCAGTAAAATATATAATCATAACAAATGGGTCGTCGGCCTATCTTTCATATCCCTTTGTCGCAAAGGACTTTAGAGCATCGAAGGGTGATGCCACTAAATTCGTCACAAAACGCATCATAAAATTCACAAATTCACCTCATCGTCTACAAGCAGTTTTAAAATTCAATGTGTAAACATCAGAACATGGACAGTGATGGCGAAAGCGAAAAATACGTAAGACACATCTCTCTCTTTTTTTACGGTTTTTTCCCTTAGTTTGCATAAAGAAATGAATCCATCCTGTCTTACCCTATCCATTTCCTTTTGATTTAACGCTTTTCTTAGTGCTTTTTCATCGCCCGTTTTGTCCATAGTTCGTTTCACATGAGTGCCGCACACGTCTTACACAATGACACGTGACGGATGCGTTCTACTCGGTTGAGTTTTAAGGTGCAGAAAATCGTTTCCAGAAAAAAAATACCACGTAGTCGATCCATCTTTCTGGTGTTTTTATCTGTCCGGCAAGAAGCGAAAAGGTCAGTTTGAATGCATTTTATATCTTTTGTGCACCCCAACTCATTTTGAGGAGTTTGAAATTCATATCTTTTCAAGGAAACGCAGTCAAGTGAGTGTATTCCTGTTATCGTCCTAAAATCGCTAGAACTGGAGAAAATTTTACCGATTTGGCAACGTTGTAGCTCAATGAATGATATTTGGCATCCAACTTTACAAAGCTCAACCCACAGCTTTGCTGAAAAAAATAGAAACATCGTCCTGGGACGGAGTTGAACCGGTGACTGGTGACCTTACACAAGAACCAGAGTGTCATGCCAACTAGACCACCTGGACATCAGTACGCTTCACCTCTTCTTCTTCGTATTTAAAGTCCATAGACTATTATTATCTGTCGGAGTGATAACATATTTGCCAACTGTTGGTCGGCACAAAGCCACGGGGCATTTTTTTTTAATGGTTTTTCGTGGGGGGGCGAATTAACAATGAATGACGTTCAACACTAACGTTTTCAAAGCTCAAATTAAAGTTGTAAAATTTAGGCTTTGTAAACGCATTGGTGCCAAGTATCACATTTGCTGTTAACTCCCCCACGAAAATAAAAAAAAGACTGGTGGCTTTGTATGTCGCCAAAAATATTCAGCAATTGGATTTACCCTGCCAAGGGTAATAATATTCCATAGACTTCGTTTCTCAAGTGTATACAGTGGGGCCCATGTATTCCGGATCGAAAATACATGAAAATTATAGTAATAAATGATCGTTAATAGTAACCACTATCTTGAGTAATATAGAGAAATCTTCCCGCACCGTCGCATTCAGTTATGATTCGTCCCCCCTTTATTTTGTATTACCTTGATCTTCATGACTAGCATTCAGTTAGCTTATAAGGTTCCATCTGTTCGCATCCTGCGCCATGCCATTGCAGTGTTGTTGTGTAAATATCGCCAAATTTCGCTATTAATTGCATTAAAGCGCCAAAAATGGTGAGGTTAATTTTTCTTTAAAGGAATCAATGCAAATATGTTTTTAAATTGTGTACAGAATGTAAAAATGTTTTTTATATTGTGTATGTACAATATATTTTCTATTCAGAATCTTCTCTTAAGAATTAAGCTAGAAAAGAATATCAGAATCTCATTCATTC
Source organism: Dysdera silvatica (assembly GCA_006491805.2). Classification (NCBI taxonomy): domain Eukaryota; kingdom Metazoa; phylum Arthropoda; class Arachnida; order Araneae; family Dysderidae; genus Dysdera; species Dysdera silvatica. The sequence continues at coordinate 26,117,199 of QLNU02015003.1, read as the reverse complement.
GAGAGAAAGAGAACAAATATAATAATGTACAATGGATTTTATTAGTATTTAATTTTAGTAATATCTTATTGTGCGTAAGTTATTAATTAAGCTTTATCATACGTATGTATGGAAATTACTGGCGCACGCAGGGTTTGATGATGGGATTATAACACTCCATTGCGATGCAATTTTGTAAATAGACATACGAATACATGGAGTTGTAGCTCTATAACCCCATTAGAAGCCTGTAATCGACTCCTTACAAACTTTCTGCGTAGGCCTATGACGTAAACGAAAAATAAATAGGCCTGACATATGGAGATAGCTACTATTTGCCGGTGATCTTGCAACGTGTCGCCTCGTGTCCGTGGGTGACATATATTTTTAAATAGACGCTTTATAAATTGCACTGACTATTTCAAGATAGATAAAGGGCAGGTACATTGGGGTTTCAGGCAGCGGGTTTCCCCCTCCAAGAATATATATCAATTTACTTTTACTTTTATTACTCATATTTATACTTTTATCACTCGCCCGAACCTGGCAACAAATTTTGTGGAATAGGTTTAAATTGCAATTTTCAAGAGTTGCGTCCCACCTCCTTCGAAAAAAAAAAATAATAAATTCCGGATCTGCAAATAGTTAGATAGATAGTTAGATAGAGATAGATATTATGTAAAGTCTACTGACTGTTTCAAGACAGGGGCGGACCGGGTCCTCTCAAAAGGCGCATGCCTTGGACTTTCAGAGACCGTGAGTGCTTATCCATTCGGAAGTATCAGTCCTATCGCCCATGTGGGAGAACCGGCCTGAGGGCGGATCGGCCCAGCCCGCCCCTGTTTCATGATAGATATTGTATAAACTATACTGATTTTTCCAAGGTATATGCGCTATGAATCGTACTGAATATTCCGAGGTAGATATTCAACAAGAATTTGAAAAGACATCAAGTCATCGGAAACGCATAAATAAAGATTAGCTTCTTATGAAAGTGATGATGATTATAATCTTCTCTTCACCCTTTTGTTTCTCTCTCTCTTTATATTATTCTTAATATTTTTCTTACACCTTTTCCTCCTTTCACTTTTGTTGTCTACATTTCTTGTCGCGTCTTCTATTGTTCCTTTTTCATCATTTTTTCCTTTACTTGATCTGTTTTGAAAGCTGTTTTTACGTCATCTGCCATCGCTCGTCCACTCTTTCGTGATTTCTTCCCCTTTTCCATTTTTATTTCTTCCATATATCATTATTTCTCTTTCTCTGACTCTCTCATTTCATCTTGTTGACATCATTAGAAAATTTTTCTAGTATTAAAACACATTACTGTAAATTTTCAATTTCATTTGAGTATTGTATTTTACGCAATTCACCTGTTACCTCATAGTATTTATATCATCGAAATTTATATCATCACTTTTCATAAATTAACAGAAGTAATGTATTACTTTACTTACTTAATTTCCTGAATTAACAAATTTTACATTTAACCGTGTCCAATTATATTTTTACTTTCCAGTAGTTAGTAATTATATTCAATTAATTGTTAATAATACTTATTGTGATAAACCGCAATTTTCAAATTAATTTCAGTCTAAGGAAATTACGGTTTCCATTCATTTCAGAAATTGAAGTTTATTATTTTGCAGCCAGATTATCAAGAGAATGGAAAATGGAGTCGGACCTTTGCATATTGAAGTTATGATGAATACCCGTGGCCATTGAAAAGTTTTTTTAACACTCTGCGTGACACTAAAAATGACCTGGGTGCCACATGTGGCACAGTGCCGTAGATTGCCGAACCCTTCTCTATACGATGTTCTTAAAGATACGTTCAAAACATTTTTTTTATCAATTCATGCTTTTATTTATGAGTATGGACGTAACTTGTACGTTATATAATCCATATTTACTTATTAATAAGTGGAATGGCATTAATAAAGAAATGTATTTCTAAATACAATACCTTGTACAATACATGTATATAATATATACAGATTTGTTTTTATAGGAACACCAACTTCGATGTATAGGTATCCGAATATATTTAAATACATTTGTATTTATCGTTTGGCAACATCTCAATCCTCAATAAACAAAGAAGTAAAAACCTGAGAAAACAGACTATGGAAATATAATGAAAATGCAATGTATGGAAATATAATGAAAAATGTAAATGTATGGAAATATAATGAAATATAAAGAAAAGAATGCTTGTGAAAATGTCGGAATTCGGTCACAGTTAATATGAATAAAATACTGTTTAAAATGGTTAGACAACCATTTTTATAATTAGCGTTTTTTTATTAGTGGGTGCTATTCAGAGCTGGAGCAAATGTCCAAGGGCCCGCTGTTTTTTTGTTTTTTTTGAGGGGCCTGGCAGGGTGGAGACCCCACGCTATTTTACAATTGTTTTCACACAATCAGATCTAATCACTAGGTCAGAAATTTTACCCCGGCCAGAATTTCCGCAACGTTTACCATGAATTTTAACGTTTTTGTATATACGTTTTATGCTTACTTGTAACCTTACCTGTAACGATTTTCAAACTTTAAAAATCAAACTCCAGAACGGATTAAGCGATCAATCGGATATAACGAGCATTTTCGCTGGTTCTAAGGGTCTCGTTATATATGAGTTCTACGATAAATACACAAACAATGTTTTTCTACAACGGGCCCGGGAGGAAATTTTTCTAGGGCCCCAAGAAACCTTATTCCGGCCCTTCCAATTCAGCCATATTTTTGAACTACAATCTCGTTTTATTAATTTATACGTTTTCACAATACATTACAGGTTTTTTTCAACTGGATTTGGTGATATATCGCCATTGAAAAAATAAATTATCAATCGCGAAAAATTATTGTGACCTGTAGATATGAGGATGTTTATGTAGAGGGTTCTATCTAAAAATTAATTTGAGGGTTCCCTGCGACCTAAAAATTACTTTAAGGGTTTCATGCGACCCCAAAACTACTTTGAGGGTTCCTTCAGGATATAAAACATTTGACAAAAACTGATGCATTTCCTTGTACTGTGCATTCGCGTTCAGTTGGCGTGTGATACCGTTAGCAGACGGGTTAGTCCATTGTTTTGGAGGAACTGGTTTTTCCCGCATGAAAAACCAGTTTCGGCAAGATGCCCTTCCCTAAGCTGCAATGGACTAACCCGTCTGCTAACGGTATCAGGCGTCAGGTCTGCGCGAACGCACAATAGGTGACATACGACAGAAATTTTCAAACTTCTCTGGCTCGTGGCACAGTAAACAAAGCGTTAAATTTATTGCGGCACCCTCAGCAAGGCACCATAATTTTTTTTAAGTAAAGATTTTATCATTCAAATGATCAAAAATACGTCATTTATAAAACAAGTCTATGAGATATTTCATTGGCCTTTAAAGGTTTATAGCTATCGTTTTCTTTTCTCTACATTTTCCACATGGCGGTGGCACGCACACCTGTAGGTCACTTCTGTGCAAGCGCATGTGCCACGGCACAGTGATTGAACCTGGTGACAATAGAAACGGCCATTTTATGGCGAACCTTTGCGGCACATCGCTCCGAGCGAAGGAAAAAACAAGAAGACAACATTTGAAGGAAGACAAGGAAGAAAGAAGAAAGTGAAATACTGAAAAAAGAAATCTGGCGGCGCGGTTAAGAAACCGTGCGAATCGTGTGAGACGCGTGCGCGGAAAAAAAAAAGTTTAGCAACTCATGCGCATCGCCATGACCGACATAGACCCTTACCCCTTCCTCCGTACAAAGTTCCGTCACTCATAAGTATAGGTTGGATTCTAAAAGTTTGAGAGAATCAGGGGAGGAAGGAGAATCAGGGGAGGAAGGAGAACCAGGGGAGGAAGGAGAACCAGGGGGTGGAAGAGGAAAAAGAACCCAGCCGAAATTATGGTTGGTTTGGACCTCAAACCGCCACGAATCGTTGAGTTTTCTGCTTGCCTCTGCTCCAAGCTGAAACCTGCAAACAACAACAGCTTAGGAATACCCAAACGTTTTTCATCAAATGATAGTCATTAAATTCGAAATTAATTAAAAAAACCATCTCAAATAGTTTTAATCCCGAATTTTTAGCCACACATTTGCAGCAGTTTTTTCAAATAATGTCTAAAAATACCAGTGAATAACTAATATTTGCAGACAATATAAATATTAATAATAAAGTACAATTAATTGAACCTAATATGGCAACACAATAAAAAATACATTTATTGTATTATATATTTGTATTATATTTATTTTTTATT
>QLNU02015003.1:26101601-26112861 GCA_006491805.2 Dysdera silvatica | reverse complement strand
CGTACTGCTCACTGTAGTCCGGGGTTTGGTTCCCCAGGCCTTAAGAGGTTCGGATTCCTCGGAAAACAGTAGGTCCCGGCGCAGCATGACCACTGTAGTCTTTGAGCCGTAAAACCAAAAAACAAACGAAACAAAACAAACAAACAATATTTTTATATTAACACATGTACCCCCGAAGAAGGGATACCTCTGTTTAAGGGATAAAATGTCCGGTTAAATGAGTGGCCGTTATTGAGAGGTAATTCTACCTTTACTTTCTTTTATCTCTATGTAAATTTTTACTTTGTTGTGGTAAACGTGTGTTTTTAATGGGTAAGAATATGCTGCGACGGAACTTAAAATTTGCCGAGGAATTCGAACCTCTGTGATCAAATGATCCAAACCTCAGACTACGGTGGGCAGAAAAAACGTCCCACGTCCCATAAGACCATTGGGATTCAAACCTGGGTTGAGGGAATGCTCGTAAGTACGTTGCCATGACAACACCTTGGGGCAGTGGACCTGTAGAAATATGTTTTGAAGATAAGCAGCAATTTAATCCAGTTAAAATATTAATTATTAATTCTTTAAATGTTCAGAAGAGTTCGCCAAAATATAAGTAAATTTCAATGCAACATTAAACAAGTTGTGCACGCCATTTTGTTGGCGGAGTCTTCGTGGGACGTGTGCGTACGTCTGTGGTAAGTTGAAGACTGATTTGATTTTAGAATTCGGAAAACAATTACACATACTATTGCCAGATTCGGAAATTAAAATTATGTACATTTAGAAAACATGTAAATGGAAACAATTTGGCATTTTGCCAATTTTAGAAATTAGACTTAAGTTTCCTTTCCTTGCGTTTCTAAGTGGCAACAGTTAAGAAAAGCCTGCAAAACGAACTAGAAGTTCTATAATGGAGGCTCACAGACCTATATTCCCTGTGGGATCCGAACCCCTTAAGACCTAAGAAACCATTCCCCAACTACGGTTGCCAGTTGGTTCGTGAGCCTTCTTTTTGGCACGGTTGCTAGTCGACCCCCCCCCCGGGATAACCGTACCGTAGGTGTACATGTTATTTCTGCACCTCAATATACTGTACATTTTTTGAGGAGTAAAACCACGCGTACTGTAAAATATTTCTCTGCACTCTATAGTATCTCTACGCACGACAAAATAGTCCCACATTTAATAGTCTCAGATGGGAGGAAAACATTTCGTTGAAAATTGGAAATCGTTCAGTTGAGTCAATTCGTTAAATGAACGAATCAGTGACCGATTCCGCCAATCTGGAACGAACGAGATCCGTTCAGAAATTCGGTCATGGAGTGGCATGACTCAGGACTAATTTAAATGGCTGATTTCGGTCAAAAATTGCTATTTTTTATAGCTCTTCCTGCGACCGTACCATCACTTGTTAAAAATCACTTTTCTTTTTTTTGGTAAAATTATTAAATTATAATCGAAGTAAATTATTAAATTAATCGCTAATCAGGAACATGGACTCTCGTCAGGTGGAGGGGGTTGAAAACCCCCTAATCGTTGTTTAAATATTGGATTTGCCTAATTCTGCTATTCATTTACTTTCAAGCGTTTTACAATAACATTTTAAAATGAGGTACTTTTTAGCTAATCACTATCGAGCAATATTAATTATTTTTGTGGTATTATAGTACCTTGTACATTTACTAAAGTGCTTGACAGCCTTGAAGAAGGTGGTTATTTTTCTCAGCCCCCCCCGGAACTACTCATATGGGCGCCACTGATCAGAAGCGACTTCATTCTCGACAAAATATACAGTGAATCGAATTTAAAAGCCCACACTCAAAGGCCAATGATTTCAATCTCAATAAAAGGATATTGGAAACTTCATTTATTTATATATAAAAATTTATTTATTATAAAATTATAAAAATGTATTTACTATAAAATTATTTATATATAAAAATGTATTTATTATAAAATTATTTATATATAAAAATTCATTTATTCAAGGTTTTGAATGACCATATCCTACTCGATTATTGAACGGAAGAAAATGACTAAAATAAATAACAATTTTCAAAACATCGGAATTTAACAACAAACTGGAGCTTGTGCTGGGAAAAATTTCCATAATTAAAAACTAACATAAAATAAATATTTTTTATTGGCGCAGTATAGCCCAGATGCTCTTGCGCCATAAAAAAGCCAAACGAACAAACAAACAAATATTTTTTAATATTTAGTTGGATACCTTTTATTGATTGTGATACGTTTTGGCATCGATTTGACAAAATTTTTACAATAAGATAGACTAATTTGCCTACTCCTTCTATAAAGCATTCTTCAAACCATTTTTGTTTGATATGCTATGATTTTGTACAGCGACATCTAAATAGTTGTGCATTTTTTCAACTACCTTTAAAGTTGATTGGTTATAATTTTATGGCGCAAGGCCAACGAGATAAGACTGTATATACAGTTTTAAAATTAAAATAAATTAAAACTATAATTACACTCCAGGCTGGCGAGTGGGAAGGCGCATAAGTGCTCAAGTCGAGTATTCAGAATTTTCTGTTTAGGCTCATCATCTTTATAACAGGGGTATAGTCGAGGCGCCTAGCGGCGCCAGGACACTTCTTTAGGAGGCCTAGGGGCGCTAACGCAAAGTTTTAGGAAATCATACATTTTACAAACAAAATTCTGTTCAAGTTGTAAATAAAAAATATGTGGATCTACAATTTTATTAAGAAAATTGTGTTTTAGAGCAATGACCCTAAAATTTTGAATAAATCAACTAAGAATCGTGGGAATTTAAAGGAAATTACAGCTTGGAACACGTGTCATAAACTCTGTTCCGAAAATAGAAAAAGCCACAATGAGTTGTTTGACACAACGAAGGCTACAAGGGAAAAATGGTGGATTTCTGGCTATATTTTTGAATCGTTTTCTTTATTTTATTAGCTCACTTCAGAGGTGCATTTCAGATTAGTTTGACTTGAGCACATACGTTTGTATAACGTTATTATTATTATTATCTTACGCTTATATGCACAGAAGCTATATGCTGTAGGCAGTGTCGGATCCAGAGGGGCATTTGGGGGGTCTTGCAATGCCAGCTAAACAACTCATACGTAATGACAATTTCCTTCCCTATCAGATTAATGGGCTATTGACTGGTTAGGGGGTTCCCTGATTCTGATTCTTTCTAGATTCGCCCCTGATTTAGAAGAGCGTTTTCTTTTTAGGACTACCCCACTGCTTGATAATATATAAAATTGTTCGCGATTCCGATTTCACACACACACACACACACACACACACACACACACACACACACAAGCACTATTCTTGAAATGTATTTTCAGTGTGTCAATATGTATGTACACTGATTTATCGTAAGTATCGTAAATTCCGAGTATCTTATTCAAGTAGCTGATGAAAGTGGACTTTCACCAATGACTAATAAGTAGGTGGATCGCATACGGTTATGAAGAAATTTCATAAGGGGTAATATATTTTTTTCACTGTAAAAAATTCCAACTTCCATGATAAATGAAGGGTGTTATTCCAAGACCATGGCAAATTCTGTCCTTAACCCCCCAAATGAAAGTCTCTGTCCGCCCCTAGATATAAAATACTATTTTGCTGACGTAAGCGGAGTAGACAAATATAAAATTAATTAATTACATTTCAAAATTCTGGTAGCAGCCTCCAACGTAGTATAATTTATGCGGTTTTCAATTTATAATTTACTAAAAAAATAAGAGGGTGATAAAATTTTCAAAGAAATTGAGGTTTAAACTGACAGACCTCGACATGAAAGTGATTTGATTTTAAATTAGTTTTTTTAATTTTAATAATTTGCTCTTAAAGAACGAAATTGAGTTGAGAAAACGGCATGCGATTTTCATCACTGTCTGAGAAACCCTTACGAACGAAACTTCTTGATAAACACGCGTTTTCCAGCCGGGCTATTATTAGGAGAATATATATGGTGTTTTTGGTTTTCCTGCAGACGGCGAAAATGCTATATTGGATTTTCGTTAATAATTGTCCTAGCTGTACAAGGGGCAAAAGGAATTGGAATTCCAAAGGTGCTCGAAAAATTCAAAGCAAAACTTAAATAAAACACGGTTTCCATATACCTGGCCACTGCCAGTGTCGACAACCTTGGGTAAACTGACATGCCGGGGGGGTCAGTGGCAGTGAAAATCGACATATAAACTCCTGGTAGAAACAAGAATAGAAATGGATGGTGAGGAGAAAAAAAAAAGAAAATAGGGGGGTATGAAGAAAAGTAGCCTTAGAAAGAAAAGATAGAAAAAAAGACGACCAAGCTTAGAAAAATGGTAAACAGGGTAGAGTAGGCGGAGAATTCCAGTGCTGGAAATAGTTATGACCTAAGGACAATTAGGGGGTCTGAGAACCTCCAAGGGGGGGGACGAAGTTTGGTTGTTACGATTCCTTATGTAATGGTAGACCCCCCCCTGCCAAGGTGGACAGCAGCGCCATCTTTAAATTTGCTTATTTGTTTGTTTACTGCGCCTTGTCTTCGGTCGTTCCCTTTGTTTTCTTCTGCGCTAGACTAGTGGGCAGCCCATGCCTTCCCCGTCACGAACCCGCCCCTGACCAAAGGGGGTCTCCCAAACAGCAAAAGAAAAGCACGACTACGAAGGGTTAATCATATGCTATTACTGACTCCACATGCTACCGAAATCCGTCCTCAACGTAGATATTTTCCTAATAACACTGCGCGTTTATTTGGATGGAGATAAGGCAAAGCACGGAGAGCTCGTACGTCTGACGGCCATTTTGGAAAAATTTAGGGCATTGTACTAGATAGAAGTCAAAAGAAATCCATTCCTCGATTCATAAAAATAAGCCAAGCAAATGACAGGAAAATATCAAATCGAAATAATTTATCTAACAATGTGCCGAAAATATTTTTTTTTCTGTGATGGATTTTCGTTGTTAGGATCTGTGATGGAGTTCTACTCCCCCTACTCCCTTCTTCTCCTTTTTATTATTTGTAAACAAATGAGGTAAGTGAACTCCGAAGAGAGCTAGATGGCACAGTAATTGTAGTAGTGGTAGTAGAGTAGGCAAAGGGTGGGGGGAGGTTGGGAAGGGTGGCCGCCGAAGGCGGCACTGTAATCCCAGAGATGGTACAGTAACCAAATTATAATTGAGGTACACAATCAACGGAGGGTAAACTATGGTTTTTATCCTTTCTTTCGGAATTGATATACGTATCTCAACAATAGGTATAGAAAATTTAACGCCATTTTTTCTAATTTACGTGCCAGACGATAGCGTTGGTAATGTTGCATTAGCGTATTCAAATTTGAAGGAAAAAAAATTGATAATGGCTGGAAAAATACGCCAAGGAAAGGACAAATTGCTTCATGAACTCAAAAATCTAAAATTAATAAAAGCCAGTTTCGTTTGTTTGGTCGCCATTTTGTTCGAGAGTAATTACTTTTTTCACTGCCACTAATAATTTGCTGACGTCCGAGAAGCACGGGGAAAATCGATTAAACATTCGATAGGAATCGTCTCTTGGAATCGTAAAATTTGGCGCCAAAACGGACACCGAAATAATATACTGCCAATACGGTGTTTCCATTCATGTTTCTATTCCGTCTTCCCGGGTTCGGAGTCAAAGTTAAATCGTAGGACTCCGTTCTTAGAAAACTGCCTTGCTTTTCGGAAGTTGTAGACTAAATAGGCTCGCTTAGAGTAAGATCCAATAAACAAACCGTTGAGGGTAATAATCGACATATCACTACGTTGAACCACCAAGTGAATACTGGGTGTTTCCGTTACACGCTCCTACTGGTTGTGTGGCGGTAGTATCACAAATGGGTAGAATATAGTCCGGTAACCGAGAAGTAAGAGGGCAGGGAAGGGGAGAGATATTATAAACAACTAGCGTTAATAGAGAGAACTCCACGTTTGATGAAGCTTAAAAGTAGATTTATGATCATTTACACTATTATGATTGCTTGTACATAAATATGGAAACCTTCCAGAAACTCTTAACTTTTCAATATACCTTGTACACATTTATAAACCGAATTTCAGGAAACATACACTTTAATCGAAGTCGATTCCATATGAGGAAGAGCAACGTCTGTTTAAAACGCATGGATGTGTCTCTACACAAATGCGAATCCGGGGTGGGGGGAGGGTGCCCTCCCGAAGAAAACAAAATTTACACTTATTATTATTTACTCTAACTCGGTAACATATTTCCTGGAATTGACCGATTTTTTTTTTAAATGTTGGTCCCCCTTCTCAAAAATAAATAAATAAATAAATAAAATCTGGATCCTTTCTTGTCTCTATCCCACATTTAGAATTTACAAAGCGATAAGTAGTGACGTGGCTTTTCCGGAAAATTCTGAAATGGAAAATCTTAATTTTCCATTTTATTGTTTATTTTATTATTTTTAATTTTATTATTTTTAATTTTATGGCAGTGTTTAACATAATACTTATTAAATAAGATTTGTTTTATATGCTATATCACTACCCTAACTGTGGTCCCCGGTACTTATTTACCCCTTCCCCACTCAGAAAGAAATACTGGTCCACAGAAAATTTTGGAATAATAATATTGTTTAATCGTTATTGTTACTTCTTAGTAATTGCTACTTTAACTTGTTACTATATAACAGTTCGATCAGAGAGTCGAGGGTGTATAGTTGATATGATAACAATACCAATAACTGTTATTTAGCACTTTCAAAAATGTCAATTTAACGAATATGAAAATATCATATTAATTAAATACGCAAATCAAACTCAAAACTACAAAAATCGAATTCTTAAATTATTAGTGAAAAAATAAATCATAACGTGAGATGATAATCTTTTTTTCTGCAATAAGTTCATTCTTTCCATATTTTAAGTTTTATTTGTATGTAGGCTATTTAGTCATATTTTATACGTAATATTTTTGGGTGTAACAATTAGCTTTTTTTAAATTCATATGCCCGTCTGCCAGGGGTTTTTCAGAGCAGTAAGACGACGTGAGCCCCTGCGATATCGCAAAAGTGGGAATCAGCTGAAAATGATTGTTAACTTTAAATTTAATATATTCATATTAATTAAAATTTAGATTATATAAATTTAAATTATAATTATATTAATTTAAAATTATAATTTATATTAATTTAAAATTATAATTTATATTAATTTAAAATTATACTTATATTAATTTAAAATTATAATTTATATTAATTTAAAATTTAATTTATATTAATTCTAAAATTATAATTTATATTAATTTAAAAATTATAATTTATATTAATTTAATATATTTATTTAATGAAACTTAAAAACGATTCAGTGAAACATACGACATATTTTACTGTGGATGGGAAGCTGATGGCTGCAAATGATTCCGTTTTATTTAGCCAGGAGTGGGAGAAATTATGATTGTGTTATGAATCACAGATGAAAATATTTTTAGTATATATCTCGAAAATATTTTTAGTATGTATCTCAAAAATATTTTTAGTATGTATCTAATGCGGTTTTTTATGTCTAAACATTTTCAAATTATATATGTAAACACACAGAGAGAGAGGAAAATAATAGCAATTTTTAAAAAAGAAGAATGCATTTTTAAAATTTTAAGTTAAAAAATTTTCGGCGGAAAATTTTGAGGGTGGAAAATTTGCCCATCCACATCCCTAGTCGTAGCTAATTTCAATGTAGATGAAACTCTGGTTCTGTAGTGTATGGATATTTGCAATCTGACGTCCCAAGACGGTCACGTGATCGCTCATTTGGGGGCAGGACAACAAACCTAAAGTGACCTCCTACAATGCGTTTATAAGCGTAACCCAACTCACAGGGAAGCGAATATACTCCAATGAGTTCGAAAGCTGTGGTCATACCTCGTAGGTCAATTACTATAGAAGTTACTATAAAATATTTACATTAAGAGAGAAATTAACTTTGCCAGTGAGCGAATTTATTAGAATTGACTTTAATACGATATTATTGACAACATTCATTCATAAAATCGGTTTTAAATGTGGAAAATAATGAACAGTCACTAATTAATATTGAAATTTATGGAAAAATTAAAGAAAAATTGGTTAAATCAAAGTTCCATCGTCGTAAGCGAAAAGAGGAAAATCTGCATTTTAGAAAGATCCCCAAACGCCTCCACAAATCACTTCAGCTCACTTTCACCTATTTTCGTGCGTAAATGATATCGCGTCCGCGAAATTGATCAGATGACTAGACAAGTTTATGCAAATTTTATGAACGAAATGAAGGCTGTGAATTAACAAGAACGCAATTTTTATTCAATTCCTGTGGTAATTGAATTATCGACGGCGGAAACACGACGGAAAAATGTCTTCTTCCGAACGAAACGTCGTTGGCGGAACTGGCACTGTTCCGTCGTTTTCCATGGGGCTCGGAACCGATGCAAGTCAGTTACGTTTGTCTATTTGCTCATTACGTAAGCGGACGTAAACCCTTATTTACATCCAGTAGCAGGAGACCGCATAGTATGTATCCTTCTCGGCTTTGCCCTTAATCCCTCCCCGCGTCCACCAATCTTCGTCACTTTACATCCATCGTGATATCGAAAAACATTAAGGTTGGGAGGAATACCTGGACAGCTTAACAGTGAGCCCAACGAGCGCAGAAAAAGGCCAGGCCTTCTTCATAATGATGGTTAAAGAACGGGGTGGGTATGGCCACAAATGGGCCATAGGGGATAATAACACACGACGCGACTTTTTTTCACCCCTTATCCCTTTTTTTTTTCCTGTGTGGTTTATATTAGGGTCAAAAACCGCATCAAAACCTTGCTTTGGCATGCATCCACTGCCGGGTTCGAGCAATACGATTTGGGGTTGAAATTGGTATTGTTGGTTTGCATTTGAAGGGGCATTGTTTGACGACAGGTAGTTGATACTTTGTTGGTGAAACCGTTGGGCCAGCGCCGGGTGTTTATCAGCTAGGCCTGCTTCCTTTGAAACAATCCATACGAAGAAACGTTCGCATACTTGGTATTGTTTGCAAAAGCGGTGTGCCAATATGGCAAATGAGGCATGAAAAAAATGGGTAGACCATTACCCTCTTTCCCCTGGATACTAACTTCTTGAATTTTTTTTTTGATTTTTAAAGTATTGCATTTTTTCACTCCCGTTTTTAAAATGACAACTCATTCGCAAATTCTCAGAATATAATGAAATACATTTTAAATAAATAATTTCAATTTAACCCTTTAATGAGCAGTTGTATTAATCCGGTTCCTGCATTTCTGCAGAAGGCTCAAGTCTTCGTTGTTTCAGAGAGGTACTATTTTTAGCAGATTATAATAAGATTATGTAAATTAAAGCGAATAATAAATTTAAATTTTGTATTCACAGTTGAAGATACTTGTCATTTTGATAAGAGAAATTGAATTATAATTTGGCAAATATTTTACAGCATTACTCTCCTGTCTTTTGATGGCTCATATAATTACTAAGCCAAGCTTAAGACGCTACTGTGATATTTATATTGACATGGGACTAAATAAATATGTAACGTTTACTAAGCGGACGATACCGAAGTTACTGAACAGATACTGTTAAATTTACAGCGCAAACTGAGATGATCTGGCAACTGTACATTTTACCACCAGACGTTTCCTCCACACGAAAAGGATATTCGTATTTACATGTAATCATTCAGTGATGTGACATAAAACAAAATTGGGAAGTATAACTGCATATGTACATTTCATTTTTTGGCATTAGACATAAAGCCACAACATTGCTCTTTCATAATCTAATGCATATAAAAATTCTTTGATTAGTTTAAAGACATGAAATTACGTCATAGGACTGTTAAAATTTTACTTTTACGCCCCAGACCAGGACCGGATTTAGGACGCGATGCGCCTAATTTCTTCTGAATATCGAAGCATACGGTTTAGCCCCCCTAGAAAAAATGTTATCCCCCTAAACTTGGAAGCCAGTTATGCCCATGCCCCCTCCCGTCGCACTAGAAGACACAAATAAAATCCTGTCTTTCCGCCCCTTCAAATACGACGCAAAATTGCTTAGGGTATATGAGGGGCGATATTTATGATTAGCCTACATTATGTGCATTATTATAAAATATAATAACGACATTTTTATAAATAAATTTTTTTATTTGACGACGATTTTTTGGATTTCTTTGGATATTGGGGAGGGGGCAAGGTCGGATGCAAAACAAAATTTAAGGGATTGAGAAAAGTTTAAAAATTTCACTTGTAAGTTTAGTTTTAAGTATTTTTTACTTAAAAATAATAATTTTTAATGTAAATTTATTATTCTCAGGGGGGCACACGCCTCCTGACTGGATCCGAACTTGGGGGTGCAGGGCTAGTTTCACCCATTTTTTCAAAATTATCGATTTAGAAAAAAAAAAAGGCGGAGGGCGCCTTCTAGGGTGAGCTGATCGACAGAATTCTACGGTAAATAATTTGCAACTAAAAGAATGCGCAGCCGCTTGTGCCCCTAGAAATTTTGCGCCCTGGGCAAGTGCCTAACGTGTCCATTTATAAATCTGACACTGTCCAGAACTGAATATCGGCTTTAATGAAACAAAAACAGCTATAAGAATAATTTAATCATATTTTACAAGAAGCAAAATACGGTAAAAAGCAGAATATTTACAGAAAGTTCCAGTAAATCGTGTCGTTAGTTAATCGGGACGTTTTAGCTATTTGGGACAGGGACAGACAGACAGACATATCAAAATCTACTTTACTCAATTAACTGAAATCAGGTGCGTGGCTACAGTATAGCAAAAATAGCAAAAACTAGTGGCTATAGTGAATCGGGTCCTTAATTATTAATTAATTAATAATTAAGGACCTTGACTATCGGATTCGCGGTTATATAAAATAATTAAATTAATTATTAATAGAAATAAGGGCCCTAAAATGATTCACTGCCCGAATTTCCACAAACTTAATACGCCATTGACCGGAATTCACTAAATTTAATAATTTTAGATGTGTGATGGGCAATGTAGATCTAAATGATGCCGAATATAGGGATGGGTAATGACTATGATGACACTTACGAAGGTCAAAGAACCGAGCTTTTTTTTTAGCAATTTTTAAACAATCCCTAAGCTTGGACTAAGTACAGAAAGGATTATTCATTACAAAAAAAAAGAAAGAGACAAGGAAATGTATTCCGTATTTTTCGCCACCTTCGTATTAGAGAAGGCAATATACTTGAAGAAAGAGAATGTCCAAAATACGTAAAGATTCGAAATAATATTC
>QLNU02015003.1:26067352-26101501 GCA_006491805.2 Dysdera silvatica | reverse complement strand
ATATTACCTACAGGCACATGGTTTCCACTCCTTTGTCCTGATGAAATTCAAGGACTTTTCAAGGACCTCACATTGTCAATCGCAATGTACATAAAAATTAAAAATGCAAGACATTATGAGTCTAATATTAGTTAGAGTGTTTGATTATGTTGCTCCTTTTCAACTTGGCACACTGCCAGCAAAAGCTACCCTTTTTGCATCCCTTGTATTAGCCATGCTCAGTGGATGGGAAGAAGGAGCTGTGATATTTATATTGACATGGGACTAAATAAATATGTAACGTTTACTAAGCGGACGATACCGAAGTTACTGAACAGATACTGTTAAATTTACAGCGCAAACTGAGATGATCTGGCAACTGTACATTTTACCACCAGACGTTTCCTCCACACGAAAAGGATATTCGTATTTACATGTAATCATTCAGTGATGTGACATAAAACAAAATTGGGAAGTATAACTGCATATGTACATTTCATTTTTTGGCATTAGACATAAAGCCACAACATTGCTCTTTCATAATCTAATGCATATAAAAATTCTTTGATTAGTTTAAAGACATGAAATTACGTCATAGGACTGTTAAAATTTTACTTTTACGCCCCAGACCAGGACCGGATTTAGGACGCGATGCGCCCCCTAGAAAATTTCTTCTGAATATCGAAGCATACGGTTTAGCCCCCCTAGAAAAAATGTTATCCCCCTAAACTTGGAAGCCAGTTATGCCCATGCCCCCTCCCGTCGCACTAGAAGACACAAATAAAATCCTGTCTTTCCGCCCCTTCAAATACGACGCAAAATTGCTTAGGGTATATGAGGGGCGAAATTTATGATTAGCCTACCTTATGTGCATTATTATAAGATATAATAATGATATTTTTACAAACAAATTTAGTTTATTTGACGACGAGTTTTTAGATTCTTTTGGATATTGGGAGGGGGCAAGGTCGGATGCAAAACAAAATTTAAGGGATTGAGAAAAGTTTAAAAATTTCACTTGTAAGTTTTGTTTGAAGTATTTTGTACTTGAAAATAATAATTTTTAATGTAAGCTTATTATTCTCAGGGGGGCACACGCCTCCTGACTGGATCCGAACTTGGGGGTGCAGGGCTAGTTTCACCCATTTTTTCAAAATTATCGATTTAGAAAAAAAAAAAGGCGGAGGGCGCCTTCTAGGGTGAGCTGATCGACAGAATTCTACGGTAAATAATTTGCAATTAAAAGAATGCGCAGCCGCTTGTGCCCCTAGAAATTTTGCGCCCTGGGCAAGTGCCTAACGTGTCCATTTATAAATCTGACACTGTCCAGAACTGAATATCGGCTTTAATGAAACAAAAACAGCTATAAGAATAATTTAATCATATTTTACAAGAAGCAAAATACGGTAAAAAGCAGAATATTTACAGAAAGTTCCAGTAAATCGTGTCGTTAGTTAATCGGGACGTTTTAGCTATTTGGGACAGGGACAGACAGACAGACATATCAAAATCTACTTTACTCAATTAACTGAAATCAGGTGCGTGGCTACAGTATAGCAAAAATAGCAAAAACTAGTGGCTATAGTGAATCGGGTCCTTAATTATTAATTAATTAATAATTAAGGACCTTATTTTTTATCGGATTCGCGGATATATAAAATAATTAAATCAATTATTAATAGAAATAAGGGCTCTAAAATGATTCACTGCCCGAATTTCCACAAACTTAATACGCCATTGACCGGAATTCACTAAATTTAATAATTTTAAATGTGTGATGGGCAATGTAGATCTAAATGATGCCGAATATAGGGATGGGCAATGACTATGATGACACTTAAGAAGGTCAGAGAACCGAGCTTTTTTTTTTTAGCAATTTTTAAACAATCCCTAAGCTTGGACTAAGTACAGAAAGGATTATTCATTACAAAAAAAAGAAAGAGACAAGGAAATGTATTCCGTATTTTTCGCCACCTTCGTATTAGAGAAGGCAGTATACTTGAAGAAAGAGAATGTCCAAAATACGTAAAGATTCGAAATAATATTCCTGTCCAAGACACGTTGAATGCGGAGTCCTGTTCTGGACATGAAGGAATCAATATTTAATAAGAATTTTATGAAACAGAACAAAAATTGCTTGAAAAGAGGGAATGGGGGGGCGTTATGGACAGTTCTGTAAGAGCCCAAGGTAAGTAACGGTGATGACGTGGTGATGACGTATGAGATACCAGGGACTGGGCAGTCACATTTCGATGATGACCGTCAGGGGAGATTCACGTTTACTTGTCCCATATTACCCATAAATAAGGATAGGAATAAACAATCTTTTCCCCCCTAAGACATTCTTCGTATTTCCAAATACCACATTTACGACAGAATTTAGGAAAAAAATCTACGATATTAAAACGCTGAAGTTTTCAGGTTAAATTCTGACGCGCTGATGTCAATTACAAAGATTATTTAATTATAGGAAATCGATTCTGTAAGCGACCGTGTTTTAATACTTATGCACTATTAATTAATAAATTAAATAAATTATTATTAATTAAATTCTGTTCATTTACATACTATATTACAAAAAACAAGACTAATAGATGTTGTAATAAAACCGAATGGTGATACTGCGAGCGATACCATGAAAACTATCTTAAATTTCTATTAATTCTGTTTGTGTGCATTCAGATGTAATTATTCTATTAATTTCAATTTTCTGAATTCTTATTGTTTCATAGAAAAATTTATTGTATGGTGGTATTTATAAACACGCATGTTTTTATATCTAAAATTTTTTAGCTATTTTGGCAGGTAAATTTACATGACGATATTCTTACCTGTTATTACTGCTTCGAAGATTAATCAGGACACATACGCACATGCACAATGTTCTCTAATTGGTATTCAAACACTACATTTAGTGCTTTTCTCTTTTTATACATTTCTTTATTCCGCAATTATCCCCAAAACTGGATATTTTTAAGCAAACAATTTCAAATTTTATTTATTTGCCACAATGCCCAAAGTAACTCCGTATTTTGTCTACCTAATACGTATTTACAATTACCAAGTACAAAATTTCGCAATTAATAAAATTAATTAATTAAAACCAATTAATTAATTAATTAATTAATAAAAACCATCATGACGGGTCCTCGGTACAAATAATACTATATAAGTGGCCAAGAGTCCTGCCGATGTATTTGAGCAAAAACTCCATTTAGTAAATATGCTATCCAGTAGCGATTCTAGATAAAAAAAATTGGGGGGGGCGGGAAACAAATTCCTGCGCATGTGCACACAGGCAATAAAGTAAGATCCGGTTAAATATATAAAAGCCATGGGCCCAGGCCCAAGCCTAGAACCGCCACTGATGCTATCAATTTCTTTTTAAAAAAAACTTAATATTATTGACTTTCTTAAGAATATTCGGCCCACCATTCTAATTCTTAACGTCTGTATATTTGATTTCCTTTCTATACAATGTTGTCAATTTTTGGAAGTCAGTATTGATCTTTTCTTCTGGAATTTCTACTATTGTCGTACACCTAAATTAACTAAAATAGAAACGGTTACCTGAGGGATTTCATTATATAATATTCTCTATTTTGTTAAATTCTTTCATTTATAACATTGTTATATTTAATCTTAAAAATTTCTAAGACAGTTTGTTTTCAATTATTAGCTCGATAATTGAAGTTTAATCATATAATTTTGTTAAAAAATCAAACAAAAATCTAGTTATTTGTTAAAAAATAATTTTAATTGTTTGATTTCAACAAAAGAGCAGTTTTAAATTAATTATCTTAAACACGGTTATTTTATTGAAGTTTAAAATTTTGAATTTTTTTTTAAAGTGAGTGACTGTTAAAAGCACGTTTTTCATTTTGAGAATAGCCAAAGAGAGTTCAAATTATAACTCCTAGAACTAATGATTAATACTTGTATTATTACTGCTTGAACTAACTAAAGATCCTGAGAAAAATTAAAGATTCGTGTTGAAATTAATAAATTAATATCTGCGGTTAAAATTTATTTACTAAATTCTATTTAATATTTAAAGTATACATATTTACACCAATCTAGGCATCCCTTCCCTATTTAACTTACAATCGCGAGACAGGCGAAACTGTGACGTCATTGAAACTTAAAGTCTTATTTCACTTCAAATGAAAATTACCAAAAACTATGGAAAACCAAAAACATATCTCGATCAAATCAACAATTGTTTTTATCATATTAGCCGATAATGTGGCAACAATAGATGTTAAATTGAATATCGGTCATTTTGAAAAGGGGACAACTCCATAGGAAAAGAATGAAACATAACATCTTGTCAAAATGACCAATTCAATTACTCCCAAAGAAAATTATGGTTTTCCGGCGCCTGGTGGGACCCGAACCCACGACCTCCTGATTGCCGGTCAGGTGCTGTACCTAATAAACTAGAGGCGTCAGTCAATCATTTCCTCCTTTACGAGCATATGTGTGAGGCTTCCTATGGACAAGTTCGCTATTGGTGTGGCAGTACTGTGACTACTCTTTTACAAAAGCGACAAATCAAAGGTGCAAGAACGTCCGATATGACGGACTAGCATTAATGTTATTAAATCAACAATTTTCTTTTCATATTAGCCGATGATGTGGCAACAATAGATGTTAAATTACTCGTAAAGGGTAGGTCGTGGGTTCGGGTCCCACCAGGCGCCAGAAAATCATTCTTTTCTTTACGAGTAATTTAACATACCTTGATCAAATTAAATTAAATTAATTAGAATTTTGTGTTGAAAATTTTAGTGAGAAAACGTTAAATAATTTAAAGGTTTTGTGTTAAAATTGTTAGCTGACCTCATATAATATCTGTAAGTAATAAAATATATGCTCTTGACCTTAAGAGAAAAAAATTCGGGATTTTGTCCTTATATTGGAATAAAGCCATTTAACATTTTTTTCTTAAATATTTCAATATACTGATTTTTTTTTATTAAATACATGACCACTTAACAAAATATCAGTAGCTACTCTGTCTCCGTAAGAATTCAGAGGACCGCTGTCATTATGGAGTTATTGCCTCTGAGCAATAAAAAAATACAGGTGCACCTTAGGTCGGCAGTTCGGGCCTTGGACGTGTTGTCAGACCAGTGAAAGTGGTACCATAAATCGCTTATTGCGCCGAAATCAGCCATCAGCTGATTGCGACCCCTGCACGCGCATTCAGTGCATTATTGCGCTAATATTAGCGTAATGTCGGTTCGATCGTGACGTAAAAAGCGCAATTGCGCCCCCGTATCCCGACGAAAGATAGCTTTCTGTAGACCAGAAGGAAAATTTTTTCAAAAAAATAAATAAATAAAAAAAATAAATAAATAAAAAAAATAAAAAAAAGTCTTCAGAGTGATTTAGGTAAGGACCCGGTAGTCCGTTGAACAATAGTTTTAGACATCACGAGGCTGTATAGTTCGTGACCCAAAGAGGGGTGAAGGGGGGGCGGGTAAATGGTGGTGAAAACAGTCTGGTTAGTTAGGTATGCAGCTGGATAAAGGCTGTTCTAATGTTATTCTCCAAAGGTACGAGACCATCAACCCCATTGCCAGTCTGGTCATCTCGGCGCCAGATGTGGTACTTTTTCAGAAGAAATATCTTTGAATTCCACAAGAAAAATACTGAAAAAAAATTTTATGCCAAAAATGAATACATCCATTCATGTTCAGTGTTTCAAATACGAAAATCGAGGATATTTGCGCGCATCTCAATAATTGGAATTTTTTAAAATAAAAATAAAAAGGACTGAAAATGGCACTACTTTTACACTAATTTCTGGTCACTTCGGGAGTATACATGCCAAAGGATGACCCACCAATACAAACACTTCATCAGAAAAAACATTTTATTTCACAATTGGAATTTTCAGCGATTTTTAGAGCGCTGCTTTTTGGCAACACTTCTGGCAATGGCTCTGGACGTAACGCCACCCACCGCCTAATGGAAGCCGGTGCTCATTAGGCCAGGGTTGTATGGTCCGTAATCATAGGGTTGAATGAAGGCGATCGTGATTCCGAAAGAGGGAGTGAATGGTGGGGGGGGAAAAAGTCGAAATGGGATTTATGGGTGTAATGGACGAAAGGGGAAAAAAGAAGAAATCAACAAGTAGCTGAAGGGTCAGTGGCAACCATGTTAAGCGGCGTAAACTTCCTCATTTATGAACTGAAGATTTTTTCAGCTGTTGGGTTTACCGTCTATTTCTCATTGTTCGATCATTTTCACTTCTAATATTGGATACAATTGCGATCTACTTTTTGATCTATTTTTACTGAGGTCAAAGTAAAAGACAAGACCAGGAAATCACTCAGTATTTCCAAAGGACAAGTGCACAAAATTTGCATACTTCTAAAGGACAAATGTGTGAAATTTACATACTTTTAAAGGACAAATGCTTGAAATTTACGTACGTTTAAAGGACAAATGCGTGAAATTTACATACTTTTAAAGGACGAATGCGTGAAATTTACATACTTTTAAAGGACAAATGCGTGAAATTTACATACTTTTAAAGGACAAATGCGTGAAATTTACATACTTTTAAAGGACGAATGCTTGAAATTTAGATACACTTAAAAGACAAATGCGTGAAATTTACAGACTTTTCAAGGACAACAGCCTGACTTTCATATACGTTTAATAGACAAATGCAAGAAACTTCTACATTTTTAAAGGACAGGATCATAATATTTATATAATTTCAAGTTCTTTTTCTTTAAAAGTATATAAATGTCATTCTGCTGTTCTTTACACGGACATGAATATAAGGTTTTGTCTATAAAAGTACATTATATACTTTTAAAGAAAAAGAGCATTATATTTACACAGTATTAAAAGCAAGGGAATGACATTTGTATATTTTTAAAAAGCAAAAACTTTTATATTTATGTACTTTTAAAGAAAAAGAATATGACATTTACGTACTTTTAAAGTACAAAACATTTATACATAAAAATTTGAAGGGACAAGGATGCTAAATTGCTTTACTTTTAAAAAATGAGAGCGCAGTTTTAAAATCCCATGCTATAATATATTAAATTACATGGTTTAAAGTATGTTTATTAAAATTAAATTTTATTCTTTTTTACAAAAGCAGTTTCATACACACTTTTTACAACTGTATTATCAGGAAATATCTAGTTTTAACATTATTGTACATTCTTCTGAAATATAATATATTTATTAAGAAATTTTGGTGTATTAAGCTGAGTTAGTCTTGACTTCCAATAGTTAGTATTTCATCTACAGCATGTCATATCGTATAACGCTATATATAATTTTAGATTTAATAATTGCCAATAATTTTCTTCTTTAATTTTAAATTTATTTAAGCTAATCTATCATTTTTAATTCATTGATTTTAATTTACTATGTATATGCTATTAAAGATGAAACTCATGAAATCTCTATATTTTTTAAGAATAAGAACAAGAAATCTTTGTATTTTTAACGAATCAGAACGTGAAATCTTTCTACACTCTCATATTAAGCATTTTTTTCTACATTATAGTATGTATTCTTTCACAATATATTATATATTCTTTTACATTATATTATATATTCTTTTACATTATATTATATATTCTTAATTATATTATTACATACATATTACATGATATGATTACGCATTTTTATATGACTGCCACAAATTGAATTTTGTCAGATATGTGCGCACTCGCGTGAAATTTATATTCTCTTTTAACCGTGTCCCTCATCAATGGGAAAATAGTCTGTTTGGTGTTAAGCTGTATCCGAGCAGACACGTTCCACTCGTTGTTAAGCTGTAGCTGAATAAACAGGTTCCACTCGTTGTTCAACTACAGGATGGACAAAATAAATAACATAAAAAATATTAAAAACTTAAGCGATTTGCATTTATAGCATTTTCCAATGCTTTAGGCGTCCAGATACTTTATATCTATATATACTTTTATCTTTTATATATTATCGTTTATTATATTACCTTTTACACACACATATATATATATATATATATATATGTGTGTGTGTGTGTGTGTGTGTGTGTTCATTTTCATTTTCAATCATTATTGCGCTCTTGTGAATAAAGATTATAGAATCTAAAGAATTAAGCAATACAGAAATTTAAAATGGCGTAAAATAATGTAGGAAGGTGTACGCTTGGAACAATTAGGAAAAACTTGTAAAGCAACATTTGGTAGAGCAAAGAACGAAGTGATCGCAGCTAAGAAACTGAAATGGAAAGAGTTTACTTCCTTTGTGTTATATGATGAAAACAAGGACAGCTCGGGTCATTCTGCCGCAGAACCTACGATTTTCCAAGTAGTCCAAACTCAGGTCATCTAAGGCAGTGGTGCGCAAACCGTGGGCCGCGACCCTCAGAGAGGTCGCGAGAAAATTTTGTTGGGTCGCCAAATTCCAATAAATGTACATAACGCATATTTTTAAGTATAGGACAGTTTGTCCAGGGGTCGCGACAAAATTTTACACAAAATGCGGGTCGGCAATGAAAATAGATTACGTACCACTGATCTAGGGGGATTTAACCCGGAATTCAGTATGAAATGGTAAGAGCTTACCATTTACAAAACAATAATAAGACTTGTAGATTTATATGCGTCAGAGACATGGACATCAACAGCTGGAGAAAAAGAATTGCTGAGAATGTGGGAAAGAAGAGAACTTCGGAAAATATTCGAGGCAGTTAATGAAAATGACGTATGGAGGATTGGGAAAAACAGGGAAATATACCATTTGTATGGAGAATATGAGCTTGTGACAGAAATAAGGAATAGAATAAGTAGATGGCTCGGACATATAGAAAGGTTGGGAGAAACTAGGAAGGCTAGAAAGATCATGAGAATCAATCCAGTAGGAAGAAGAAAATCAGGACGTTCTGGGAAAAGATGTCTTGATGGAATAGAAGGAAATCTGAGAAGAATGGAGCTAAGAGCATGGTGGAGAAAGGCCTTGGACAGAGGAGAATGTATGACGATCGTTGAAACGGGCCAGGTTCCTCAGTGACTGTAGCACTGAAAGACAAGATGTAATGGATATCAGTGAGATTTATTTCAGAAAAGAATGATCAGGAACGAACGATGAAAAATAGCAATTAAATGCCGAATAATTATTGAAAACCTAAGAAATGTCCTCAACCAGGTGAACGGATAAAATAAAATAAAAAAAGGTTGGAATACCGCAGACAGGAGTTTCTTATGATAGTCATGCATGCATGCAAAAGATAATGATAGAATATGATGAGAGATGATGATGGAATATGATGAGAGATGATGATGGAATATGATGAGAGATAATGGTGGAGTATGATGAGAGATGGGATATGATGAGAAATAATGATGGAGTATGATGAGAGATGGTGATGGGATATGATGTGAGATGGTGATGGAATATGACGAGAGATGATGATGGAATATGACGAGAGAGGAATATGATGAGAGATGATGGTGAGAGTGAGAGTGACGGAGAAGATTTAAATTACAATAAAGCAGTATGAGAAATTTCGAAAACGGAAAGCAATATTTTCTTCGTTTTCCTTTTAAATCATACATTTCAATAGTCTTGCACCATTTGTCTAATTTTAACTCGTGCATTTCAATAGTTCCGCAATATTTTTATCATTTTCTCATTTAACATGCATTTCGATAGTTCTGCAAAATTTGCGTCGTTTTCTCTCTTTAACTCATACATTATAACAAACAAACTGACCATCGTATCGACTTTTTATCTAACTTAAACTTTTCGGAAACTTTAACCATTGATGTTAAGCCACTTATAATAATTCATGCGACATACTTTAATTTCTTTATTTTTTCACTCAGTTACGGTCATTCTGCTTAATGTTTTTTTTTTTCGTTCCTGTTTTTGGGAGTAGATTGAGTTCTAAGATACGCATTCTCAAGAATACATGCCTAGCTGCATAAATATATATAATTATATATATTTATGCAGCATATATATAATTTTATAAACAATAAAGTTATGAAATATCTATTTTTTTAAGAACAAATGCCTCACCATATATATTTATGTATTTATAATGAATTGCGGGAAAAACATTACGTTAAAATGGCATGGTCCAATTCAGTTGTGACATTTGTTAAAGAACTGAAGTTTGCAATACAAAAAATGTCAGCCCAGCTTTGACAACTGATACGTTGCCAATAATTAAAAAAAAAAATCATAAGAAATAAAAGTATTATATATTATCTTTTTACATAGAGCTTATTTTATAATGCGTTGATATTAATATGATGATATGATATTATGTTAATCTGTTATCTCAGCTGATCTGTTAAGTCAGCTGAAAATTATGCGTCCTAATAATGTTGGACAGCGTCCAGAAATACAACCCAAAACAAGCAAATCAGATACTCCTAACATACATAAAAACAGATTTAAACTGCTGTTATAAGAGAAATTAATAACTTCAAACACTGAGATGAAGGTACGCCATTAACTTTGAAGTTTAAAGACGGGTATTCGCATACCCCCCTCTCTCCCCTTACTCCTATAAACTTCCAGGTGGTTTCGGGCTTATTTAACTTCAATATACGACTGTGGTGAAGCAACTACTCCCCTGCGTGATTTGACACTATGGGAAGGGAGAGAGGAAGCCTGATTATTTTGTAATTTAGGTTTCCTTAAACCACACGAACTCCCTATATGACGCGTAACAGATATAGAAGCATTCAGAAACCGGCGCAGCATGACCACTGTAGTCTTTGAGCCGTAAAACCAAAAAACAAACAAACAAAGCATTCACAAAATATTTGAGAGGGAGTAAATCTTGATAACTAATACAAACCTATTCGAGTAAAATTTGTTGCATAGTGAATTTGAATTTGTTGCATAGTAAATAATAACATGTGTAAACTTGTTATTCTCAGGGGGGCCCAATGAGCCCCCCCCCCGCCGACTTTGCGTTTAGTGACAAACGACTGGTTCATATCCACCTCCCCAACTCGCATCAACATGGCGAATTAATGTATTTTTAACTGAAAAATTTCCGATATAATGCTATTATATTACCATCAAAAGCTAGGAAAAAATCATTATATGACCCAAAATATTTATATATGGTGCATGGGCGTATGCAGGACATTCAAAAAGGGGGATTACAGGCTTACAATGGAGGGGTTACAGACCTACAACTCCATACATTCACATGTATATACGCAATTTCATCGCAATGGGGGGTCCACAACCCCTTCACCCCCTCCTGTGTGCGCCAGTGATATATAGATAAATATTTTTCGAGATAGCACAGTATTTGCTTCAAAGGTTACTATAATCGAATTATTATTGCCGCATGTTAAATATCATTAATTTTATTTCAAAAAATCGATGCACGGAAAGATATGTTATTTACATGTCTGATAACCTTATTTGTCGTAACCTAAGTTATAATAACTCTAGAAGTTATTGCCTATATGAAAAAGGTATTATATTAGCACATTTTATTTTTCCCATAGTATATGCAGTAAGTTCAATTGAATATTTTAAAGATACGCGCATCAAAGCCACATGATCCCTATATTTTCCATTTGAAACGTTCTAAACCACCTACAATTTCAATTTTTAATACTATTTTTCTAAAAGTAAATTACGTTATATAAATAACAAAAATAAATAGCGTTAAGCATCGATACAAAAGCATTTTGCAGTAAGAAATGATTGCTCTGGTCTGAGAACCAAGTCCTGTGAAAGAAAAGGAACGAACGATATTCGACCGGAAAAGGGAATGCGTGATGCGGCGTCGGTGCCGTCACCTCACCCGCGAAACCATCCTCCGATCCTCTGTCCAATCACCGACGTACGACAACAGACATTTCACCGCGGCTTACCCCCGGATCGGCTCCCGCCACACAACCGAAGGTTCCGCCGGCATGGTCTATCCCGAACACTCCGTACTCCAGAACCGTTTTAAACGGCAAGTTTTGCTCGCGCTAATAGCTGCACTTCATTATGTTAATTATGAAGCGAGAAACGGGATTTCGCTCGGGGAATTCATATCACGTTATGGCTGTGTAATTTGGCACAGGTTTTGATGACTGAAGGCGGCACGAAAGCAGGGGCGAAAGTTTACCCACAGTTTGGGGGAGTGGGGGACGGTCCCTTACGCGCCCTGGAGTTCGCAGTTCTCTATTTGTTTGAAGAGCGGGCGAGTAGAAACAAAAGCCCCCTTCCCCCACCCCCAAAACGATATATTTCTGTAATTCTCTTAGAGAAGTCACATTTAAATGGAACCAAAAAAATAAAACACTTCATTTTAAAAATCACATTTTTATATAATTCAATGTTACGTTTTTCTTCGAACAACGACACTGAATAAAATTTTCCAGTTTAATTAATACTTCTTTCTCCATGACAATACTAATAAAAAAATAGTCGTTTGTTAACTATTAGTGGTGACTATTTTCCAGAGATGTATATTTTACGTAGATGAAATTAATTATCCCAAGTCCAGTGGGAGATGTTTAACAATTAAAAGAAATTAGGTGTTGCCATGTGAATTTTGAATTCTCAATAATAATAATTAAAAATAATATTAAAAACACTAAATGGAGCAGAAGAATGTGACTGAAAATGTTCACTAATCCCGCTTATTTATAATTAGTTAATTAATTAATCAAAAATAAATAAGCCGGGATTAATTAATTATTTATAACCTACTAATCAAGCGGCAATGACCTTAGGAATAGCAGTGTCTCTGGGAAAGGTGTTTTACAATGCAATACAAAAACAATACACATTTTATTTAGGCGAATCAATTGCAGTTTCAGATACATTAAATTTTTTAAAAATATATCATAAAAATACTTAATTGACTCTCCTGGGAAGCACTGGGTAAAGACTTTAGTGTCTGACAAAGCCCATGCTGCCCGAGATAATTATAAACCAAAGTTATAATTATAAACCAAGTGACTATTATTACAGCATAGACAAATAGCAAATTATCTTAGAAAGACAAGAAATGAAAAGACATTACTCTATAATTTAGAATTACGCATAAACAATAGTTTTAGAAAGTAGCGAAGCATTAATGCAATCGACATTAAAAAGATCAGGCGTAATTGTTTTCGCAGAAAAAACATTTATTGAAGGGCAGAAGGCAAGAGAATATAAAATGTAAAATGAAATGCTTGCAAAAATGCGAGAACCCCGTGGTACCAAAGCCAGAATGTTAAAATAAAAGCGCACAGAGTAAGTAGAATAAAACCCCTGAATAACGGACACCTCGGAACTTGAGTACCTGTCCCCTCTTAGGAGGTGTCCGTTTTTCATAAAGATTAGAAGATAATAAACATTGGAAAACAAACTTGATTTCACTGCATTTGCGAGGTGCCTAATAGGGACATTTATTCCACAATTGTTTTTAATGGGCTGTTATAAACAAGAGGTATAAGGACGCAATATGGAAGCAAATGATGATTGGTTGTATTCTTGGGCGCAAAAACATTCGGCGCCAAATAACATGAGGCCATACATGTAGTTTGGAAATAAGTGAGCAAAGTGATTTAGCTACAAAGATAATGGACAAAAAGTATCACTCCCCCCACCTCTTATTTTAGACATTTTCATGTTTGTTACATATACTCTCGAGTCCAGAGTCAATGTTGAAAAACATAGAATTCGTCGAGAAAACTTGAAACATTATTTTTTAAAGAAAAAGACAATGAGACTTTTAATGAAAAAGACAGTAAGACTTTTAAAGAAAAAGACAGTGAGATAAATAGACAGTAAGACTTTTAAAGAAAAAGACAGTGAGATAAATAGACAGTAAGACTTTTAAAGAAAAAGACAGTAAGACTTTTAAAGAAAAAGACAGTGAGATAAATAGACAGTAAGACTTTTAATGAAAAAGACACTAAGACTTTTAATGAAAAAGACACTAAGACTTTTAAAGAAAAAGACAGTAAGACCTTTAAAGAAAAGACAGTGAGATAAATAGACAGTAATACTTTTAAAGAAAAAGACAGTAAGATAAAAGGACAGTAAGACTTTTAAAGAAAAAGACAGTAAGGTTAAAAGAGAGTAAGACAAAAAGATAGTAAGACTTTAAAAAAAAACCAGTACGACAATAAAGTTCAAAGTTGTATCAGGATTTGAAGGTAATTAAATATGAAGAGGGACCCTCCTGCAATGGCGCAGTGGTAATGCTTTCGTCTAGTTTGTTTGTTTGGATTTTTTATGGCGCAAGAGCATCTGGGCTATACTGCGCCAAACATGGTACGTTCGTCTAGCATGCTGCCTAGCATGCTGACTTCCATGCTGCGACTTCGATTCCCAACGATGTAAAAAAAACAACCTTACCGACTAATTCTCACTGCGTGGTCCGAGGTTTAGTTTCCTGGGTCCTAAAAAATTCAGATTCCTAGGAAAACTGTAGGTCACTGGGTTACGCATGGGTCATAACCTCCTATTTCGATTTAATATTTATATATACTTGTGATTACATGGAGTTTTAGAACTGTAGCCCCATCTCCTTGTGAACTTCCGACGCACGCTGATGGCGTGTTATGACCTTTGCCCTTCTTGCGTCTTAAATTTAACAAAATATAATAGTGAGGAGAATTATTGCTTTTCTAGAAAGCGAATTGAAAAATATGCCACTCTTGCCACGATACTGACGTAAGTCGGAAATTTTCAACATTTGAATTATACATCCAGTTTACAGGATAGGTCACCAAAAGTTCCAATAATGATGAGAGATGATCTGTGTGTATGTGGCGAAGCTTCGTCTGCTACTTTTTACTCTAAAATTCACATTTTTCAGCCAGTGTCCTTTTGATGGAGTAATATGCGCTGCTTTGTGTGATTATGATGGAGACCCAGCAGCTTAAATACAGCGGGAATCGTTTATAACGACCAATCGCATACAGCGACGCAATTACTACAAGAAGTTTGGTTTCCCGTTCTCTGTATAAGGGATTCGGTAATCGGCTATGGTAACTTGGCAGAGAGTCGTGCGTTCTTGCCTCTTTCGGACGATACTCTCATAACATTGTTCTGATTAAACGAGGTTTTCCTTTTATACATTTAACTATATGCACTTAAAAAAGAGTTTAGCATTTATAAGGGTAAAAATGTATTAACATACTAAATGATTTTAAAAATAACTATCAATAGCAAATTACTCGCAAAGTAAAGAACGGTTTCTCTGCGCTTTGAACATTGCAAAGCACTGATTGCGAACTTGTCTACAGTGCAGCTTCATATTCGCTCGCAGAGGGGAGTTTAATAGACGCCTGCAGCTCACTTGGAAACAGCACTTGGCCTGCTATCAAGTGGTCGTGGGTGCGACCTACACCAGGCTCCAAGAAATAATTATTTTCTTTGAAAGTAATTTGGCATCTAACATTACCACACCTGCGACTATGGTGAGAATTGTTTGGTTTTAATGAAACAATCATCGCTTGTAATAATGAGATTTCATGTCGCTTGCAGCTCATCATAAACGATTTGTACCATTGTACTTTTCTAATACAAATTTGTATGTACGAAGGAAACACTATAGGGGAGTTTTCAAGTATTACGTAAGAACCTTGTGGGGAGGGGTTGCCGTTGGTCTTATTTTCCTATGTTAGCCAATGTTAAATTTTTGCTGACCGGGGGTTGAAATGACTAGAACATTGCTTACGTAATATTTGAACTCTCCCTATAAATATCTACGCATTATTTCTGTTTCATACGTTTTGACGTTCTGAAATAGCATTGGGCCACTGACGTAGGAAAGGGGGAGCTAAGGGGGCTCAAGCCCCTACCAGAGGTTATGAAGGCCCATTTTCCCCTTTAACGAATAATCGCATCGTTTCTCACTTTTTTAAAAGCTACTGGGGGTCTCCCATAAATTTTGAATTGCCACGTTCATCTGTTGGGCAATTAACTATGAACAGAGCCATTAATAAGTGCAAAAAAACTATCTGTGAATAAATAAGCGCAAAAAAACTATCTGTGAATAAATAAGTGCAAAAAAAACTATTTGTGAATATCTATAAGTTTAAAAAAAATGGAAGGGAATCATTAAAAAAAACAAAACAAAACGCGGATAGTAGATTTGTTTAAGTATATATTTTCTTAGTTTTTCATTTATCTGTTATACTGAAGAACAAGTAATTTATTTTAACTTGTGGTTTTTATAAAATGTTATAAATTATTATTCTGTTTATTTGTGGGCTTAATTTCAAGCATAGATAGTAAATTACCCTTGACTTCTTCTCGACGCTGTACTGAGACGATTAAGATCAGTGTGAAAAGGAAGTATAAGTGATTATATGAAAGAAAGTGAAACGTTGCGTTACAGCAAGGGGCATTGGCATAGAATCCGTCAGTTTCAAACCCTCATTAAACTCCCAATAATTTTTGGTAAGTTTTTCGAACCCCTAATTCTTTTAGGTGGATTTCGTCTGAAACATACATGTACACATGCTATATTCACGATCTTATTTCCTTGTCAATTCTTCAAATTTTTTATTCTTCATTACCCGTTGACTACATGTAGAAATTCCGTACAAAACTTTACATCCTACACTTTATACTGTGCTTTAAAAAATTTAATGCCTGTTGGCGCTCACCCGATTTGACACGATTGACAATGTCTCAATTATCACTGTCCAAAAGCCTTTAGAACTGCCTGCATTAAGAAAATCCTTTATTTTGTCCAGTTAAATTTCTAGAAAATACATAATCTGACTGAATTATACTTAATTCCTTTGAAATATATAGAGGCCATTCGATTTAAAGTTTCTGCGATCTCCAAATTTTAAGGCAGATGTCCGTGATAGT
Organism: Dysdera silvatica; assembly: GCA_006491805.2. NCBI lineage: Eukaryota > Metazoa > Arthropoda > Arachnida > Araneae > Dysderidae > Dysdera > Dysdera silvatica. The sequence continues at coordinate 26,084,704 of QLNU02015003.1, read as the reverse complement.
GGAGGTACGCGTAATTGGTTTTGAAATCCTGAAATGTGTTCGTAGTTAACTTTAAGATACCAAAAGGGGGTACACGCTTAACTTCAAATACCTTAAAAGAGAATGCAGATAGGATTAGAGTAATAACTTCAAATACCTTAAAAGGGAATGCAGGTAGGATTCGAGTAATAACTTAAAATACCTTAAAAGAGAATACGGATAGGATTCGAGTAATAACTTCAAATGCTTTAAAAGAGAATAGGAATAGGATTCGAGTAATAACTTCAAAACTTTAAAAGTGGATACGGATAGGATTCCAGTAATAACTTCAAATACCTTAAAAGAGAATGTAGATAGGATTCAAGTAATAACTTCAAATACTTTAAAAGAGAATAGAGATATGATTCAAGTAATAATTTCAAAAACCTTAAAAGAGGATACGGATACGATTAGAGTAATAACTTCAAATACCTTAAAAGAGGATGCGGATAGAATTAGAGTAATAACTTCAAATACCTTAAAAGAGAATACGAATAGGATTCGAGTAATATCGACAATGATTATACCGATGTTCACGATAGTTATGTACTACCTTTGCCATATGCGGGGATTACTATGGGGGCCCGTGGGGTCCGAGCGGCCCCAATAACTTGAAATACGGTATTACTTCCCAACAAGGGACACACATGGGACTGGATATTTTGTCCCATAAATGAAGGTGCCTCTTCTTCTGAGATACATCTAGTGATACGTATGCTGGGTGCCAGAGAAATCATACTTTAAATAGAGGCGCCCCTTATTCGGAGGTGCTCCTTAAGGGGGTAATACTGTAGATGCAAATTTTACATATATTGTGATGTATAAAGTACATAATATTTGTGCTTAGCCCCCTCAACTCCTAATGATTTTGTTCATGAATTTCGCTACAACAACCTCCGCAGTTACAGAGGGCCATAATTATCTACGTTTATTAAACCATATGTTTATATTAAACCACATGTCTCTATTAAACCATGTCAGAGGATGCTTATTATATATTCATTACATATTATCAAACTGAATCCACAGGGAATAACGAAAAAGTAATTATAATGCTACTACTACCTCTATTGCGTGGCCGAACCAATATTTACAATAAAAGAATTAAGCAACAGAACATAATGATGATTTGTTCCGCCTGTACCGTGTGCTGTATAAAAGCTATATACAAGATAATAAATATACAATTTATAATAAATTGAAGAAAGTCTGTGGAAAGGCTACGCAACTGATGAAATGTGGAAATTATACGCATAACATTGTTATTAAAGGGGGTGGTTATGTGCCGTATAAGAACTATATACAAGATAATAAATATATAAGATATAATGAATCGAAAAAAGTTTGTGAAAAGGCTACACAACTGATGAAATATGGGAATTATACGGATAACATTGTTATTAAAGGGGGTATATGCGGATATACCGCTTTAATAATAACGTTAAAGGGGTATATCCGCATATGCCCCCTTGATAACAATGTTAAAAATGTATACGCGAATATGCCCCCTTATCAAAATTGTTATTAAAGAGGTATATGCGGATATCGCATGTTAGGAAAGGGGCTAAGGGATAATGCTACCTTTGTGGAAAAGTAACAGTTAGCATGCTGTAGTCTACCGCTTCCTCGTAAGCCGACGCGTCCGAGGTAATTAGAGCGAAGATGAAGAAAGGCACACGAGCGTGGGGAAAATCGCTGGCCCATATTAGCCCCCCCCCTCATCATCACTGTCACTACCATCACTTTCCCATGACGACATCATCGGAAGGCGGAAAGTGATGGTTCGCCTGAAAAAGCGAATCACTTAGACATGAAAACAAAACTTTCTGGAGATAGAACCATCCGCTGGAAGTTTCCATGTATATTATAATTATTAAATATGACATGATATCAGAAAAGGAAAGCAAGAAAATAAGGGGAATTGACCTCAGAATTATAGCAATCGGTCAATATTCATCATCATGTCAGTATGTCATTCAGTGTGCTTAAACGCGATGATAATAGGAATAAAAACCTCTGACAAAGATCATATATTTGCTTACTACTCCAGAAATGATTTTATGACTTGTCATGACGGCACGTAAACATAACGGTTTATGACAATTACTTTAACTCGTAAAATTATGCTTACATTGCCCTTTTATTATTTTGATACAATTAACCTGTATAACCCACATTGTCGCCTATGTCGTGACATTGGGACAACTTTGTTAATATTAAACATATTGTTGCTGTGAATGTACTATTAATATTACTAAATTTATCGTCATTGGATTTACTGTCAGTATCATCGTAATAGTTGTCATTATCATTGTGATAATTGTGATTATCATTGTGATAATTGTGATTATCATTGTGATGATTGTGATTACAATTGTGATTACCACTGTGGTAATTGTGATTATCATTGTGATAATTGTGATAATCATCGTGATAATTATAAATTATAATAATTGTCATTATCATTGTAATAATTGTCATTATCGCTGAAATAATTTTCATTACCATTGTAATAATTGCAATTATCATTTGATTTTTGTCATTTATCATCGAATTTTTGTCATTTATTATAGAATTTTTGTCATTTATTATCGAATTTTTGTCATTTATTATTGAATTTTTGTCATTGAATTTATTGCCGTTATCATCGAATTTATTGTTATTATTGTTGAATATATTCTATTCAAAGAAAATAAATCTCGTTTTTCGTGGCCAAAATTAGAGCACTTAGACCCATATATTGCAAATTAAACCATTGTCAGTGCCGAAGCCAAGATCTACGGGTCCATAGGTACTATAGCAGATCGTTCCCCCGATCATTTATATTTAATAACAAATGATACTTGTTATCTAATAAAAGGTTCGTGCCGGGGCAGTGGAAATTTGTTCTTTCCTTTCTTGGCCCTCCTGTTCCCCCGCCCTGATTATTGCCCTCCCTAGGGTAAGCGTAATTACAATTACAGTCTTTGCCATTTACTCACTAGCAGTTAGATCAACCAACTGTGCCTCACGGGGCAAGTTCTTGCCATGGCGGCCGGAAAGATAATTTTCTGCCATTTAAAATATAATTTAAATATGCTTTTAATTTATTGTCATTTTCATTATTGTTTGTCATTAAAAGACATTGAAAATAAACATTTGTTTTAAGTTGTATCCATTGCTCGTCGAGATGATAAATTGTCATTTAAAATTCATAAAATCTTTTATAATTTTGAAAAAAAACATCAAAATTTTAAAAATAATTAATTGCCTAAATGGCAAGTGCTTTCAAAGTGTCTTAATGCTGATTGCTAAATAATGAATTTATATATAGATGGTCCCGAAATGAACTGGGAATTTAAAATTAAAAGAATTTTAATTTTGCATTTTAAAACGTCGTTCGGAAAAGTCTTGGAGGGCTTTAAAGTCATTAACGATAATTAATTTCTCATTAAACAAGTGATGATAGTGGTTTTTTTAATTTGCATCTTAACACATTTCATCCCTTTTCCGGATTACAAAAAAAAAAAAAAAAAACCAGCTTGGAGAAAAAAAAGTAGAAATCAGCAATTTAATAGTAATTTGCTTTTCGTTCGTAGTGCCAGAGATGAATATTATTTGGTTATAACATTAAATGTTTTAGAAATAATTTTGGAAATTGATGTAGGTAAAGGGATTAGATTATAATATGCACATTTCTCTCTATAAATTACATGATTCATGCACAACAAAATGATACAATTGATAAAAAATAAATAATAAATTACAGTTACCGATATAGGGTATATCCCTTTAGTGCTGAGAACATTGGTAGCTGTATAATTACAGTAATTGATATTTGAAAATTTACACAAAAGAATGTTTCGGGATTGAGATGTACATCCTAATAATGTGCGTGCCATATCTGCGTACAATATAAGCATATGGCGTACAATATAAGCAGATATCTTTGTATCCCAGTAGATATGGGATAAATTTCTATGTGATAAAAATAGTCCGGGCTCACAGAGAAAGCGTTTAAGTGGTTGCACCCTTATGATGTGAATTAACTTCAGTTCATGGACAAAATTAAACTAAAATGCAGGGAAAACATAGCCGAAAGTTAAGGAAAGGTATTTAAAATTTCTTTGAAATGTTTAAAAATTTGCTAGATTTTCAAAGATAAATAATTTTTTGCCCACAAAAAATTACTATCCGATATTAAACTGTTTAATTAGTTAGCTCTTGTAAACAAAAAGTACATATATTGGTTTATTGGCCAATAGCTGTTGTTGTTCATGAAAATGAATAATCCGTTGATGAAAAAAAATATTTGGGATACTATGAACAGAAAATCCCGGAATACTATAAATAAAATCTATGATATGGTAAAATGGTTTCACTTCAATTGAGGAGGACGAATCATCATATTTAAATCACAACTACATAAATATTAGGGAACATACATAGCATTGGATCCCTTTGGGAAAACGTTTACGACATTAACGAAAGTATTTGGAATTAGTATTGCTATAACGAGTATTGCTATATTCATTCCTTTCCCATTATAAAGATTGACTATCACCATTCTATCAGATGATCATGAGTACATTAATTAGTAACTATTTTTAATTAACATGGTTGGCTTAGGTTTCACAATATTTGACATTTGATAGACAAGAGGGAGAAAATGGAAAATTTTCACACTTACTTGAAGAAGTCCATTCGGCAGTATAGCTTGCCTTCTCTGGAATAACACTTTTCTGTAAGATTACACTTACATTCACAGCACTGGACACATCTGGCATGCCACGATCTGTCTAGGACATTGAGCAAGAAACGGTCCAGGATGGGCCTTTCACAACCTGCACATTGCACCATTTTCATGTCCACGGGTTCCCCTGGGTCTCCTTGGTTCGAGTCACCACCAGGACCGACGCCAGGTCCTGAGCCAAACCTCAACTGGGGAAGGTGAAGCGGGTAGAGGGGGGACCCGAAGGTCCCACCAGGGACCCGGGCCCTCACTCCTACGAAAGGTTCCACCTTGCCTGGTATGTTTAACGAGCTAAGATATGATTTATGCAGTACATGCGACAGTTGGAAAATCGGAGGAGGACCCAGACCGCTATGTGGTGTTTGTGGTGCTATCAGTTACTAGTCCGCTTTGCGGTGTTTCGAGTTCTGGTTCATTGGTGTTCAACGATGACTCCTGTGTTCAACGGCGTCTTGAAGACGAACCACGAAGTTTTAAAACAACAAGTTTTTTCTACGTTTGTGACTAAGCGGCCTCTGGAGACATTGGTTGCATAAGAAGTTCCTCAAAAGAAGTGCGAATAAAAAAGCTTCCACAAAATCAGGCGGACATTTGAACACCTTGTGTCCTTATCTCTAACTTAGTCCCACAGGACTCCAGTGAAATGCTGCGGACAGAAAACGTCCCTTAAGGAATGATTGAAACGATATCTAAGATGAATGGCTTGGTTTTTTTAATGTCGTTTAGCGGGAAAAAAAATGCGCAACCCAAATTCAGAAATGAGAAAAGAAAATTCCCAAACACCGTGACCAACTGATGAACAACGTGTTCGACCAGGGATTACTCAAAAGTAGGGAAACAACTAGCGCTTTCGAAGAGCAAGTTATGAGACTTGCCATACGACCACTCGCTTATAGTGTTCTGGTTCCTCGGCCGTAAGTATTCGGCTTTCCCTTTCTTCCATACCTTGTTTCCCCTCTTTCTCGGTCCGCTCGCCACCAGGGGACGCTTCGGACCGAAGAGGCGGAGCTCATCTCTGTCCGTCAAGGGACGCGTTACCATGGATATAGATCATTGGACACGCCCATCGACCAGTCACGTGTTCCATCGCATTGTAATCTGCGCGAAAATTTCTACTGCTTTTCCCGCCAAGTTCGAGTACCTCCACATAATACGCCAATAGGACATTTAATACTTCCCAGCTCCGCCATCTACCTTTTGCATTAATTCCGGCAATTTTATATTAAATATCAATTCATTATATTACTTTCGAAAAACCTGCCGCTTAAACACTATAGACAAAAAACTAGTTAATATTATGTCTGCTTTCTTGAATTATAATAATTCAATAAAAATCATAAAAAGCTAGAGTTATTCTGATTATAGAAATTCGTAGCAGGATGCGTTGTGCAATTCCCCAAAATTTTAAGCACCACCCCAACACACTCTAAATCATTTGGCTGCTATAAAAGTGAGCCGCGACTCATTTTTATAGCAGCCAAATGATCCGCGTCCTCCTTTTTATAGTAACGTAACGACCTGCGACCCACCCTGTTTTATTAATTATATATATATATATCATCATCATATTCAACCATTATCTATCCACTGCTGGATGAAGGTCTCTCCAAATGCTTTCCACACAAGTCTATCCTGAGCAATTCGCTTCCACGTCACCCCAACCTGTTTTCTTATTTCATCCACCCATCTAGTTTGAGGACGTTTTCTAGGTCTTCGGTGGTCTCTTGGAATCCAGTTCAGAATTTCTGTTGTCCATCGTTGATCAGTTCTTCTTGCAATATGCCCAGCCCATCGCCATTTCAGCTTTTTTACTTTAACAACGATGTCCTCCACTTTAGTTTGCTCTCTCGCCCAAGTGTTCCTTTTTCGATCTCTCCTAGATCGCCTGCAAAAGGGTTGCTGGTATCTAACTGGAAGGAGACCCACACGCTGAACGTATGTGACGATGTGTGGAACCGGCCGGGCCAGTAACCTAGTGTCCTACCCCGCCTTCAAGTGGTGCAGGCTGGGCTTTCTATCCAAGAGGCAAATTAATATTTGCTGCACGGATGGAAAGGCGGAAGGGGAGGGCTAATTCACCAACCCGTCTAGCCAGCGTGGTGAAATGATGGCTAATTCCTCCAATATGCTAATACACCAAAAACCATATATATATATATATATGATCTAAACTTAGATAAAATTTTTAGATCTGTACGATTAGATCTTCGTATTGCCCCGCCCCCCCTAAGCATCAAATTATCGCCCTGTGGGGCGTGGGCCCCACGTTGGGAAGCACTCTAAATAGACAATAAGTTCAGCCATCATATTAAAACAGTTTCACTTCTGGAAACAGCTCCCATCATTCGAAGGTACTTTCAAATACCTAAAGCCCTCGGAAAGTTATTGATAATTAAACGCAAAAATACAGCCAAATACAACATTTTTGTATTCCATAAATAGTGAAGAACGGGTAGGACATTTGTAAGGATGTTGCGCGGCGGTAATACTGCAATTACATTCAGCGTGTCCGCCTGTCCAACTAAATTATAAATACTTATTTTACTATCCAGTTGTTAATGTTACTGGCAAAGCTTGAAATCCAGCATTCTATAGACTATCTAGGCATTTTATAGAACGCCGAAAACTGGCCGGCAATATATGAAACGATTAATATTTCACACATTCCCTAGGCATTCTATAGAATGTCAAATGACAAACCTGCAAAGTTTGAAATCCAGAATTCTATAGAATACCTAGGCATTTTATAGAATGCCCAAAACTGGCCGGCAATGTATGAAACGATTAATATTTCACACATTCCCTAGGCATTCTATAGAATGTCAAATGACAAACTGGCAAAGTTTGAAATCCAGCATTCTAAAGAATACCTAGGCATTGTATATAATTCCTAAAACTAGCCGGCAATGTATGAAAAGATTCATATTTAACAAATTTCCTAGGCATTCTATAGAATGCCAAATGACAAACCGGCAAAGTATGAAATACATCTGATCTGAAGAAATCTCCGTTTCTGCTACCTGTTGTGTGTATTTAAGGGAAACCAGTGATGCACACGTATGCACAAAGTGTCGTCAAAAAATTCATAACTTCTGTGGCCGTGCTAGTAAAGATGATGAAATGGATATTTTGTGCACCCTTTGTTTCAAAACTGAAAATGCTATTGAAGGTAAAATAAATTCTAAAATCAATCGGAAAATACAAGCCAAAAAAATGAAAATGAATTCGGAAAAAAATTTCCCACTGCTTCTTTGGGAACTACTATGTGAGTTCCTATTCCTGACGTCACAAGTTTCAGGATGATTGGCGCAATATTTTGACAGTTTTAATAGGTGCGACTGAGGAAGGTTACTAGGACGTTTCACGGAGACGTTTCACGGAGAGGACGGTTTCTACCGACTTGAAACTTCTGAGGGAATTTTAAAACAACTATATGCGGTACAGTGGAAGCGGCCAAAGATTCGTCAAATGTATGTGTAAAACAAAGTGCCAAAATATGAAATGTCTTAGCGTGAAAAATGTAATGAAATGTAATTCAAAATGGCATTCAAGCCTACCGTGTTGCAACAAGTAAGTTAAATTTTATTTTTTATTTTTTATTACAAAAATTACATTTATTATATTTTCTTCTTTAATGCGTGTATTTTTAGTAAAGTTCATTTAATGACCCTGTTTTGCTTTTTATAAGGAATAAAATTAATTTTCTTTTTAATAAAATTCACTTTCTTAGTGAAACAAGAAGGTTTATATTTTATTTTGTTTTCTTTAATAAGAAAAGCATACATTTTGTTTTGTACAAGTTTAATTTTTTTTTTGTATATTTTGAATAAATGTTTTTTAATGGCACTCTTTCATTATTTTTTCAAAATAACATTTGTACTTTTGAGGAATGAACGTCTTTTAAATAATAGCCTTATTATGACCTTCTTCTCATACTTTGCCTAAATAGCATTTATCATTCTATAGAATGCCTAGGTATTATATACAATGCCTAGGGAAAGTATGTAATAATTCTCATATTTCATACTTTGCCTAAAAACCCCAGGCATTCTATAAAATGCCTAGGTATTCAATTGAATGCCGGCGTTTCATACATTGCCTGTAACATTAATACAAATTAAGTAAATCTTTTGTTTAGGCTCTTGAAAATGCCTTCGCAAATTTTTTGGAGTTATAATAATTTGATGATCTTGCAGATTTGCCACACCGCTATCTTTTAGCGGCATGCATATGTATTCGCTACTTCGACGGTTTTACAAAGAAGGATTGTTTTTCAGCAGATATTTTGACAGAATTAATTACTCATAATTCTAATCTCTACAAAGATTATCATACTGCTTTGTTGTATGGCGATATGACGGGTAGACAGGAGTGTTAATAGAAAGGTCAGGACGAGATCACACAAAAAAAGGAAGTTTTGAATGAAAATAGTCAACAGTCGACCAGCAGGTCATTCAGAGGGACTTCATTTACAGATTTACTATTTTTTACACTTTCCTCACCAACTTCTACCAACGTCTTGTTTTGAAAGATGCGGAAAAGGGATTTTTTTAAATATTTTTTAAACAAATAAAAAATTTCTTTAAATTTTAATAATCATATTCGACATTTTGCTTTTAAATTACTCCGGTTTCACGTGTGGTATAGGTGTAGTAGGTTGTCAACCCCTGCAGTAAATCATCATGGCCATCGATTACCAGCATCGTCTCTAAGGTCATATCGATATTTAAAAAAAATCGTAATCGATTCAAGTTATTATGCATAATATTGGTAAGGATTGAATACATTATTTTTGTTTCGACTTCTTATTCTGGCGTTTAAGACCCTGTGGAACCTGAGCCCCATTTATTGGCACTTCCTTTCTTTTAGTGTGTTCGATTATGCGAATTTCTTATTATTGGAACGGGGTTCGACTTTAATTAGTCGCGATAATCCGAACTTTACGACATGTGAGTTGTAGGGGATCATGACCCCTAATAAATATAAATATATTATAATTTTATATATACCTATATATAGATATATATAAAATTGCAGTCCTTGTGGTCCAGTGGCGTAGAGAAGAGGGAGCCTAGGGTACTCAAGCGCCCCCTCCCATTGGGGAGCAACGCCCACTGCTATCTTCAGTGCCGAATAACATGAAAATTTTCAAAGGTACCCGAGATTCTCCCATAATGCTTGTGGTTTTACGGCTCAAAGACTACAGTGGTCATGCTGCGCCGGGACCTACTGTTTTCCGAGGAATCCGAACCTCTTAAGGCCTAGGGAACCAAACCCCGGACTACAAGCGTTCTTTGCACTGTTGAGATTATACTGCACCACCGCAGGGCCTGAGCCTCTCTTATGATTTTTGAATTGCTATACTCCAGCTGTAAACCCTTTATAAAATTTCTGCGTACGCCACTGCCCTCTTTCGTGATTTGTAAACCTGTCTTCATACTGCCGTTTCAAGCATGGCCGTGCGCAAGTGGAGTTTTGAGGGCTGACCCCATTTGAACAAGTTTATTGATTCTGGAATCAAATCCTTTACGCTAGGAAAGAAATATTTTTTCTACCTCATCCCCTTACTTTTCACCGACCCTCCCCCTTCTTGAAGTCCTGTGCGCGGACCTGGTTTTAAGATTTATTCGTCAGCACGTATATTCGACTGCAGGACTGCTGTTTAAGAAGGAAAGGGTTTACAGCACAGACTGAGCAAACTGTGATAGGAAGACGGTAGACAAGATAGTATTTTTGCAGAAGAAAATTACGACTTTTGGGCAGAGGATGCAGCTGGAAAAACTTTCCCGTTTGACTTCGCCGGTAAAGGAAGTCCTTTACGACAGGCAAACATCTAAGTCCCCATTTCGCGTGCAAGAACACCCATCTACGAATTCGAAAACTAAGGTTCACATTCTTGAAGTTCGGCATATGCATACATAGCTTAAGGATATTTCAAGTATTACATAAGCAATATTTTGGCCATTTTATACCCCTCCCCCCAAATAAGCAAAAATTAACATTGGATAACATAGGAAAACAAGTACAACAGCAACCCGCTCCCCCAACGATGCTTATACTTGAACTTTCCCTTAGGCGTACGCAGAAAGTTTATAAGGGGGGGTGGTTTACAGGCTTACAATGGTGAATTGCAGAACTATAACTCCATACATTCATATGTACGCATACAAAGTTTCATCACAATGTGGGGGGGGGGGGGATTAAAACTCCCATCAGCCACAGTGGTTGATTCATTTCTTTAGTGGAGGGATTAGCTTTTGTAAAATGTTAGCACTCTAACAAAACGTTATGTAGTATAAATAATGCCGCATTTGGGGGGTTGCTTTAATACTTTAGCGCACTGGCGTACGCAGGGTGATGGGGTCGCAAACCCCCCTTGTGATGAAATTTTGTGTATACTTTTGAATATATGAAGTTGTAGCTTTCTAACATTCCCGATTGAGCCCGTAATCTACCTTATTAACTTTTTGCATACGCCCCTGTTAGTCCGCTAGTCTGAAGAAAGATGGTTAAATATCTGAAAAACACGATTCGATGGATCTCCCGAAGTTTTCATTTTTTGCAAACACGTTTCGCAGCACAAGATTATTTTTTATATTAAATTTCATATATCGTACTACATTATATTATTATATATTAATCTTAAATTATGTAATAGAAGTCGTAGTAGAAACAATTTCAATTTGCTTTCTTTTCGTGAAGAGGTGTTTCGTTTTAGTGGACGCTTTTTGGAGAAAAAACATGTGGTCGCCTTACAGAGGCGTTTTCTGTTATGGAAATGCGAAATTCGTTGAGTTATTCCTATGTGTGTTGCCCACCTCTCTAAACCGGTCATTTTATTATGTAATATCGGAATGATATGAATAAGCAATATAAGTTGGCTATCTTTACATCTGGTGGCTAAGACATTTGAAAATTAGTTTTAAGGACGTGTTGCTTAATATTTTTTAAATTTAGATAGTTTTAAAATTTTCAATTTTTTTTGGGGAATAATAAAATTAACAAAAAAAAAAAATCTGCAGTAGCTCAAATTTTGAAATAACTGAAATTTTGAAGTAATTGAAGTTCTGAAGTAACTGAAGTTCTGAAGTAACTGAGATTTTGAAGTAACTGAAATTCTGAAGTAACTGAAATTTTGAAGCAACTGAAGTTCTGAAGTAACTAAAATTCTGAAGTAACTGAGATTTTGAAGTAACCGAAGCTCTGAAAAAACTGAAATTTTGAAGCAACTGCAGCTCTGAAATAATCCTGAACTTGCGACTGAAAAGATATAGGTCTCCAATAGACCCCATGGAGAAGGGTCTATCTTTTATAAAAAAAAAATGCTAATGTACTAAGTGTGTGATTTCAAATTGAAATTTACATTGACTAATTGATTGGATGAAGTGATTGAAGGTGTGCTTATTGAAAATGGGTTAAATAACTGTAATCAACTCAAAAAATTATTGCAATCCAAAATGTCTAAACACAAAATCCGTAGCCATCACTAAAATGCGACCAGTATTGTTTTTAACTGACAGAATTCCTGATTATCATTACTTTTCCTCTATTCTGAAGTCTTCCCCATGGACTGCCAATTTTCTAAAAGACTTTTACTTGATAAATATTGTTAAAACAAGTGACCGCCTTAGACAAGTTTACTATACCATACACTGAATCAGTTGTTTAAATATATATATACCGCCAATCCGCTTAAATTATATGTGTATATCGGCCTCACACCAAACTATATACATATGTCCCAGATATAGGTACTGTGCATTAGCGCTCAGTTGACGCGTGATACCGTTAGCAGACGGGTTAGTCCATTGCAGTTTAGGGAAGGCCGTCTTGGAGGAACTGGTTTTTCCCGCGCGAAAAACCAGTTTCGGCAAGACGCCCTTTCTTAAACTGCAATGGACTAACCCGTCTGCTAACGGTATCACACGCCAACTGAGCGCGAACACACAATATATCCATTGTTTCACTGTATATCTTCGAATAAGTATTATATACATTATTATATTGATCATACACGTATCATAAATACTTTTTAAGTATTCTTCACACTGTACTTCAATATTTGTAGTGTTTCTAAGTCCCAATGACAATATATATATATCATCATCATCATATTCAACCATTATCTATCCACTGCTGGATGAAGGTCTCTCCAAATGCTTTCCACACAAGTCTATCCTGGGCCATTCGTTTCCACGTCACCCCAACCTCTTTTCTTATTTCATCCACCCATCTAGTTTGAGGACGTTTTCTAGGTCTTCGGTGGTCTCTTGGAATCCAGTTCAGAATTTCTGTTGTCCATCGTTGATCAGTTCTTCTTGCAATATGCCCAGCCCATCGCCATTTCAGTCCTTTTACTTTAACAATGATGTCCTCTACTCTAGTTTGCTCTCTCACCCAAGTGTTTCTTTTTCGATCTCTCCTAGTTATTCCAAGCATGCACCTCTCCATGCTCCTTTGCGTTGTCTGTAACTTTCGTATTGCTCCAACTGTTAGACTCCATGTCTCTGATCCATAAGAGAGGACTGGCAATACACACTGGTTGAAGACTTTTCTTTTTAGACATAAAGGCAATTTCCCCTTCAGGATAAAACTGTTTCTTCCAAATGCACTCCAGCCAAGTTTAATACGTCTGTTGAGTTCTTTCATAATGTTGCCATCCATTGAAATCAGCTGGCCAAGGTAAATATATGAATCAGCAATTTCTAGCTCAGTGTTGTCAACTTGTATTTTTGTTTCCTCTACAAAATTATTGAACATGATTTTAGTTTTTTGTAGGTTCATCTTGAGTCCAACTTCTTTACTTCTAGTTGAGAGCTCCTGTACCATATCTTGGAGTTCTAATGGGTTCCTTGAAAAAATAACAATGTCATCAGCAAACCGCAAATGATTTAAGTATTCACCATACTTAAATCATTTGCGGTTTGCTGATGACATTGTTATTTTTTAATGGTAACTTTTTAAGTATTCTTCACACTGTACTTCAATATATATATATATATATATATATAGAAAAACCGCTCAACTGGTCACATTTCAATTGACTGCGCTTTTCTCGCCTAATGTGGATTTAAATTGTGGCCCGAGTTGTCAAAATGTCCACTTCAAAACGTCCCGGAACCTAAATATTCTCTTGCGTGTTCTACGGTCCGTTGGTTAAGCTAGACCAGCCCTGGCCGGTTCAGGTTCCGGTTCTGGTTATCGCCGTTTTGAGCAGAGCTGAACACGCAACGTTTTGAACGCCCCAATGGCCATGCATTCATCGGCATAGTTTCTGGCTGAGTGTCGCACTTTCCCCCATTTATGTAGCGCACTTTTCCCCCGTTTTAACGTAGCGTACTTTCTACGGTAGTCGAGCGGGAATTTCGGGGACCATGCTGGACAGACGCCACTATCTGTTTTAAAAAGATTTTGTAACCGACCTTAACAAATGAAATAAATGTAAATTTTTGCATACAAACAAACAAGAGAATAAAAATATGAATTAAGTGAAAAAAAATGAAAATATTATAAAAAATTTACTATTGGAACTAACATTGAAATAATTCGATAACTTAAAGTTCATATAACCAAATACTTGTTCGTAAGCACAAAGTTCACAAAGGGGGGACGAGTTACAGACCTACAACTCCATATAATCGTATGCACATATATATACAAAATTTTATTGAAATGGGGGGTATTACCCCAATAAATACCCCTGAGTACTCCAGTGCAAATGCTATAATAACTGCCTACTGAGGTAAGAAAAATCTAATAATCTGTCGTGCTTCGTCATATTAGTATTTTATGATATTTATTAACTATTCTAAGCATTATGGGCAGTTCTCAAGTTGCTGACACGTCTTTTACCATCTCAACCTATTCGTTCGGTGACAGTGACGTAATGCAGTGGTTTAACGTCCGCGTTTAAATCCTGTTCGTATTGGACGCTTGCCGTTTTATACCGATCCGTCTTTCGGGGTTTTATTGTTTAGGCAGCAGAGGTTCATATTTGTAGGAAAACAGCATGCTCTGGTGCAGCAGCATCCTAGCTATCTTGAAGTATAAAAAACACAAATAAGCATGTCAAACTGCGTGATACTGGACAGATTTTATGTCTGTTATGCCCGGACATACTGTGTGTCACTGGACAGATGAAATAAACTGATATTTATTTATTCTCATATATTTCCAAATCAATTTTGCTGTATTTTGGCAATGCGTATTGTAGTCTTGTTCGTGAAATAACTAGTGGCGAGCTATAAAAATTTGAGGAAGTCATCTTTTAGCATCGGAGACGTAAAGGTATCGTAATGAATACTAGAGTTTTTCCGCAGAAAGTGGACGGAGCGAGATTTCAGAATTCGGACCATCAATGTATGCATGATCGCTTGACCATGGTGACCATGCGGAAGATCCTGTCAAGACGATGCTTTCCTGCTTCCACCATTTCATGTCAAAACCAGAAGGGATAAAGCATTTTGTCAGTGAATATCCTCTCTACAGAAAACGTTGAGGATGTGCATGAGAAAAGGTATGACGGATATTTGCGGTGACTTTCTGTGAAACCTTTCATTTTCTTCGCTAATGAAAACTGCATGGATAATGAAATTGATGATATTGTCGTTTTCTTCCTTGTTTGTTATTTTCATTTCTTTCCATCGTTTCAGTTGTCCGTATACTACATAATAATGCATTGTCTCATGCGTCTATGAAGTATTTTATGCAGTATATGTCTACGTTTTATCGTTGAATGACGGCTAAGATAATGTGGTGCCGTAATCTAAAGTTTTGTCGAAGAATCAAACCTTTTTTCGATTTGAAAATTAAACTCTGAGCAACGGTAACGGTAATGGAATTCATTCATTCGTTCATTCACTCATTCATTCATTTAATTTGAAATTTTTAATTGAATTGACTTTTACGAGTCCGTGGTATCAAAGTTACATCCATGAAATAAGTTACATTACTTATAAACGAATCTATGAAATAGGTTCGAACGAGGGTATAAAATACGTATGGGTTCAAAAATGAAATTAAAGTGTTAATTTTTATTTTCAATATTTAATTAAAATATATTCTACGTGTCAACAGCAAGAAATTCTGAATTGAATTAGAGGTGAACAAGATCGTTCCTTTTTATGAATGATTATTTACATTCTTATTCTTTTGGAATCGTTCTCATCCTTTCAAACCGCACACTCCTGAATAAGAATGGAAACGGCGATGGGCATCATGCTTCACAGTCATTCATTTGCTGAAAGGGAGTGAGAATGACCATTCTTTTGAGAGAATGAGCCATCATTAACTCACTGGCGTACGCAGAGGCTGTTGATGTGTTGTAACCCCCATTGCAATGAAATTTTGTATATTTAACATAGGAATATATGAGTTGTAGCTCTGTAACCCCCCATTGAGCCTATAACCCCCCTTATGAACTTTTTAACACTACGTCTATGAATTCATCATTCACCTCACGCTCCCAACTTGAACTAAGACGATAGGTAAAAATATTTTCCTTTCAGGAAGTTTAACAAAATTTGTGATTACAAATAAGGCACAGTAGCTGTATCCAGTGGCGCAGCAAAGGCGGGCGCAGGGCGCCCAATTCCCCCCTCCCCCCATTGGACAGAAGATGCATTTTTCTGGTGAACGCCGAACCACCAGAGGCGTGGCCAGGGGGGGTTGCTGGCAGTAACCCCCATCGCAATGAAATTTTGTATATTTAACATAGGAATATATGAGTTGTAGCTCTGTAACCCCTCCCATTAAGCCTATAACCCTCGCCTTATGAACTTTCTGCCTACGCCACTGCGAACCACACGATCTTTTTAAAGCTAGTCGAGCCCCCTCCCCCATAATTATTGAGTAGTTACGCCCCTGGCTAGATCACATAAAAGAAGAAGGGGGTTAAATCTGATATGACAGCCGACCTAAAATGTGAGTTAAACATGCCAACACGACGAATGAAAATTAGTGGAAAAAAAGGAGCTATTTCTCTGACAAAGGTGCTCAAAAACCCAATGTGACGGAACCGTTGCCACCACCAAGAAGCGAAATAATCTCATTGGGGTGGGGCGTCGAGTTGCTTTATGTCACGTGTCCCTCAATTGTCTCCAACACCAACTCCCTAAAGATGACAAAGAAAAAGAAGGGGAAAAAAAAAAGAAACCCATAAAAATAATGCTAAAAAGGGCTTAGTAGCAAAAAGAGGTCGAACATGAGATGACACTTCGATTTCCAATGTAGTGAGAGAAAATGAGATGGATTGGAAGGTCGCAAGCCGTGCGCGTCGACAAAATTAAAAGGAATACGAAAAAGCGGATAGAATACGGAGTATGACGAAAGTACAAAAACCGAAAATCAGTCCTCCTGTAATGTCTCACAGGCAGCGCCATCTATTGGTTGCCACACAAATTAAAAGCGCAAAATTTCAATATTTTCCATTATCCGTTTTTAGCACCGCCATAAAAATGACAAGCTGACTGCAAAGTTTGTCCGTTTCGCAATAATTTACCGTGTCCATGGTAACTAAAATCTGAACAGTGTTCTTAGAGAAACCGCGTTTTTCAAGTAAACAGCGCCAATTAAATTTTGTGCATAGTGGAACTACTCTGCCC
>QLNU02015003.1:26052660-26067252 GCA_006491805.2 Dysdera silvatica | reverse complement strand
CCCATTGGTTTGGTATGTTACCACTGTTGAGGCATTTGGTAAAGAATTTTGCGAGTATGTCTTCTACATGTTCTCCAGCTTCTTTTAAGATATCTAATGTAATGCCATCATCGCCAGGGGATCTTCCTTTCTTCATACTTTTTATTGCAAATGCTACTTCTTCTTTTAAGATTTTAGGAGCTGTTCCTTCGACTATCTCAGAGTCTTCGTTTAATCCACTGTTTCCCTCATACAGCTTTCTGTAGAATTCTTCAACTCTTCTAAGTATTTCTTCCCTATTTCTTGTTACAGTGCCATCCTCTCCTTTTAATGCAATGATGTGTTTCTTCCCAATAGACAAACTCCCTTTAACAACCCTAAGGCTCTTGTTGCTTTCAATGGCCTTCCTTACTAACTCACAATTGAATTTTCTTATATCTTTATATCTTCTTTCATGTTTTTGCGCAAAGTTTTGCAAAGTTCTACATACTCGATCTTGCGACTGGTATTTTGATTGTCCACCTTCATAAGTCTTCGCCTTTTCATGAGTTGTTTCGTCTTCTCAGATAATTTGCTATTCTGCTTTTTACATATTACACCACCAATTTCCCCAGCAGTTTCAATTATTGTCTTAACAATGTTTTCATTTGCTTCTGAGATGTCAACTTCTTCAATAAGTCCTTCCAGTGCAGAAAAGCGATTTTTTAATTCCAACTTGAATGCCTCGGTATTTTCTTTTAATTTCTTTAAATCCACCCTCTTACATACTTGTTTCCTAATGAGCTTCTGCCTTTCTAGTTTAGTATTTAAGTGCATTTTACATCTCACCATTCGATGATCACTTCCAGTATTAAATCTGTTCAGTATGCTGCAATCTTCAATAATTGATTTCTTGTTTGCCAGTATATAGTCAATTTCGCTGGTTCCTCCATTGGGGTGTTTCCATGTCCATTTTCTTTGTAGTTTCTTCTTAAAAAATGAATTCATGATGCTAAGATTTTCAGCTTCGGCAAATTCTATGAGTTGATCGCCACGTTCATTCCTTTCCCCGTATCCGTATTTACCAACCGATGTCTCTCCTTGTTCCTGTTGTCCAATTCTTGCATTAAAATCTCCCATGATGAGCTTGATGTGTTGTTTCCCCTTGGTATGTAGCTGTTTGATTTCTTCATAGAATTCCTCAACCTCCTCGTCGGTATGGCTTGATGTTGGTGCATATGCCTGTACTATCTGAAGTTGGTATCGCTGGGTTAGTTGAACAACGAGCCTCGCTGCTCGATCTGACGTGCTTTCGACTTCAAGAAGGTAGTCTTTAATTCTTTTGTTGATTAAGAAGCCAACACCACTTGTTCTTCCAGTTTCCGTTCCTCTATAATAAAACAAATGTCCACTTTTAAGTTCCACCAACTCTTCACCTTTTCTTCTAACTTCACTGAGTCCTACAATGTCCCATTTGATCTTGTCAAGTTCTTCTTCCAATTCCTGAAGTTTTGCTTCAGAAGCAAGGGATCGTCCATTATACGTTGCCAAGGTCAATAACAAACGGCAGCCTGGGCCATTCCAGTGATTCTTAGCACCCCCTGCTTTCATGCCACACTGACCGCTGCCTTGATCAGGAGCACTCCAGCACCTGGAGACTAGGGGCCATGGTTTCTGGTGTGTCAACATAATGGAGGAATTAGCCATAATTTCACCACGCTGGCTAGACGGGTTGGTGAATTAGCCCTCCCCTTCCGCCTTTCTATCCGTGTAGCAAATATTAATTTGCCACATAAATAGAAAGCTCAGCCTGCACCACTTGAAGGCGGGGTAGGACACTAGGTTACTGGCCTGGCCGGTTCCACACATCGTCACATACGTTCAGCGTGTGGGTCTCCTTCCAGTTAGATACCAGCAACCCTTTTGCAGGCCATAAATTATAATATGTGATATAAATTAATAATGGCATTTCATTAATAATAACACCTCAATTAATAGCAACAAGTGAATTAATAATCTTATAAAACTTATGTAAAATTTATTATAGCTAAAATTTTAGTCTACAATTTTGACGATGATGTTTCAACAAGACGTAGCTATTATCTGCAAAATAAAAGTACAAAGCGTTTAAGTTTTAACTTAAAATCAATCCCAATTATTCTTTTCCTTTATTCAATTTTCAATATTTATTAAAGGGGCCCCAAAATCCCTTGCTTCTAATATTCAGGTGTTCGATAATCAGCATTTGCCTAATAATCCAATAATCGATAATTGTCGTTGCACGATTAAATAATCACTGGCTACCAAGGGCGCTGAGAGCAAACGCTGGCCCCAAACTCACTTCGAATGGCCCCCATAATACCTTGCCTGGGCCGGGCCCCCCACAGAATACGTCCTTGCGAGCGCGGGCCCATAGACTTCATCCACCCCCCCCGGGCTGCCCCCTCTCGGGGGCCGACTACCTAATATTAGCAATGACTTCGTTACCAGATTAACGAAGATAAGAGATATCGGGTGAGCTGATTATCAAGGAGAGTAATCATTCAGAATTATCCATAATTGATAAGAATAATGATTAATCTCATTCAAATATTAATCACTAGTGTTTAAATGTAGATTGGAAAAGGTAAAAAAAATATAATGCGTTTAAATAATTTCTCATTTTCCAATTTCAAAATTTAAGAAACCACTGAGACTGAAAATATCACATAACATTAGAAATGTTAAAGGAAGACTGAAGTTTTGCACTGAAATTCGAAGACATGCCATTTAAATAGAAACGAAGCAGCATTGAAATCTTCAAACACATATTGACCATATTGCTATTAACAGACGCAAGTCAACAGCATCGAAATTAACAGATGCAAGTTGACTTCATTGAAATTGACGAATACAAATTATCAGCTTTGAAGTTTACAGAGGCAATATGACAGTATTGAAATTGGCAGATGCAAATTAAAATTTATTACTCGTTATTATTAAAATTTATAAGTAATGATAATGTGTATAAAAGTGAATAAAAATGTTAAAACTTTGCAAAAAATATTAAAATAAAAAATTGGAATAATTTTTTAAATAATAGAATGTTTTTATAAATCTGCTTTTAATGTTTAAATCCAGAGAGAGAGAGAAGTAATGATACATTCCTTCATCGACACAGTGGTGCTATATTTGATTATTGATATTTATGATTATTACTTATGATTTTTGATACTTATGATTATTTATACTTATGGTTATCGACACTTATGGTCATTGGTGCTTATGATTATTGATATTTATGATTTTTCACTATATGAATCACTCATTACTTCTCTTACGCTGATTAAAATCAGCGTAACCTTTAAGTCAACCCTTAATTATAGTGGATATATAAATAATTGTTTTCTACAAATAATGTACAAAGATTGTCAACTTCGAAGAAAAAATAAATCATCTTTTTACATTACAGCTGACGCAATGGAGTTTAATAATAATCACTAACTTAGGTATTTGGTATAATTCTAATATATAGTTTATTAGCTAAATTTAATATTAATAATTTTGATATATAATATTTTTATAATTACAGTATTATTATCAATTAAACTTATTATCATCATATTATCCAGTGGCGTAGGTAAATTTTCGTGTCCTTAGACAAGAAATTATTTTGGGTCTTCGATTTTTATTAAAATAAGAGTGGGGGTGGGATGCGGTGAGGGCTTCCAATTCGCTAGACCACTTAGATCAGGGGTGCGTAACATTTTCATGTTGAAAAGCCGCATTAAATTAGCTGTTAATGTACGAAGGCCACACGTGTTTTAATTGTGTTAGTCAATCAAAGAAGACTATTTCGTTAAATCTTTTTCTACTCTTTTATTCTTTAATTAGATTCACTTTAAGATTATAATACAAATAAAAAAGACGAAAAGAACCACATTAATATAAACAGAAGAATTTTTGTGCACTAGTTTAATTCGGTCAAAAGGCCGCATGAGGCCATGAGGCCGCAGGTTTTCTCACCTTTGATCTAGACGTTGTTCATACATTTTCTGCA
This sequence comes from Dysdera silvatica, assembly GCA_006491805.2. Lineage (NCBI taxonomy): Eukaryota > Metazoa > Arthropoda > Arachnida > Araneae > Dysderidae > Dysdera > Dysdera silvatica. The sequence continues at coordinate 26,063,255 of QLNU02015003.1, read as the reverse complement.
CGACAACTACGCTTCTGAGAGTATCATTTTCGAAGTAAAGACTCTAAGAATTTTGCACAAGCGTAAACAAATAATGCACGTTCATTACAATATGCTTTCTGTCTCGAAAGCCCGAAGAAATAATTCAATTTCTCCAAATCTATTTCAAAATTTAAAATATTTAATTTATTCAAAAATTAAGCACGCTTCGACAAACGTGTGCCTTTCTATAGAGTTACTAAAATATATTAATTATTAATTCCAGGTAAATCGGCGTATGTACTCCTATTCATGGTTTCGTCTAACGCCACCGACAATGGAAACTTCATAAAAATAAAGATCTTTGTCAGTTGCCTATCGTCAGAGATATTATTTATTTCGATTGATGATCTCCCGCCGGAGGGCACTGCCATCCACATATGCTCATCGAGGGGTTTACCCCTTTCATCCTAACTGGGCATCGTTTCGTTCAAACTTGGATTTTTCGCAGGGATTGTTAAAATTCATTGAAATTGACGCCAACTATTGCACGGTTCAAACAAGTCCATTTCAGCTGGTATTTCGGCATGATCGACTCCATTGAGAAATTGTTGTAGATCCCTTTTGAACCCAAATGTTGGATATCATTGGTTTTGAGATTTTACTGAAATTTCAGTACCGCTGGCGATGAATGGAGACCAATAGTTAGACGCTTGTTACAGGGGGGTCCTCTGAAAGTTACAAGGGGTCCAGAAAGCTACAGAGGGTGCTTAAAATTCGTAAATGTTTTGATGTATTTTATTAATATATTTAATAATACTAAATATATAAGTAGACTAATATATTTAAAATTAATAAATAAATTTCTTAAAATAAATTTTGCATTAAAAACTTATAAATTTTAGTATACCTCTCTATAATTTCTCTTATCCTTATTATAGAGTACATAAAGACTCAAATCTTTGTAAAAAAACATTATATAGGGGAAAGTAGGGCAAAGTGGATATTGGGGGAAAAGCAGATCAACTTTATATTTAATAATCCAAACGTAAGAGACGACAGTGGTTAGTGCAAAAGCGTCGGAGGTGTGCATAGGAATAAATTGCACTGACTTTAGCAAAACTGAAATAAATGTTCAGCGAATAAAGTAATAAAACTTTATTTTTGGTTGTTCACTAAAAATTTTTGTAAGTTAGTTAAGTGTCAATATAATAAAAACTATTTTGCACTAAATATTGTGAACTAAATGCCTAAAACAGGTATTAAGTCTTTTACTTTAGATAATGTTTTTGTGTCATTATTAATAGTTAAGGATTCAGCACAATCAGTATTTTATTTGTCAAAATGGCGTTGAGGGCAAACAAACATTTTTGATGGGGCAAAGTGGATAAGTAACCTTACGGGGCCCTGGCCCCGGAACCTACATGTTAGGGACCTCAAAATTGTTTAATTGGTGATAAAATAATGCAATTTGCTTTTAAATGTTTCAGCTCAATTTTGAATATAATTTAAATTAATTCTGCTTTAATTTTGACAAACTGGCATGAAATTGATGACATGCACCTCTAGCCACATCATGGGCCACACGGTTTTCACTAGAGAACGGGTTCCTTTTATAGTTGACCTGGAAACCTCATTGCAAAGTACTTCAGTCAACTTAGGGAGTCAGTTTCATTACATTTGTTTATTGTGCTCGTTGGTTACTATCAAAAGGTGCAGAAATTTCAACAGCCTTACTGAGAACATTGCTCGAGCACAACGCAAAAAGAAAACCCGGTGTGCACAAAGTACAAGCAAGCCTAAGAAAACCGCCAAGCATCTCGGCACAGGGACGAAATCTACACCGTCACCTTAATTTGCTTAGTATGTGATAAGCCATATGCTGATCCAACAACAGAGGACTGGGAAAAGTGTTTCTTCTCTAACGGATGGGCTCACGAGAGCTGTACCTCTTATGAAGGCATAGGACATGTCTTATAGTGCATAGTACTATGGTCTATTATTTTTGCACTAATTTTTTGTGAAATTACAAAAAATTTTCTGGTAATTCTTTTTACACCTGCCCAAAGACTAATGTAATTATTTTTTTTATATATACCGGTTAAATAAATTTAATAACCTACAGAAGGGGTTTTCTATGACTCTCCAAAAGCATAACCGTAATATCACGTTCTATCTCACCCTCCAAGGTTGGGGCAGAGTGGATAATTTGACCTTTCTCCTTCAAACATTTTTGTTTTAAATTCAGTAATAAATAATGTCGTTAATGATACGTACTATGTTTCTTTGATGTCCACAGCAGTAAACAATGAAGTTTCAACCTTCATATATTTATTTATCACACTTTATTATTAAGATGAAATTAAGTGATCCGCTTTGCACTACTTTCCTCCACCTAAGATCTACCGTAGAAAGCTATTTTGAACACATTTTTAACGTCAAAGAACAATTTCCATTATCATGTACAATTTCGTACAAAATAAAAAATTTAAAATAAAATTCTACAATATTTGATTTTGAGAAAAAAATATTTTTCAGGGGCGTTTGACTAAATTTTCAGGGGATCATAGCCCCCAGTCTGGCTACTGCTCTGGATGAATGGCAAGGAAGCGTCTACATTAAATGAAAATTTACCTTTTCCTTGTTTTCACAAAGCATGAAACTAAACAGAAGAAACCCGTGAATAGCTGGGAGGGAAATAGCATTTTTCTTCCCACGAACTCGTTTTCAAAGTAAAAGTTTTTTAACGAAACGTTGTACTTCGATGGTTCGCTTATCGTTAACGACGAAAGGATAATTATGGTCATGTTGCGCCGTTATATAGAGTTTTCCCACACATATGAACCTCTATTACTTAGGCAACAAACCCTGAACTACGCTGAGCAGAAAAACCACACGCGTTCATTAAAATATAACCCAAGCTGACAGCATGAACAACGAATGCATTACATATACGTCACACTACGTGTTACATTTTTGATGGCTTTGGATTTATGACGTCAAAGAACGATGTTTTTCCAAACAGATAAATCTCACCATTTTTATTTTATCTAAAACCTTTTCTGGCCTTTCGGCCGTTAATTTTTAGCGGCTCAATGTCGGTTTGAGAGGTTCTAAAAAGCACAACGAAAATTTTCCGCATAATTAAAGTTTATGGTGTCTTGTAGACTTGGGCATGAAAGATGGAGGCCTCCGATCATTGGATCAGGTTTAAACAAGGACATAGACGTACGCAGAAATTTCATAATGGGGTTATAGGCTAAATGGGGGTTACAGAGCTACAACTCACATATTCTTATTCACAAATCCTATGTTAAATATACAAAATTTCATTGCAATGGGAGTTACAACCCCCATCAACACCCCCCTCCTTCTGCCTACGCCAATTCACAAGGAACATATAGATGGATGAGTCAGATTAATTCAATGGAGATGCTTTTGTAGGTAGCCATGTCCAGCCGTAAGTTGGAAGCTACCCCGAGCTTCCAAGGAATCTCTTGCGGTATAGTGCATTTCAGGAGACAGCTTCAACTTTTTTCCAGAAGAATTTTATCAGCGTACTTTAATTACCTTTTTTGTTTTGCACTTGAATTAATACTTCTTTTAACGGTTCGAAGTCCAGTTGGAAGGCTGGATTGTTTCGGAGATGATCACTGATTGACAAGATAGTCTGCCTTCTTATTACCAAACATAGTGCAATGACTTGGGATCTACTGAAACGTAACTGATTTGCCACTGTCAGTTGCAAAGCTTATGAACTCCCGACAGCAGCATACTTTTGGGGCGTCATTGCAACACTGAGATATGAATGCAGTGAGTGAATCACTTTGGATGACTACTATATTTTCAGAACAAGTGACAATCGCATCAATTGCCAAAATAACTGCAATCACTTTTCCATCAAAATTGCCTCAGTATAGATTCTCCTGATAAGTTACTATGCATATAGAAACCATAAAGAATGGATTTAAAATAAATATAAATTACAAATATCAACTTACCTGATTTCATTTACGTAAAAAGCATAAAAATATATACATAATTTTATATAGTTTGAAAATACTTTACTCTCTTTAATTGCATTTTTTCACAATTAAATTTGAAATGTTTATTGTATCCTTGTATAAGAAATTTATAGTGCCATCTATTGATTCGCTAGGGTGTTATATAGTATCATACATGACGTTCAGATAATGCATAGGGTGCATAATACGAAAATATAATTATATAACGCAAATATTTGATATATATAACGCAAAAAAATGAGCAAGAACGATGGGTGCATAAGATATATAATACAAAAATAAGGAAAAATGCGTCTGTGAACAAAAGAAATAAATTTCTTACCATTCATGTACATTTCAAGCTGTCCTCTCTACGTTTTTTAAGCATAATGTTATTCAAGTGTTTCGGGTAATTTCTTTTCCGTCGATTTCCTCAAATATCTATTCAAAAATTTTGTTGTCTATTATTGCTAAGGTCTTGTAATTATAGTATTAGCACGTTATAATATTTTAGACTCTTCAGTGTATCGACAAAATTTTCATTTTTAGTTTGCTATCTCGCTTAAGTAACACTAGACAGGTAAATGCTCGTAAGAACATGCCCACCCGTTTCAACCACGTCCTCCAGATGGCGGCTGTAGACTGAAATGGAACTTATAGTGAGTGAAGGGAAAGCTTAACGTTTGTAAAACTAAGTTTACGTTTGTAAGAGTTAATTTACGTTTGTAGAGATCTCAACGGATTGATCTAAATGTTTAACGCATTCGTTTTAGTTTTAGAATACAATATAACAGTACAATAATTGCAATTAATTATCTTGCAATATTTCTAGTTTTCATTTTTCTGTTGGAAAGAGAATAAAATTTCGTTACCAACCTGTACATGTACATATCTACTCCAGTAAACTAGATCCATCCAGAACCAACGATTCACATTGATTCGGAATACTCTTCATTGACCCGGAAGTGATCCATGTTGAACCGGAAGTAATCCACAAGAGGCTCGGATACTCCGGAACAAATATGCTATGTGTCCTACGGGGACGTACCGAAATCGCACCCGTTTATCATGCCATTAATATCAGGGTTCGCCACCTAAAGGTTTCGTAAAACGCTTGCTATTTATTTCTGCCCACCGTAGTTTGGGGTTTGCTTCCCTTGGCAGTAGCTATTGGGATTCCTAGGAAAATTGTAAATCCCGGCACAGTAGGGCACTTGTCGTCCTTGCGCCGAAAAACACGAGCGTTTTTCACATTATATCATATTCACTCTTTATACATTGGACACATTATGTCATGCTCACTTTTCATACATTGGGCATATCGTGTAATGCTCACTGTTTGTACATTGGACACATCATGTCATGTTAAGTGTTTATGCATTTGATACATTATGTTATGCTCACTGTTCATACACTGGGCACATCATGTTATGCTCACTGTTCATACACTGGGCACATCATGTTATGCTCACTGATCATACATTGAAGAAATGATGTCATGCTCATTGTTCACGCACTAGACATATATCAAGCTCACTTTTCATACATTTGCACATCATGCCATGCTCACTATTCATACATTGGACACATCGTGTCATGCTCACTGTTCATACATTGGTCACATTATGTCATGCTCACTGTTCATACATTGGTCACATTATGTCATCCTCGCCGTTCATACATTTGTCACATCATGTCATGCTCACTATTCATACATTGGAAAAATCATGTCATGCTCACTGTTCATACATTGGTTACATCTTGTCATGATCAGCGTTCATACATTTGGCACATCATATCATGCTCGCTATTCATACACTGGACGCATCATGTCATGCTCAGTGTTTATACATTGGGCATATCATGCCACGTTCACTGTCGAGAAAATAACGTAACGTTTTGCTTTTACAATTCTCGAGCTAAAATTATTATAAAATACGTGCCTGCGAACTGCAAAAAAAAAAGTTTTTTTTTTCCTTCTTTTGAGCTCGGAGAAATTTAGTTTGGTCGAATCGTTCACTGAGAATGTTTTTCTGTTTGACGTGTTCTTAAACAAAACTTTTGAATATAGTTTCTTGGACTCATTAAATTTAATATAAAGGACCAGAAGGGAATGAGTACCATTTTCTGTATAGACGAAGAGACGTCAAAGGTAGGAGAACTGAACAATAGGATCATCAGTCATCGAGGTCGTATCCCAAGAATGGTGAGTGAATATATATGGCTACAGATAAACTTTTAGGTTTTATCTCGAAAGTTACGCTCCAAGGTAACATCCACTGTTTATATATATTGGACAAATCGTGTCATGTTCAGTATTTATACACTGGACACATCATGTCATGCTCAGCGTTTATACATTTATCAAGTTATGTCATGCTCAGTGTTCATACATTTTCTATTCCAATGTTAAAAAGTGTATATGTGTGTGTTTCTTGAATAAATTGGGTGGCGTAGTTGTTAATATATTTAGAATAGCGCGTTCGTCTATGATGCAAACCACCAGAGTTCGATTCCCAGCTGGTCAGGTGTTCGGTTTCTATTCGCAAAACATCTGTAGGCCTTAGCGTAGGGCATAGCATTAGTCGTCCTTGCGCCATAAATAATACATGGTCCGTGTGAAAATATAAAATTGTATTTACCGTCAAATAATAAGGTAAATAAAAGCGAGTAATTCTCTCAGTATGACGCTTATCATGTTTTCCAGTTGAGCGCATATATTTTCAAATTCCTGCCGCACCCCAAATGACAGATAAAATATCGGGTGGGGTATCTTTCGTTGGGGTGCATTATACCCCTGGGAGTGCAAAGGGCGCCTACACAGATCCCAGATAGTTTTTAAAGGAAGGGACTCCACAGTTTGCAATCAAAGCAACGCGGATAAGGTCGCAATTCACGAAAATCGAAATGAGAAAATATCTTCGCAGGTATGAAGTTTACATCGCAATATTTTAAAGAATAATAATAATAAACGTTAGTAATTATTGGTATTAGTAAGAGAACAATAGATTTCTTGTACTTTATGATGTAGGGCAGGAACGGCGCTAGATATTATCAGGGCCGTAGATGGGGTGGCAAGGAAGGCCCGCTCCAAATGCGCGGACTGGAAGGGCCCAAAATCGTATGAAATAATTTACAGGGAAAAATATGCCCGTTGACTAGAGAGCGCAACCTGGGCGCTTTTGCTAAGGACGTAAAATCTTCCGGGTATTATACTCCTCGCAGGCGAGCATATTTTGCCGTCCTAAAATGATTTCGTTCTTTATAATAATCCCATTTTGCCGCCCCAGAATGACTATTTTTTTAATAAAAATCTCATTTTACCAAACCTAAATACCTGTAGCTCAGGGCGAATGCCCGGTTCATCCCCTTTGCGCCAGCCCTGACATAGTAGCAACTCAGGTCAAACAGTGACAGATTCAGTAATGTTTCAAGGAATCCGTATTTCTGCCTCCAGGGAATTCAAAGCGCGGACAACGAAGTGCAGAAAAGGGCGTGTTCTATCGCATCATTGAGAGTTTAACTTGAGATTTCGGTGCCTACTATATATATATATATACACACACACACACACACACACACACACATATATATATCATCATCATCATCATATTCAACCATTATCTATCCACTGCTGGATGAAGGTCTCTCCAAATGCTTTCCACACAAGTCTATCCTGAGCAATTCGCTTCCACGTCACCCCAACCTGTTTTCTTATTTCATCCACCCATCTAGTTTGAGGACGTTTTCTAGGTCTTCGGTGGTCTCTTGGAATCCAGTTCAGAATTTCTGTTGTCCATCGTTGATCAGTTCTTCTTGCAATATGCCCAGCCCATCGCCATTTCAGCCCTTTTACTTTAACAATGATGTCCTCTACTCTAGTTTGCTCTCTCACCCAAGTGTTTCTTTTTCGATCTCTCCTAGTTATTCCAAGCATGCACCTCTCCATGCTCCTTTGCGTTGTCTGTAACTTTCGTATTGCTCCAACTGTTAGACTCCATGTCTCTGATCCATAAGAGAGGACTGGCAATACACACTGGTTGAAGACCTTTCTTTTTAGACACAAAGGCAATTTCCCCTTCAGGATAAAACTGTTTCTTCCAAATGCACTCCAGCCAAGTTTAATACGTCTGTTGAGTTCTTTCATAATGTTGCCATCCATTGAAATCAGCTGGCCAAGGTAAATATATGAATCAGCAATTTCTAGCTCAATGTTGTCAACTTGTATTTTTGTTTCCTCTACGAAATTATTGAACATGATCTTAGTTTTTTGTAGGTTCATCTTGAGTCCAACTTCTTTACTTCTAGTTGAGAGCTCCTGTACCATGTCTTGGAGTTCTAATGGGTTCGTTGAAAAAATAACAATGTCATCAGCAAACCGCAAATGATTTAAATATTCACCATTTATTTTTATTCCCTTGTTATTCCAATTTATCTGCTGAAAAATCATCTGTAAAGCTGAAGTAAAAAGTTTTGGAGAAATGGTATCTCCCTGCCTCACACCTTTACCAATTTTGATAGTTTTGGTATCTTTATGTAACCGAAATTTTGCACTTGCATTTTTATACACACGTTTCACCATGTCAATGTACACATCCTCAATGTCTGTTGATCTTAAAGAGTTGATGACTGCTGATGTTTTAATAGAGTCAAAGGCCTTCTCATAGTCAATAAATGCCACACACAATGGAAGTTCATATTCATGTGTTCTTTCAATTAATTCTCTTAATACTTGAATATGGTCCACTGTACTGAATCCACTTCGAAATCCAGCTTGTTCTCTTGGTTGAGCTGCATCTAATTTTTTCTGCAGGCGATGTGTTAGCACTTTTGTGAAGATTTTATAAATAGCAGGTAACAAGCTAATTGGTCGGTAATTTTTCAAATCCTCTTTATCACCTTTTTTATGCAAAAGAATTACTGTTGCAGAATCCCATTGGTTTGGTATGTTACCGCTGTTAAGACATTTGGTAAAGAATTTTGCAAGTATGTCTTCTACATATTCTCCAGCTTCTTTTAGGATATCTAATGTAATACCATCATCACCAGGGGCTCTTCCTTTCTTCATATTTTTTATTGCAAATGAAACTTCTTCTTTTAAGATTTTAGGAGCTGTTCCTTCGACTATTTCAATGTCTTCGTTTAATCCACTGTTACTTTCGTATAGATTTTTGTAGAATTCTTCAACTCTTCTAAGTATTTCTTCCCTATTTCTTGTTACGGTGCCATCCTCTCCTTTTAATGCAATGATGTGTTTCTTCCCAACAGATAAACTTCCTTTAACAACCCTAAGGCTCTTGTTATTTTCAATGGCTTTCCTTACTAGCTCACAGTTGAATTTTCTTATGTCTTCTTTCATGCTTTTGCGCAGAGTTTTACAAAGTTCTATGTACTCAATCCTGGAACTGGTATTTCGATTGTCCACCTTCATATCTCTTCGCCTTTTCATGAGCTGTTTCGTCTTCTCAGATAATTTGCTATTGTGCTTTTTACAGGTTACACCACCAATTTCCCCAGCAGTTTCAACTATTGTCTTAACAATGTTTTCATTTGCTTCTGAGATATCACTTTCATCAATAAGTCCTTCCAGTGCAGAAAAGCGATTTTTTAATTCCAACTTGAATGCCTCGGTATTTACTTTCAGTTTCATTAGATCCACCCTCTTACTTACTTGTTTCCTAATGAGCTTCTGTCGTTCTAATTTAGTATTTAAGTGCACTTTACATCTCACCATTCGATGATCACTTCCAGTATTAAATCTGTTCAGTACACTGCAATCTTCAATAATTGATTTCTTGTTTGCCAGGATATAGTCAATTTCACTAGTTCCCCCATTTGGGTGTTTCCATGTCCATTTTCTTTGCGGTTTCTTCTTAAAAAATGAATTCATGATGCTAAGGTTTTCAGCTTCTGCAAATTCGATGAGTTGATCGCCACGTTCATTCCTTTCCCCATATCCGTATTTACCAACCGATGTCTCTCCTTGTTCCTGTTGTCCAATTCTTGCATTGAAATCCCCCATGATGAGCTTGATATGTTGTTTCCCTTTGGTGTGTAACTCTTTGATTTCTTCATAAAATTCTTCAACCTCTTCGTCGGTATGGCTTGATGTTGGTGCATATACCTGTACTATTTGAAGTTGGTATCGCTGGGTTAGTTGAACAACAAGCCTCGCTGCTCGATCTGATGTACTTTCAACTTCCAGAAGACAGTCTTTAATTCTTTTGTTGATTAAGAAGCCAACACCACTTGTTCTTCCAGTTTCCGTTCCTCTATAGTAAAACAAATGTCCGCTTTTCAGTTCCACCAACTCTTCACCTTTTCTTCTAATTTCACTGAGTCCTACAATGTCCCATTTGATCTTGTCTAGTTCCTCTTCCAATTCCTGAAGTTTTGCTTCAGAAGCAAGGGATCGTCCATTAAACGTAGCCAAGGTCAATAACAAACGGCAGCCTGGGCCATTCCAGTGATTCTTAGCACCCCCTGCTTTCATGCCACACTGACCGCTGCCTTGATCAGGAGCACTCCAGCACCTGGAGACTAGGGGCCATGGTTTCTGGTGTGTCAACATAATGGAGGAATTAGCTATCGTTTCACCACGCTGGCCAGACAGGTTGGTAGATTAGCCCTCCC
>QLNU02015003.1:26024066-26052560 GCA_006491805.2 Dysdera silvatica | reverse complement strand
GAAACTCACGGGACCGGGAAAAAATTCCGTAGTATGCAGGTTTCCGCCTTATGGAGGTTACATGCAAAACAAATACATACATAGTTAAATTCAGTGGTAAGAGATGACTGCATATGCTTTTTTTTTTCTTTGTCTTATCTTGCGAACTTTAAGACTATATTTTCCTTTTGATAAAAATATTTATTTTATCACTGCATTTTATTTTTATTAATTTTAATTTTTGCACTATTTTGTGGTTTTAGTAGTTACGATCAATATGATGCAAAATTTCATGCAAACTATACATGCCTATTCCATACAAAGGGTCTATCTGGGTCAAATCTATTATGATGACAGAAAATGGATATTGGCGCTGTGGTTATAACGATTCAATAAACGTGACGTAAAATTGGGTTTGACTCCCAAATGTATGAAAAAAATGAAATTCTAATCGGATAACTACTCATTATAATCTGGAGTTTGATTCTCTAGGCTTTAAAGGGCTTGGATTCCTCAGGGAAACTGTAGGCCTCGGCGGAGGGTGACCTTTGTTGTCCTAGCGCCATGGAACACTAATAAGGTAGTTAGTTACTGGTAAATTCTAATTGCCCTTTTAGAGAACTCTTTGAATCCTCATCCACTTCTACTTCGTTTGTTTAGCAATACTTGGGAAGTCGTCGCATTGAGGACAGCTGCACGCATATAAGAGTTTCTTAATGTATCTCCAGCCATTTTCAACGGATTTAGTATTTTTCTGCAAAGCTCCTTGAATACTTTCTTGACTACAAAAGCTCCAGCATCTACCAGAAGCTTGAAAAGTGCTTTTCCTGCATGGCTCCCAACTTGAAAAGACAAAGCGGAGATCCTATTAAGCAAGGTGAGAGAGAGTCAAGCCTCCCTTAAAGAAGTGGATTCAAGCATACCCCAACTGTATAAAAGCACTTAAACAAGAATTAGCCTTGCAACTGTTGAGTTCAACGGAGTAACGGAAAGGGGAGGAGATGCGAATAATATGGTGGTCCATCCCCAACTGCTGTTGGACTCACCCAGGTCTTCCGAACCTGGGGTCTGTCCTCCACCTCCTTTCAGCAGCCCCTTCAGTCAGGGTACAAAAGCCGGATTTGGGGTAAACCGCACACATACACACACACACAGCTCGTGAGTCAACAAGGGGGTGGGGGCTCGGTATATACAAAGAAGACCCAAATTGCTGGGGAGGTCCACCACCTTGCCTACCTGTTCAACTCAACCACCCTTCACGATCACTTTAATGACGCCTCAGTGGATTCTGATCCCGTTTAGATCCCAAAGAAAATAAAATGAAAAGAACTTTTTTCTGCCGATTTTTAAAGGTAAACCTGTAATACCACGTAGAGTATGAGGTTACTTTTTCCTGTCCTGGACTGTTCACTTAAACGTCTATTTTAGATTGTGGAAAAACGTTAGGAAAACGTCTATTTTAGATTGTGGAACGCCAGTGGTTAGATTATTTCATTACACCCTATCGTAATAAGATATGGTATTCAGGTAATAACAAAATGTGTTAATCAATTCTCACAAAATTTTACGCTTTGCTCTTCCCCTTTATATTATATTTTTTATATAAGATTTTTCTGATGCGAATTGTTTTATATTAACTTTTCAGGGAATTTTCTTTTCGTGACTTCTTAGACTACGAATATTTTGTTTTATAGACTGACGTCTAGGGAACTTATTTTTAAAATTTTTTCCAGGTAAACAAAATAAAAATATCACAATCGTAAAATAACACAATGGGCACAGTTTCTGAACTATATGTTTTAATATAGCTTTAAAACTTTTTTTGAAGGCTTTTAGCCCTCTTCAAAGAAGGTTACATAATACTGGAACTATTAAGACTGAACTAATAATAAACAAAATTTTCAAATGCTGTCACGCTGTCTAAATCCACGTACAATGAACTAAAACCAAATGAGTTTAATAAAATTATTAAAAATTTTTAAAAATAATATTTTAAGTAATATTAATTAGTTAAAAAATTATTTTTAATAATTTTATTAAACTCATTTGGTTTTAGTCAATTGTACGTGACTTTAGATAGTGTGACAGCACTTTAAAATTTTGTTTATTATTATTTTAGTCTCAACAGGTTCAGTATTACGTAAGCTTATTCGAAGAGTGTTAAAAGCCTTCGAGAGAACGTTTTAAAGCAGTATTAAAACATATAGTTCAAAAACTGTGCCCATTGTGCTATTTTACGATTGTGATATATTCAGCACAGTGAGTCATTTTACTTTCAAAATAAAAATACTTTACAAACTTTTGTATATATATATATATATGTAAAAGTATTTAATAATATATATGAAGTATACCACACACACACACATTTTAGTCGCCATAAAGGAAGGTGGATAGGTGCATTCTTGAAATAACAAGGAGGGTTCGAAAATTAAATTCTTGAGTCAGACAGCAGACAACAATAGAGAACATCATTATTGATGTAAAAGATACTCTAATGGCAATGGGTTGGGCATGTCACAATGAAAACTTGCCAATCATGGAAAACTGAAATTCTCAATCGAATTTTCAAAGACCATTAAAGACGTAGGAAGATTCTCCAAAAATTGGTAGAAAGGTAAATTGGTAAATGGAATCGGGAAAGAGGTTAAATAGGGATGAAATGTGAACGAATTATTATGGACATGCTTGTTTGGGAAGCACTTGTAGAGGACTTCATCCAACAGTGGATATATAGTGATTAAATATGATAACAATTCTAAATATACACATACAAATTTTGGGAGGATTTGTACAAACAAACAAAATAATTTCATTTATAATACATGTAAATTAACTCATAAAATACTCGTGGCGTAAAATGACAGAATTTTTTTATATGCAAATGTTATATAATATAAATTTGTATAAGAAAATTTCCACGAAAAATGAAATATGGTAACCTGCAACGCTGCAGCTTTTAAAATACTCAGGAATACCATATAATGCCTGTTCAAAGGTCTTCCATCAGTGAATTTGTGAAAGAAGCTTACTTTGACAAGCATTGCAGGTGTCACTATATTAAAATCTCTGGCAATATGTTGTCTTAAATGGTCCAGACTAATGGATTGTGCTTCATACATCATTTCCTTTAAACAACTCCACAGATATAAGTCCACAGAGGCCAGGTTCGTGGAGGGAAGAGAAATTAAGTTTAGACAAGACATAGAATTTGAAGGGGTAGCCACAGAAGACGACGACCCTTTCCAATTCTTTGTTCCGGACGGCAAGCATATGGTGGTTATTTCATGGTATCACCATACCCAACTTATTCCTCTGAATATGCCAGCCAAAAATGCAATTGTACCCTTACCGAAAACGCTCAATGAATTTAAAGAACGCATCAATGCTGAATCAGTAATTGTTGTCAGTGAAAATTGCAAAATGTCTGGAACGAACGTGATTATATATTATATGTTTTTCGTATAACGAAAGCCACATCCATCGAACATTTGTAACTAAAAAAATATTGTAATGTTTTTCTTTGTCTTCCTGCATCACTTATTATATTATGTGTAATAGTTTCGAAAATATAAATTTTTAAAATCCGGTCATTCATTTATGCTAACCTTTTATATAAAAACTTCGTTATTTACTTCAAAAATAAGACTTTTATTATGAAAGATGAAGTAAACTTTAGTTTTCAATAGTGAAAATGGGGTCTAAAGTGTATAGTAGGAAAAACATTTCAGACTGTCTTTGAAATTGTTTAATTTTTCCTTATCACTTCAATTTCATCCTCTCCCATCCCAATCAAATAATAACTTCTAAACAATATCTTTAAGAGAAGGACTTTTTCTCTTGGAGTTATATAGAGTGGTAAAGAGTGATAGAGAGAGAGAGAGAGGAAATATAAAACCACAAACTACACTTTGTGAACAAATACAAACTCAAATTGTTGAATGATCGTATACGGTTATCCAACTAGAAGCAAGCGATGGCGGAAAAGGGGAGGACAAAGGATTCACAGGAGCAGAAACATCTAATCTTAATCTCGCTTTTGATCAACCGGGGGGTTATCTGTACTTTTCAAGCTGCCCTTTTTCCCAGATACTTTTGAAGGAAGATTAACACTGAGCTTTGGTTATCCCAATCCCCTCCCCTACCCCCCTAGGGGATGAGATACACACTGCCTTCCTTCCCTGATATTTTTGCTTAGGATACAACGCGAAAGTTGGAAAAATGTTTCGTATTCATTGGTGTTGTGAATGATCGGGATGGATGGTTGGAACAATATTTGTTTTGCAAAGCTTTTACATTTGTTATTGTTGTATGACATAAAACGGACACGTTTGAATTGTCATAGCTGCGCATTCCTGCGAAATTATTGTCCATTTCGGGCCTGAGTCTTGCATCCGCAAATGATAAGTGGCCTCTGAACTTATGGATGCTCTTATTAGTTAATTTCAGAAATTTACAATTCTCTCTCTCTATATATATACAGGGTGTTTGGAAAATATCTGGGACACCAAATAAGGCATATTTGCCCATATCCCCGTGTCCGCAAGGGGGCCGGTTTGGCTGTAGAGCGTAACTACAGTTTATGCCCATCACGTTGCTACGTAGCCAATTGCATGAATTAAATGCAATTTTTGATACATAATTTAAGTAAATGAGCTAATAATACAAAAGGGACAAAGAAATCCGGAATTCAGTTTTCTGATTTTGATCTGTGTTACTGTGTAGTGAAAATAAGCCTAAAAATGGCTTTCTTAACACACTGGAAAAGAGTTGGGAACTGCCAAGTATGTGTAACAGGTGAAAAATATAAAAACAAACATTTTTTGTTCAGTGAGTTTTTTTTTCCAAAAATTAGCCATTCGGGCATTACAATGAATTCAGTGTTTGCAACCACCACATTCAAGCTTTTCACAAATGGCTCTAATGCACCACTTTAAGAATTTTTCAAATTATTTAGCGTCAACAGATGTCGGGCTCTCTCCGGCGATTTTTTAAAATCAGTTAAATTCACCGGAATTGTATGTGTAGAATTCATACAATCGCACCTGAAGCGGCGAATTCTACACATACAATTCTGGCGAATTTGACTGATTTTAAAAAATCGCCGGAGAGAGCCCGATGTCTGTTGACATTAAATAATTTTAAAACTTTGTGAAATGGCGCATTGTAGCCATTTGTGAAAACCTTGAATGTGGTGGATGCAAATACTAAATTCACTGTAGTGCCCGAACGGCTAATTTTTGGAAAAAAATTCACTGAACAAAAAATGTTTATTTTGATGTTCTTCACCTGTTACACATACTTGGCAGTTCCCAATTCTTTTCCAGTGTGTTAAAAAAGGCATTTTTAGGCTTATTTTCACTAAACAGTAACACAGATCAAAATCAGAAAACGGAATTCCGGATTTCTTTGTCTCTGCTGTATTATTAGCTCATTCACTTAAATTATGCATCAAAAATTGCATTTAATCAAAATTTAATCAAATTGCATTTTCACGTAGCCACGTTATGGACATAAACAGTAGTTACGCTCTACAGTCAAACCGGCTCCTTTGCGGACACGGGGATATGGTCAAATATGCCTTATTTGGTGTCCCCTACCACCCCTTAAAGTTTTGCCAGATATTTTCCAAACACCCTGTATATATAAATAAATAAATATATACACACAAATAAATGGATATACTATATCCAATTATTTGTATTTTTTTCTTATCAGTTACTTTAACCTTACGAATTTCTGAAGGTACTGTTTGAACCGTAGTAATTTCTTTAAAAATTTAAATTTTCCTAACATGTTTTGTTTGCTGAAACAAACGTTAAGTTTTTTTGAAAGATATTATTACCCTTCACAGGGATAACACAATTGCCAAATATGGTCAACACACAAAGCCTCCGGGGCGAGATTTTTGTGAGTTTTCGTGGGGGAATTTTATTACAAATAAATTTAATACCTACGTATTAATAACTTAATTTAGAGCTGTTTTTTGTTTAGGAGAAAAAGAGGAGCCGTCCTCATCTTGGATTCGAACCAGGGTCCCCGCGTTTAGCCCGCGGTGTCTTGACCTACTAGACGAACGAGGACAAGAACAAACGCATTTTTCTCCATATATAAGAATGTAAGATATTATTACCATTGATCCATATTTGGCAATTGTGTTATCCCTGTGAAGGGTAATAATATCTTAACACCTTTACATACGGAGAAAAAAGCGTTTTTTCTTGTTCTCATTCGTCTAGTAGGTCAAGACACCGCGGGCTCAACGCGGGGACCCTGGTTCGAATCTGGGATGAGGACGGCGTCTCTTTTTCTCCCAAACAAAAATAGCTCTAGATTGAGCTACTAATACGTGGGTGTCAAATTTATTTGTAATAAGTGCTTTTCGTTAAAGACTTTTGAATTTTTCAAGAAGCTGTGTATGATATCGTTTCGTTCTGGAAATAATTCTAAATTTTCCCAGAGGCTGCAAGATGCAACATGATTTTTGATATTTACTTCAACGTTCAAGGGGACGTATTTCGCGTTCTGGATTATGCATCCAATATAACACATTAGCCAAAGGCAAGTTTATGCAATTAAAAATGGAGTCAGAAATAGATTTGCAATACCAAGTATTAATTAATAGCTCCCACCACAATTAGTATTTGAATTTTTATTTAAATATTCATTAGTATTTTAATTTTATTTGGATTTTATTTAAATATTTATTAACATTTTAATTATTCGAATCATTAATATTTAAATAATTAGTATTTGAATCATTAATATTTGAATAATTAGTATTTGAATCATTAATA
The DNA here is from genome assembly GCA_006491805.2 of Dysdera silvatica. Lineage (NCBI taxonomy): Eukaryota > Metazoa > Arthropoda > Arachnida > Araneae > Dysderidae > Dysdera > Dysdera silvatica. Next base: position 26,045,784 of record QLNU02015003.1, on the reverse strand, counting down.
TTTGAATAATTAGTATTTGAACCATTAATATTTGAATAATTAGTATTTGAATCATTAATATTTGAATAATTAGTATTTAAATCATTAATATTTGAATAATTAGTATTTGAACCATTAGTATTCGAATTTTATGCATGTGCATATTCAGTCATAGAACTATTTGAATTACATAATAAAAGTTTTCTAAATAATTTAAATGCTGATTATATTTTTGTACCTTTATGTTTATAATTATATTTCTAATTATATTTGATGTTGATTCAAGGCCTTTGTTCTGCTCTGGTGCATTGTCTTTTTGCATACAGGAACACATATTTGAGGGCATCCGTGCTTTCAGAAAATGCATCAGGTGCATGGGTTTGGTGAAGCCCCTGATAACAACTTCGAAAGAACGCGCACATATTTAGAATATTTTAAAACTAACTAATTATCGTAAATAATTATTAATATATGTGATTATTTAGTAAAGTGCAAGTAATTCATAAATGCATATAAATTGGCCTATAATTTTCGACACACGCACCTAATTTCAAACTAGAACTTTTTCTCCTAAAGGTAAAAAGGGGGGACATCGACTTCATCTGGAATCGAACCGGGGATCCTGGTGGGGTGCTCTAACCTGCTCTCCCACCAGGACACAGAAACGATGCTCAATTTGTTCGTATTTAAAGTTTGCAAGATATTATTACCCTTCTCAGGGTTAACACAATTGCCAAATGGTGAACATATCAAGCATCCCTTTCGTCTTTAAATAATAAATAAAATAAAAATTTGTACCGGTAGCTATGTGGCATTGACGTACGCAGAGGGGTGTTGATGGGGGTTGTAACCCCATTGCAATGAAATTTTGTATATTTAACATAGGAATATGTGAGTTGTAGCTCTGTAACCCCCCATTGAGCCTATAACCTCCCCATTACGAACTTCCTGCGTAATTCTACGCTATATGGTGACCATTTGGCAATTGTGTTAGCCCCGAAAAGGATGATAATATCTTAGAACAGCGGTTCTTTAACTTTCCTAGACCGCGGACCCCTCACGGAGACCACTCGTCCTCGGGGACCGTCTAAGAATTAACTCAAAGTTTAAAGCCCGGAATTTGCATCATACATATTTATTTCTAGTGTTTCATCACTGATTTTCACTATTTAAGGAAGGAATTTTTCGTTCCCGTATTCTTAGTTTCTATTTCTAGTTTATTCTTAGCATTGAAGAGTCTCTCGTTTCGTTAGTATTTTTCCCAACTTTTGTGGAACCCTGATAGGGTCCCGAGGACCCCCAGGAGTCCGAGAACAACAGTTGAAAAACCTCTGTCTTAGAACATGTGTATGAAATGTACGAATAATATTTAACCAAATGGATAAAGCAACAGCCTACATTTTTGCCAACTGGATTACAAACAATATCTTGGTTGTGGTTATTTATAAAAGCAATTTCAATCTTTCATTGGCTTGACAAAAAGCCACGAAATTACTTTTAGCTTCGAAGATAAAATTACGAATAAGCGACGGATCGAATGCATATATGCTTATTATAATCCCTCTCCGTGTGGGCGATCTTCCGTATGCCTCTAACGCGCAACTGAAAATAGGGAAGTGACGAATTGTTTTCATTTTTCCGGAACATTTCGCCCTTTTTATTTCCGGATTTGGAATCGGTGACAGTTTCCCGTTTTATTGGGTTACGTCGCCTTTTTTTCCCTTCTTCCGCGAGAGGAAAAACTGGAGAGACGGGATCCTGGAGCCGAGATTGGATTTGGGATCGGGAAAGGCGAAATCAGATCCTGAACGGGAGAGATCCTGTTGCTCCTGCTTTTCCTGTCATCCAACCGGTACGGCAAAAATCCAATTGGACCATGGTATATTCTGTTTCCGCCCTTTTGTCTTGGAAAAAGAATTAAGAGGAAAAGAGTGCTAACAATAGAAATATCCTTGAATTTGTCGAAAACAGGAAACGTATCATATCACGGAAATTTACCAAAAAAATAGCAATGTTTGAGAAAGTCATGAAAAATTATAACGACATTTACAAATGAATTGAAACTCGATTATCTGAAATAATTGGGACCGGTGACATCCGGATAAGCAAAAATTTGGATAATCGAATACAATTAAAAAATCAATATAAAATCGTAAAACCAGGAAAATTTGAAATAAAATTAAACAGTATGATCACTTCATTGATGTACAATAAACATATTGTATGTATGTAAAAAAATTATGACGCCTCAGAGGATTTAAACTACATAACGAGGACCTTCCGACCAGCCATCACGTGATACGTGGAAGGGGCTTCCGTCATCATGGGAGACCTTCCCCTCCCACTCTCTCTCCTTCTCCTCTTCGGTACGGGGGCGCTTGCTTAAAAAAAAAAAGAAGTCTGAATAATTGAGGGTCCGAATGACTGAGGTTTGGATAACCCAGTTTCTAATGAACATATAATTAGCATTTAATAATATTTAATTAACGTTGAAATAACCTGGAAGAGTGAACATATATAACTATATAAGTATTTATCATGAATATAATTACAGTGGAACCTGGTAAAGTAATCACCTTAGTAAACTGACCACCTGAAATGAAAGTGATTATATTTTATAGAGAGAGAGAGAGAACTGGTAGGGACATATTTATGCCTATACCAAAACCTGTCATGTATAGTGACCAAATGCCTATGGTCACCATTGCAGTCCAGTTCTAAAGGTGGTTACTTTAGACAGGTTCCACTGTATTCATTATTATATTTAACAATTACCCAGTCTGCATTTTATTATCCAGAGGCAGCCCGTGAAAAATACTCAATAAAGTGGGAAATTTAACCACCTTGATTTTACGGGAATAATCATGGTTCTTTAATAGATTTTATTTTTAGAAATGGGCTATTTGATACCAAAACCTGCTTACCTGTGTAAGGTTTTTCACTTACAGATCCCTATATGTATTCTTTGGTCTATCATATTCTCCACATTTTCCTTCGCGGTTCCAGTCCACGACTATTCAGCAAATAGGGTTCAGTTTCCTCCTGAAGGCATGTTCACCTAAGTGAGTAGATGTGTTAGACCAAGGAATACATATAGGAGATCTTCTTTAAGTGAAAAACATAAGAAAAAAAGTAAAAAACAAGGTGAGCGAAATTAAGGGAACTGAAAACAGCAAGACCCTTTGTAAAGGTCCTACCTTTCTTCCAGGAATTACTTGCAAAAAAGGTGATAAATATTGCTATATTATATTACGGTCATGCCTGTATCCAAAAGGGGAATCTAAGAGACCTGTTCTCCCCCCGGAATTAAATCTTGGCTACGGTCTTGATGAAGGTTCCCATTCTTTCGTTCGTTCCCTATACAGCTTTGCTTCAAGTATGTTTGCTTATCGTGCAAGCTTTTTCCCACGGTTTCTCATGTAGTAAAGGGCCGCAATTCTGTCAGGCGAATTTATAGATTCTTCGAATCGACTATGATTAAAGATATATATGTACGAGTACATTGCGTGAGATTCGTAAACGTTTTCTTTTTAATTCCATGAGCACAACAAGTAGCGTGTACTGTTTGCACTTCTCCTTCATGTTGATCGTAACTTTCGGAACTGTTCTAGCAAACTGGGCATAAAAGGGACTCTAAAGCGGCATGTCATTTACTGTTGACATTCGTCTATGTTTACTTTTGCCCTCGCCCTCTTTATATTTTGACCTCTTTAAAGCAGCTTTTAATATTTAATCATTTTCAAACTACCTTATATTAAGGACACAGAAAAAAGTGAATTGAAAGCCAAAATGATGCTTCTATATGTTTTTCCATATTATTCAATATGTTTGTCTATACTATTCTATATACTTTTCTATAATATCCTATATACTTGTCCATACTATTCAATATGCTTGTCGATACCATTCTATATACTTGTCGATACTATTCTATATACTTGTCTATGCTATTCTATATACTTTTTATGCAATTCTATACTATATCTATATACTTGTCTATACTATTCTATCTATATTTTATACTACACTATATATTTTTTGTAGTATACTGTATATTTTTTACAGTATACTATATAGTTTCAATACTATTCTATGTTTTTCTATACTATTCTATATATTTTTAGTTCTAGTCTATATATTTTTCTATACTATTTTATATATTTTTCTATAATATTATATATATTTTTCTACGCAAGTTAATGTGAGAAATTTGGTCATAGGCAGTAGTATTATGTTGCTCAGTATAAAAGGAGGGCAGGGGCTGAGGGGTTGGTGCGGAGTTTGTAAAATGACCACATACGAAGAGAGAGAGAATTGCAATTACATAGAAAGCTGTTCGTATAAAGCAGAGGTGGAGAATATACACACTCACCCCTACGGATATGACCCATAAAGATCTCATATTTGGTATGACTGGACGAAAAATTTATTTTAATTTTAATCGGTTTGGAAAAGATCAACACCTTATGTCACTGAAATTTAATAATTAATATTTATGAATAAGAATTAAAACATTTAAATAAATAATCCCCCCCCCCAAAAAAAAATGAATGTTTGTTTTCAATCACTTCCTCACTCAGCTCCTCCTCCCACCCTTTACACCGATAGCTGCCATTCGTGGACCACACATTTTTCACAAAATATTTAAAAAGTAGATGGAAGTGGAATGCAAAATGTGGAATTACTTTGCATGTGGAAAATGAAATTTAATTGGTTGATGAAAAATAAATAGTTATTAATTAATTTAATGTTCTTGAGTTCAATTGAAAACAAGTTAACTGAAGAAAGGGGTGACGAGATGGTGAATAGAAAGAAAGGGAGAGAGATTGACAGTAAGAAGAAAAATATTCTCAGAAATGTACTTGATATTGTCATATAAGAGGATGACATAGAACTGGACTTAGGAGCAGCTGGACAGATTAGCATTATCGGACAGATTAGCATTATCATTATTATTATACTATATACCCTCAAAAAGAGTGATGATGATGCTGATGACGACGACGATGATGATGATGATGATTAAATCACTCAGCTACTTCACTTTCGTGCCAAAACCAATTAGGTTTTAAAGGAAACGAATGCTTTGTCCATTCATTTTTTCAAATCCTAAATTTATTACACTATTTTGTGGATTGGGTTCTTGCGCCTGGGGAGGAGGGTCTCGACGATGGCTGACGGCTTATGCGCAACATTGGTGCATGGATTTGTATTAGAATTATAAATATATAAATTTTATTCAAAATAAATATTTTTCAATGAGGTACTAATGTGAGCGCAGGAGACTTAAGTTATCAAAACTTTCAAAGTGGAATATGAAAATACAATACACTCTATAACAAAAAAATCGATGCACCAAGAAGGAGTTGTCCGATTGTAATGAAATTTCGTATGCAAAGACATTTTGACCGAACATGCAAATGATTAAAATTTGGTGTCCAATGAATGAATAGCGGGAACTCCAGCGCATCGGAACTGCGCATTCAGCAGGTGTATATAAGGAGCGATTCTCAATATGTGGTCAAAATTTCTGTTGCATTTTGACTGCGGATATCTTACGTCGACTGTAACAATGCCTCGCCGAAAGATTCGTGCTCATTACGAGCATATGTCAGAGTTTGAAAGAGGTCGTGCTATCGGATTGAAAGAGGCTGGTTGGACGAATCGAAGAATCGCTGGACATGTGGGTCGAAGCGATGCGGCGATTGGACGGTGCTGGCAAGAGTGGGTCAACAACGGCAGATGTCAGCGTCGGGACGGCAGCGGTCGACCTAGGGCCAGAATAGAATGGACGAATCGAAGAATCGCTGCACATGTGGGTCGAAGCCATGCGGCGATTGAACGGTGCTGGCAAGAGTGGGTCAACAACGGCAGATGTCAGCGTCGGGATGGCAGCGGTCGACCTAGGGCCACAACAGAACGGGAAGACAGAGCGATTGTCAGAGCAGCTGTCACAGCACCGGATTCGTCGTTATCAACTATCCAACGTGTGGCCCGCACACATGTGTCCAACATGACCCTCTGCAGACGACTGAGAGAGCGGAATTTACGCTCGCGCCGACCGTTACGCCGCTTACCTCTCACGCCTTTACACCGTCAAGTCCGATTACAGTGGTGCCGGGCTCGATCAACTTGGAACTGCGCTGACTGGGGACGTATAGTCTTTAGTGACGAGTCCCGTTTCCAACTGTGTCCTGACGACAACCGCAGACGTGTCTGGAGACGTCCAGGGCAGCGTGGGGATCCTGCCCTTACTATCGCACGCCACACATGCCCACAACAGGGCGTTATGGTCTGGGGTGCCATCTCCTTTGATAGCCGGACCCCTTTGGTGGTCATTTCTGGCACACTTACAGCACAGCGGTACGTAGACGACATTCTACGACCGGTTGTGTTACCGTTCCTTTTGCGACACCCTGGACTTACGTTTCAACAAGACAATGCCCGGCCGCACACGGCACGTGTTGCTATGAATTGTCTTCAAGCTTGCCCAACACTTCCTTGGCAAGCTAGGTCTCCTGATCTCTCTCCCATAGAGCACATTTGGGACGCTATGGGAAGGCGATTGCAACCATCCCGGAATGTTGACGATTTAGCCCGACAGTTGGAGACAATTTGGCAAGAAATTCCGCAGGACACCATCCGGGATCTTTATCAGTCTATGCCACGCCGGGTGACAGCTTGCATCCAGGCCAGAGGTGGACCAACGCCTTATTGACTTCCTCCCTTTGTAACGGTCAAACTCTGCAATAAATCATTCAATTGTTCTGAAATTTTAATCGTTTCTTTTTCTATGTATGTTCTTCAAATCCACCAATTTTTATCGCAATCGGACAACTCCTTCTTGGTGCGTCGATTTTTTTTGTTATAGAGTGTATTATATCACAAATTCAATTCAATTTATGCACTGGGCATTATTCGCAATATTCCAATGAAATCATACCAAGATAGAAATGGAAATAAAGGCTTGAAAGGCCCTGACAAGTTTCTCATCACCAAAAATGACAAGAATGAAATCAGTTTATATCGACAAACAGTGGCGTATAGAAGGGAGACTCAGTTGGACTCAATCTCCCCATTGGAGATGAAAACACATTATTTTCTCTAATGTCGTATCACATGGTATTTTTTAAAGATACCTGGGTCTCCCTAATTTTTTAGTTGTTACGCCACTGTCGATGAAGGTATTAATTTCAGTTGACATAATTAATAATGTAGAAAATTAGAATATAACTCTAACAACAATGAATAAATTTAGGTGTTTATTAATAATGCGATCCTAATATGTTTACCTGTACATCCATGTATTAAAAACTCTGAATTAAAATTAATTATATGAAAGATATTTTTTAATTTTGCCATAAAATAATTAAATAATTAATCAATTTGAATTGTACATGATATTCGATTAGTTATATAATATCTTTAATGACAAAAATACCATAAAATTTATACTCTTTTAAAAAACAAATTATACTGGTCCATATTAAATGCAACCAGCTAGTGCAAGTGTCATGAAAATTAAACTATTTAATAGAAGACAAATGAACTGTTTTTTAAATGTATAATTCTCAACGTGCTTAAGATTTTGCGCGAATATAGAATACGGATTAAAGCATCTTAACTCATACGTATATGTACAACTTATACATATATATTATTTAAATAAATCGAACACTACGCAGATTAAATTAAACAACAATATAAATCAACGTTTATTGGCGTAGTGATACCAGCGCCGATGTTATGGCGTGATTAGATGAATATTTATATTCACCGTATAATATAATAATATATGTAAATATTTATTTTCTTTCGAACGTTTCACCATCTAATCACGCCATAACATCGGCGCTGGTATCACTACGCCAATAAACGTTGATTTATATTGTTGTTTAACATATAAATTAGTTGAATTTAATCCATATTTACATATAAATACTGTCAGAAATTAAACTCATAGTGTTTTCATCATTAACTTTATAATTTCCCGGCTTTTGAACGGGCAGTCGATGGGAAGGGTATATTGTGGTCAGTTCCCAAAATCGACATGGGCAACAGACGAATGGGTAATTTATGAGCTGGCGCGGCCATTTGGCGTGCGAATTTCCCCCCAAAACACAGACAAGCACGCTAACTCTTGGCCGGTGCACAAACAAATGTTCCCTTGAACACGACAGCCTTCCATCAGGCTTAGCTTGACCAATGCCTCCATGGTGGCGGTATACCACGACACAACATGCGATGTCGACCCTGTAGTTTCCTCCTCTCCGACCGCAACTCCCGTCGCACGAAAATTTTAGTACTTTTATGTACCATAAAGTGTACTAAAGCGGCATCTGTCACGAATTATTTAAAGAAGGTACGCGAGGAAGAACAGCCAATCGAATTGCGCTCAATATATCGAGAATACCTTTCCTTTACATGTAAGCCGTGGAGAAAAAAAAAATACGCTTTCAAGTTATTTTCCAATACAGAAATAAAGATTCGTCTCCCCGATATTTAAAGGTCAGATTTAGTGTTTGTGTTTGCTTTTGTGTATGTTTAAAGATAGAAAACGATATTCGATAATTTAGCATAAGCTCCAACTTTTGATGTGTTACATACGGACAAGTGAATCTTGACCCTGTTAATCCGACAAATTTAAAGCAAGTGTTCTTCGGATTAGACAGTGTCCATATTTTAGCATGTTTTAGTGTCAAGAAAAGCAGGAAAGGTCAAGCTCCCCCCATTGGTTATCGAGTCGTGTTTACTATTTAATGTTTAACCACCTATATCTTTTAAAATCTTTTTGAGCCCTAAGTTTTGAATTGCTGCGCCTCTGGTTGTGACCTACTTGATAAAAGGCAGTCCTTTGCTAAAGGGTTTGGGATTTAGAGGAAGGTTTAAAGAAAAAAAAACACAGACATAAAATCGAATTTTAAAATCTTACTCTATAAAATGACTTTTTCTGTCAGTGTAAAGTATAGCAAAGCTGCGGTTAACCCCAAGATGTAGTAACGCATTCATTTACCTGGCCGATGTCATGGGTTCGATTCCCTTGGACAACACAGGTTAGGATATTTCATGGAATACTGCAAGTCCCGGCACAACAATACATAAACTATATTTGGGGCGTAAAGCACAAACAAGCACGTGCTTTCTTGTATAAATGAAATTAAGTAACATTTCAAAAAAATATTAAGGCATTTTAAAAAATCGTTCTCATAGGTTGTTCAACGATTTTCACATATTTTTATATTATAAGAACGATAACAAAATAGCCTTCGCAGAGTGGTTTAGGAAAGGTACTCAAGGCCTGAATTGTGTATAAAACAAGCAAGTGAAATGAAATCGCCAAGGTCGATATTTAAATTAGCGGGTTTCATTTAATATTAATTTGCAACTTTTTAATCCGTAACTCTCTAATCCGCAACTCTCTAATTCGCAACTCTCTAATCCACAACTCTCTAATCCGCAACTCTCTAATTCTCAAGTAACTCGGTAGGTTTTCAACGTTAACAATAGCCACCATTATTGCATTTACGGAAGACCTTTACCTTGTCCTTTTTATTGCGTATAGACAGGCAGACAGGAAAGCCAAAAGCAATAGCGGGTTTAGTATATATCGAATCCGCTCATAATTTTTGAATTATTACGCTACTCTTATCCGCATTTGCGGACGGTTTAGTTCATTACAGACTAACCACGCAGCCTGAACCCTTCTTCACATTAAAGCCTGACTACTTCCAAAGCAAAGTGCTTTCTCCACCCCTTTCTCCACGCTACAACAAGAGACCTCTCCACCGACTCACATATCTAATATTCTCTTCCGACCGAAGAAATTTATTACTCTCACAAGGGCATCATTAACTGACTATTTGTCTTCTTTTGATGCAAGTAGCACGTGACTGTTGAATTATAAATTAACGCTGTATACGCAGTATGAGATACGCCCACTTCCCCTTGTGACCAACTGTGCAAGAATTTCAGAGAAAACTGACTTTTCTAACTTCGAAAATCAGTTTGCAAGTACATTTTGCATCGGTTTGAACAGGTATTTTGTGAGCTCTTAATATCAGTAAAGGTTTTATCCGTCTACAACCGTGGTTCCCAACTCAATTTAAGCCGCGGACCACTTCGAAAAATTTTCACGAGCTCAGGGGCGGATTTAGGTGCGGGGTATCGAATGCCCCCCTTGAATGAAAATTTAACATTGAAAAGATACAAGGTAAAGGTCCAATGAGGTATCATTTTCAAAAATCAAGTCATTAATCGCCCCCCGAATGACCTTTAAATCCGTCCCTACACGAGTTGACTGCAAGACCTTAATAAAAAAGGGAGCCGCGTCTTTTTTGGGGAAAAGATGTAGACGTATAGAAGTAAACAAAGCAGTGTTGCCAACAGTGAAGCCAAACAAAGCAGTGCTGTCAAGGTGAAATCCCTAGTGGCAGCAATAGAAAGTCTCTACATTTCACCAGAAAGTCCCTACATGCAACAGCGTAGCAGCTTTTCTTCAAGAGTTGTTGAGGGGGGCAAAATGCTAAAAATATACCATCCGTTATATTTTTATATTTAATAATAATTTTTATAAGTATTTTTGTTTAAATAATGACCCATGTAGCGGACCACCTGTTGGGAACCATTGGTCTACAACGAAAACTTTGATAAGTCTGCGTCTCTCTGTTACCGTGACAACAAGCCCTAGCCCATTTTCGATAGAGAATGCCTAAAAAAATGCATTCCCAGCTTAGCATCTCAATCGCCCTATTGAAAATGGCCTCGAGCTCATTTCTACTGTAACAGGTAATTGTAAGCTTAGCGGAGGGAGGAGTTCTCGTAATAGACAGACTACGAAAGCTGAGCATGCAAAAAAGTATTAACAACTTAATTATTATACTGTGGTAAAGAAGACGGAACACAGTGGAGTAGTCATGTGTGTGTTGTGTGCAAGGGCTGGGGGCGGGAAGGGTGGATGCCGAAGACGGCGCTGTACTCCCAAGTAGAGGACCGTCATTGTGCCGTAGTTGTACCAGATCCACCAATCATGTTTTTACTCATCTCAGTACATAATGGCACACAAAATGTCTTGAAGTAAATAAGAGCAGAGTACCTGTGGATTAACGTATCGTAAAGCATTTTTGTTTTTTAGGCACATAAAAGATTAGTCACGAAGACACCAAGAAGAAGGGAACATATTTACAAAACCGACCAATGTAGTATTCGCTCTCACCTCGGTCCCAGCTCCGAGAAGAACTAACTTCCGGCCAAATTATCCGACTTGCTGAATCTATTGTTTGACCGTTGGATAGTGGCGGGTGGCCAAGAAGAACGCTGTCAATGGAAGAAGGCTGGGCATCCATTCAGTTTAATATCCGGTCTGCAAGTGGCCAACGGCGCGTATTCTGTTTCGACACGAGCCCGTGTTATACGAGTAAAGGTTTGGGTTATTTTGTTACACCAGCCTTTTTTTCAGGCCTGATCTACTTTGTTTGCATTTAAAAAAAAAAGGGAAAGGGACGGGACGGGACTCTGTTTGATAGGTCACGTGGCTACGTACTTGTGTACATTGTTATTACTTTAGATTTTTTATATTGTACTTTATTGTTAAGAACCGAAGTACTTTTAATACATTATATAGCCAGTTCCATGCCGTCGCCGTCTTCATTAAATTATGTGTTTTCCGGATGATCCAAATTTTTTATAAGAATTACAATAATTTTAAATTATATAACTCCATGAAATCCATTTATATGTATTTCATGAAAATTACTTGTGTATTTCATGATGTATTTCATGTTACTTGTATATTTCATGTGTACATTTCATGACACTTATACGTTTCATAACACTTGTAAATTTCATAAAAATTATTTGTATACTTCGTCTTACTTGTACATTTCATGACACTTACTTGTACATTTCATGAAAATTACTTAGACATTTCATGAAAATTGCTTGTACATTTCATGAAAATTACTTGGACATTTCATGAAAATTGTTTGTACATTTCATAAAAAATACTTGTATATTTCATGAAAAGTACTAATACATTTCATGACACTTGTATATTTCATGAAAAGTACTAATACATTTCGTGACACTTGTATATTTCATGACACTTGAACATTTCATGAAAATTACTTGTACATTTTATGAAAATTACTTGTATATTTCATGAAAATTACTTGTAAATTTCATGAAAATTATTTGTACATTTCATAAAAATTACTTAACCATTTCATGGAAATTACTTTTATATTTCATGACACTTCTACATTTCGTGACACTTACTTGTACATTTCATGACACTTACTTGTACATTTCATGAAAATCATTTATATATTTCATGGCACTTACTTGTATATTTTAAGGAACTAACAAGTTTCATCACTAATTGTCTGTGTAAAAATGCAGCCACTGGCGTACGCAGGGGGGTTTGATGGGATTATAATCTTCCCAACTGCGGTGCAATTTTGTATATATACAAACGCATATATGGATTTGTATTTCTGTAACCCCAATCATGAACTTCCTGCGTACATTTCTGAATGCAGTTAACAATAAATAGTTTAAATCGAAAAATCTGTAATATTTATAGTAGTTAGTGATGATAGAATAAACGTTAGCCAAGTTTATTTCATGAAGAATTTAACAGCGCATTTTAAATTGTAAAACAATTTTCAGGTTAAAAATTGCTTTACAAGATGAAAAATTTTAACACTCAAGACAAATTTTTGATTCATCTGTACGAACTTCTTCAAGAAATAGAAAGCAAAGATGGTAGCTTGCTAATTCCACTATTCTTGCTTCCTGAAGCAAGTACAGTGGTAACAGTTAACCACCATTTAATAAATATCAAATACCACAATTTTATAAAAACGGTGGTACTACTTGAGTTCTTTATAAAGAAGAAAGGTGTTTATTACAATAATAATTGTGCAATTTTCAAATTCAGTGCAATAAACGCTTTCTATATAATACTGCGGTTACGATTACAGAAAAAATTCCATGTCTATTTCATCGATATTGCAGATATATACATGTCGATATTGCATCGATATATTCGATAGTGTCTGCTGACAGGCGGCTGAACGATAAAGAGATTGAGAAGATCACAAAATTCAAGGATTTGCAAATAGAGGCGGAGAGGCTGTAGGGAGGGAAGAAGGCTACAGTTGTTCCGATTGTAGGGAGTGGGTTGGGTGCTGTTCTCAAAAATTCAGAGTAGCACCTCAACACGCCTTTCTCCCATTGGCTGTCAAGTTATCTTGACGTCATAACCTGTCTGGGATTACAGACTATCTTTTCGGCAGCCACCCTTCCCATTAATTTTCTGCACAATAATAACGATCATCAGCAGCATCTCAACCCATTCAAGATCAACAATAAATACCGTCACCAAATTAAAAAACCGCACTTTTAAGGACAATTCATATTACGCGCAGATGCATCTAGTTATTTGAGGGCTTTAGAAACAACTCTTGATAACCAAGCGGATGAAAATCAGTTAAATACAACATGAACTGTGAATTTCCATACTAGTAGTAAGGTTTCTACATGTGGAACGAATAATTTTTTGAACGATTTATAAAATTATTAATAATAATAATCATTATTATGGTTATTTAATAATAACTTTAATAACTTCTTGAACAATTATTGTTATTAACGAAAATATGACCAGTACTTTTACGTACAAACAAACGCCATGTGGAAAAAAAGATGTTTAATTAATCAATACAACGTGAAGATATTTAATTAATCAGTACAGCGTGAAGATAAAGCAATTACATTCAATTTATATTTGTAAGTCGAGAACGTTATAAGCGTAAAATACGCTTATAACGTAACGTTAATTTCTACTTATAAATCTAATATGCCTAATGCTGCGTCAAACTATTTTATAACTATATTCAAGTTTTGTAACTTTAAATAGTTTTTAGCTAGCCAATTAACCAACAAATCAGGAAGCTCGTTCTAGGAGCCAATGAGATACAAATAAACTAGTATTTCTTCGCTTTTGCTCTTGAGAACCGATGGGAAAGCTATAATGTTAACCCAATACAAACGACTGGGATTAAACCTTTATCAACAATTGCAAAATCAGTGAACTTCCTTTCTGTTATCACCCCCATTCTCTTGGATGAACTATCACTGTGCTGCGAATGTATTCATTCGAAACTACGCAAACGAAAGACCTTTTTTAAAACGACGTTATATATGCGTATAAAACGAAAATTTTTTTGTCAATACGGATGATCGTATATCAAATAAACAAAAAAAACTTTAAAACGTAGGTTAAAAGAACACCAAAGATACATTGAAAGAGCGAAGATCCAAAAGTCATCCATAATTGTTCACTGCTCGAAAAATGACCATAAATTTAATTCTCTAGAGCTTACCGTCATTTCTCAGCCAAAATCTGCACTTGAACTTGATTTTTAGAAGCTTTCCACATAAAAGCTTTGAAATTTAACATTGTGAATGACCAAAATAGTATGCCGTTTTTCAGCCGAGCTTGGTCTAACTTTTTACTTTCTACGGCCACCTTTCATGCATCCATGTCAACAGACGCCCCAACTAGGTAACAAAGTTTCCAAGAGGTGGCAACACACGCGTTTGTTTACAACATCCTGAAGAAGACCAGCTAAGCCTGGTTAAATTGTACATCGTATGATTGAAATTTTTTCGTTTTATACGGATATATCACGTTGTTTTAAAAAAGTTCTTTCATTCATCACTATGATTATAATTTGTCTCCTAGTTCATACTATAAACTTTTCTCCAATAAAGACAACACCTAGAAGTTGGGGGTTTGGTCTTTCTGGAGACATCGCTTTGTCCTTGACTAAAACCCTTTCCAAATTTTTGGCCGTCCAGAAATTTTAAACGCGCTACGCTCTCGGTGAGGATTAGACGTGATGCTCTACACATGACCTTGTTCCCCAGAACCAAACTTAGATTCTTCTAACACATCTCGTTAAGAGTATTTATCCACAAATGGAAATTCTACCTCTTCTTTCTTTTCTCATCTCTTGGGCTGTATGTCCTCTACCTCTACTAGAAACCCAATGCCACTTGCTCGACCAACAATTCCAGATTATTTATAATTTCTTGCATACAAAACAACAACAATTATAAAATCAACGTTTCATTGAAGAAAGAATACAAAATAAATGTTGATTTTTCAATTTCTACTACTTCTATACTTTTGCAATTTCCTTGTTTGATCGTAGTGCAAATATGTCAAGAATAGCTGGGATTTGGTAAACGTATCTCTGCGTACGAATTTGGAAAAAGTATCTCTGCGTACGAATTATGTAAACGTATCTCTGCATATGAATTTGGTAAAGATATTTCTGCGTATGAATTTGTTAAACGTATCTTCATAAACTTAAGTTTTTGAGAAAACTATGGCCTTAAATAATCAATACATATCTGTGAAACAAGGAAAGTCTTCCGTGTTATATGATAGGATATCAACGTTGAATGGGATGAAGTCAGAATTCAATAAAGGAACTTCCACTAACCTATGCCCAAAGACGGTAGCAGAAGCTCGCATAAAATGCTTTATTGTTATTAAAATTATGTACGATATATTCATTTGCACAAAAAAAGTACGTAGATGGTGATGGGAACGTATATAAATTTCAATACAAATGTATAGAAATTTATGAAAACCACAAAAGTGACCAAATAAAAAAATTAAGAGCAAAAAGATTTCAGTGAAATATTCTAGAATTTCAAAAGGTCTTGAAATATTCAAGAGAAATGTAGAAATATTTAAAAAAAGTATGGAAATATTCAAGAAAATATATAGAAATGTTCTAGCAAATATATAGAATTATTCAAGAACTTTTTCTTTAGGGATAGTCAAGAAAAATCTAGAAATGTTCAAGAACGCTATGATAATCCAATAAAGGTATATAAATTCAAAAATATACATAAAAGATTTCGTAAAACACGTTATAGGTTGGATATCAACGAAACACTTTCACGCTTACATTGTTTGAAATTCAAAATATTGTGCTTCAATAGAACTAGCCCCTGCAAGTTGGGCTTTCTGGCATATATCGCCTTTATGCTACAGAAGCAGCATTAGGGGCAAGTCATTTTTCGGAAACGATATAATTCTAAGAAAACAAATCTTGAAATACGAAACATGTAAAAATTTCTAATAGTTTTATAATGTACAGGGTTAAACAAGTTTGTTAGTGTACGGCAACTATGAAGCATTTTAAATATTTCAAATCATTTTAAAATATACATTAAATTTTAAAATTTCTTCATGAGCACACATTTATTTACTAGTAATCATATAACTCAGCTACTAATTTATGTATTAATATTGTTGACTTATAGCTCTCTTACTTAGAAGACTCTATATAAATATACGGCAAATAATTTGATAACATTTATACAAAGTACATTGTTGACGGACAACATAAAATGAATGGCGAACCCTAATCAGTGTTTGAGGACCCTATCTAAAGTTGCAATAGAAAAGAAATTTGGCTTGCACTTGAATCTTGTGAGAAATTCAGCGTCATTTGTGGTGGCTGTGTCAATCAGACTTTCAGAGTCAACTCGGCGGCGGGAGCACTGTATCGTTAGCCGCGGCTAATGCGATTAAAGGGAGCGAGCAGTGGTTGAAATTGAAACGTCAGACTTTGTATTTCCAATTCAAAGAGAGAGATATCCTTACGCTAGTGAGCGCGATATTAATTATCTGGCAATTAACGAAAAGTTACGGTAGTTAATTATTCATAAGCTCAGAGAAAAGCGTGAGCGGGGAGGAACAGAACTACCTCGGCTGCAAGAGGCATACGATAGCTGTTGGGAAAACGTGAACATAGGAATATTACGAATAAAATTTGAATTACATGAGAAAAAATGCGTTATTTCACTGAAGAATAACATGAGCACTATGATGATTATAATTATTCATTAAAGTGGTTAGAATATAGGTTGATACGCATTATCGTATTTGAGTTACCAGAGTTATTGATAAACTAGAAGAAATATGCATGCTCTATGAGAATTATTTTTAAATTATAAGAATAATATATAAATCAGAAAATTTTTACATGAATTATAAAAATTATGGAAGAGCTACTAGAATTACACATGAATATAAGAATTATACATGAAATATGATAATGATATGCAAACTACACATGAGCTGTGAGAGAATTGCAAGAATTACACACGGGTAATAAGAAAATTACGTGAATTATAAGAGTAATATGTAAATTATAAAATTTTTACATGAATTATAATAGTTATGGAAGAGTCATAAGAATTATATATGAATATAAGAATTACACGAATTATAATAATTATATACAAATTACACATGAGCTGTGAGAAAATTACTAGAATTACACATGAACAATAAGCAAATTGCACCGGAAGTATACACGAATTTTAATAGGAGTATAAAAACTGACTATGACTTAGAAAAGAATAAGGAGAAAAATGTAAACTAAAATAATATTAAAGAACCAATTATGAAATAAAATTTTAATCTCAAGTTGCTAAACTTTAGTAAAGATAATGGATGTCAGAATTTTATTTGTGAAGATATTAATCAAATACATATAAATACATATAAAATACATTTATGTCAGGGTATAAGTGTATTTTATGTTCATTAATACAGGTAACATATGGTTTTCTATGTCTAAACTTTATAAAAACCTAATAGCGAGACAGAAGAAAAGATTAGCTATGTTATATAATTTAATTAGTGCAATATACACTGATGTTTTGAATAAAAGATGCAGAAAAGAGGCCTACCCTCCTCCTTCCTTGTTTATTTGTGTTTTACGGCACCCGGACTTACGTACTACTTTCGCAAAAAATCCAAGCCTCTCTGACCTAGGAACACAAACCCCCGAAACACGGTGGGTAGAAAAATATCACGTGTTCTGCGGTACCACTAAAATCGAACTCTGGTCAACGATTCGATATAGGAACTCGTCACCTCTACGGCAACACTAGGTGGTCCCCCTGCTTGGAAGCTGAACATGTGACGTAAGGTCTTTATTTGAAATGACGCTATAAGATATGAATACTCTCATCAATTTGTTTCCACTGGTGTTTCCACATATAGGGATTTGTACCTATTTGTGCTATAGGAAATTTTCCCTATCAGTGATCATGCTCGTTTCATAAAACCTGATTTAGAAAGAAGCATACATAATTTTTATTAATTTATATTCTCTCACAAAAGTAAAAAGCAACGGGGAAAAGATGTGAAAAGATAGATTCCTTAAAATGGTCAAACACTGATCACTTTCATGACGAGTCAGGTATAAATTACCTTTGAAAGAGAAATTAGTGAACTTCAGAGGGAAAGAGAAAAAAGCTTGAGAAGAAAGTTAACAAATGCATAAAATAGGACAATTCTAAATATAAAACATTTCATCGAAATCATGCAGAATCTTTTTGAAAACAAATTGCATTAATTAATGAATTAAATTGAAAAATGTTTAAATTATTTTAAATTGCCTCCATTATCTACTCTTGATTACAATGCATCTACTTTTTTTCCAGCTGTGGCTATTTTCTTTGGTATTTCCAGATGTCCTGTTTCTGGAGTCTACTTTCTCCATTGTCTTCTATGTCACTGTCTTCGAACTTTTTACATTATGTACTTAATTCTGATTTTGTTTTTATCATTCTTATATGCCGCAAAGTTTTCTCTACTTGACCACTGGTTTTAGGCTCTCCTTCTAGAAATAAAGAATTGCATATTTTGCAACCACTCTTCCCAGTATAATATTTCTTTACTCAATAAATATATAAAATAAAATTGGCATTCTCAATTCCTATGGTAAGTTGTGGAGAAAACCTTGCAATTGCAATAGAGCTAGCGCAATAAAGATTGCGACATAGCCGTACGCAGAAGTTTCATTCATAAGTGGGGTTACAGGCTTACAATGGGGGGTTACAGAGCTACAACTCCAAACATTGATATGCATACATATATATACAAAATTTCATCCCAATGGGGGGATTATAAACCCCATCAATTTTCCCTGCTTACGCCAGTGGATTTAAATGAAGCTTGTTGAGTGTTTGTCACCCACGAGTATATTTTAATGGACTCCTTTGGTACGACATAGACTCAGTGATCATATTGATGTAACCTGGGCTACAGCTACTAAAGTAGTATTATTGACAATTAAGACTGCACTTGAAGAATGAGAGAAAAAATACAGCATAACTTCTGCTCTAAAAGAAAACACACAATACTCGCCCTTACTCAGACTCTAACACATTGCAGCTGTTGCCAGAGCAACTTGCCATACGAGAGCGTTGCCATCATTAAACTACAAATACTTTAATGTATCTAGGTGGTCCAGAAGGATACCTTATTTACTTTAACAACAACCATACCAAAGATACGAGTTTAATTCCTGTTGGTGCTGTAAAGGCTCTTATTATTTTTTAGGTCGTGGGCCTCAGTTTAAATCCCAGAATAGAACTTTGTAGAGAAATTCCGTTCAAGAAAGGATGGGTCGATTATAAAGACGCTTATAGTGGCAGGTTGATGGATATTTGAAATAATGATAATAACATACAAAGAAGTGAACTAATTAACTGACAGTAATGGAAGTCATCATCATAAAACAAAAGTGTTGTAATAGATCAAAGGAAATGCACTGAGAACGGAGTCAAGACTGATAAGTGCCATTCAAAATTGGGTATCACAAAGTTATGAAAAACAAAGAAAGTGTAAAAAGACTCAATAATAAGGAAACGGTGGGAAAGACATGTAAATAGAAGCTTGATATAGATACACATTCGAACTTACCTTAAGTGACCACCTTTTGTACTGGATTGCAATGGACACTATAGAGAGGTGGTCACTATATATACGATAGAATTTTGTGTGGGCAAGAATAAGTCCCCACCAGTTCTATTTTATAAAAAATGGTCACTTTACTCAGGTGATCAATTTATTAGATTCCACTTCGTTTTAAAACGATCCAGAGAGGTTCATCCCAAGAACATATCGCAGCATTTCTCCTTTATAATTGAAATTTCTATGTTTATGTTAAATGTAATTCGTTGTTAAAAGCATCGTTAATCTGATGGCGTAACACTACTCTGAATAAATAACAAATAAAAAAAAACAACGTTTTTAAGCGCAGTTGAAATTTTATTAGACAAATTTCAACGCGTTTTGGGCGGACTTCGACCGGAAAGGGAGCTAACTGGCAACACGACCGATCGGTGAATCAGCAACACTTCGTAGTTTGTTTCAGTACCAGATGGGCGTGTATTCCTGACGAAGGATGGATGGGTTAGCCCGAAACGCGTTGAAATTTGTCGAATAAAATTTCTACTACGCTTGAAAACGTTGCTTTTTTTTTTCTATTTGTTATTTAGAAGCATCATGTAAATTTGATGATTTTACCATCAAATTTACAAGAAACGTTTACGTAGGTATTGAATTAGAACTTATTTTTTGCTTAAATTCCATTCTATCATCATCGTTAAAGTTTTAGTAAAGAGAGCTTGCAATTTACATTAACGTGCATACCAAAAGTTGCATTTAATAGCAAATATTTTTCGAAAACTTTTTTTATGAATAACATATTCGTATAGAGTCAGATTGCTTGCAATGTAATGACGTTGTCGTTTTCAATACGCATAAATATTGGTATAACGCCAATGTAGTTATTTGGTACACGATTTCGAAGCCATTCGAATCCTTCAATAATAGGTGGAAATCAAATACGACTCTATTTTTACCCACTCCCGTTTAGCCCATATGCATATAGTCAAGAAGCAGTGCAAAGAAATCGAATCACCATTCCTGGAATTTTCGATAGCACCAAAGGTAGTGTAGCA
The DNA here is from genome assembly GCA_006491805.2 of Dysdera silvatica. Taxonomy (NCBI): domain Eukaryota; kingdom Metazoa; phylum Arthropoda; class Arachnida; order Araneae; family Dysderidae; genus Dysdera; species Dysdera silvatica. The sequence continues at coordinate 26,024,958 of QLNU02015003.1, read as the reverse complement.
CATCAACCACCTTTAATATTCCAAACCCATCAGTTTCTACCTAGGGCTGCTGAAGTAGCAAAGAGGGAGACTAAAAATTGAATATTTTATGCATATTTGACTTTTCAATGAATGGCGACAACACCACTGACAGAAATTTGATCGCCGTAGGTTCTTGCAGTGGGGAGAGTTGCCATATCAATTTCGTGTGAAACATGACGTTTTCCAAGTCGGTTTCCACGTTTCGCGGCCCCTGGCGACACCTTTCTCAGATTCGACAGAAGGACTCGGGTTGGATGTCGACGCTATGACGTCATTCGTTACCCTCCCTCCCTCTCTCGCCCACTTCTTAATACGCTGGTGAATTGTTGTGGCTGAAATTGGTTTTCGTTGGATCATAATATTTGGTGACGTTTGGTGGCCATTGGCGATTTAATTGTTTTTACTTTTATAGAAACAGATTATAATCTCCGGTCGGCGTTGGATATTAGAGCATGTATGCTTTATTTTCTTTTCATTTTTCCTTTACTATTTATTTATGAGAATATATATTTATGTATACATATATATTCTCATGAATTTATGTTATCTATTTGCAAAATTAAATGGCAATAAAAATACTTGGGCAGTTGTTTTAACAGAAGTGTTAAACATTTTAAATTGAACTTATAAGAAATGACGAATATTAATTGGGTCTATATGATTGGACTAACGGCATTTGATGGAATTGGGGTTTACAATAAATGTAGAATTTAATGATTCTATTGATATTTACATAATTATTTATTAAATGTTCTTAAGAAACGTATTAGCGTTTGATCATCGCGCTTGGAAAGGATTTCAAATGAAGGAAAAATTATATTTACCTTTCACTCTAAATATAACGTTGCTTCATCTTTCCCAAAATATTATA
>QLNU02015003.1:25999161-26012708 GCA_006491805.2 Dysdera silvatica | reverse complement strand
TGTGCTGGTTAATTAGTATAATACATGTATAATTAATTAGTATTAAAAATGCCAACTAATTAATATAATAAACATACTATAATTAATTAATAAAAACGCACTAATTAATTAGTACGTAGGTGAGTCAAAATGTTCTAGGAAAAAGCCTATAAAGATAGTTAGGTAAAACATAAATGCAAATCATTAAATGTACTTATAGATTAAATATTTGGCAATATTCTGACAAATTGGCGCCTTCCTAGCGCTTATGACGCATACGCAATAAATAAAACAAATGGCGGCGACTATAGGAGGTCTGTTAAACATTGAGCAACGTTTTAGTGTAAAATTTCTAACCAAAGGCGGCGTAAAACGTAACGCAGTTTTGTCAAGATTGCAAGCAAGTACAGTATAGTAATGAATGCATGAGTAAACTAACACTTTATTTATAGAATGATAAGTTTAAATCGGGACATGTAGATGTTTGTGAAGCCGAGTGTTGCGGCAACCTCCAACTTCTATTCGGATAGGTTTTATCAACCTTTTTTTTTTTGGAACTCAGGAGTAATAATATACATTGATTTTTTTTGGGGAAAAAACGCACAGTAAATTCAAAATACTACTCTAACCAACTTAAAGGTCTAGTATATGGAGTATGCCATAAAATGCAAATAAATAGCACATGATACAAGTTGTCCTTGCACCATCAAATACAGATAAATAGCATATGATAAAAATTGTCCTTGCACCATCAAATACAGACAAATAACACAGGGTTGCTATTATCTGTCCATGCCCCACAACATGCAAATAAATAGTACAGGGCGTTACTATCGGTTCATACCCCATAACATGCAAATAAATAACACATCCTTATTCTACCTGTCTCTGCGCCATAAAATACAAATAAATAGCACAGCATAATACTAGTTGACCTTTCGCCATAAAATGCAAATAAATTGTACAGCATAACACTAGTTTCCATTGCGCCATAAAATGCAAGTAAACAGAAAAGAATGAATGTAATTTTGATGGTACCATATTAATTCGCAGAAATTATAATAATGATAATAATAATAAGTAGAGGAGTCCGTTTTTTAAACACCAGAAACTCTCCCATTGTAAATACTGGAGGAAATAGCAGTACCCAATGCAGTATGGCAACTATAACACAGTGTTTTGCAACCCAATCAAGGTGCAACCACCAAAGCAGGGAAACCACGCCAGCGCATTTCTTGGTCAACAGAAATCAACATGCACATAATGCGTACATACACATCCAACTCGAAACAAATTTTACAGCCTATAGGCAAGCACTACACACAAAATTTATTCAACAATAACCCCACCTTAATGTTACCGAACAGAGAGTTGCAGATCAATGTCAGGCAATAGCACTAAGAAATTTCATTCCCCAAACCACACTACAAACGCTGTAGGAAGAAGTAGCAAAAAGTTTGGGCAGAGGGTCAACTTAAAAGGACTACCAAAATGGGACAAGGGAAACAACACTTGCGATAAATAATGTAGTAGTAAATGCACAAGATATGACAAGGGAAACAGGGACTGCAGAACACGGTATATCTAAACATGACATTGAATTGAAAAAAGTAACCGAGGAATTCTACAGAGTCATTGCAGAATTTGCCGGTATGGACCTAAATGCGAGACTTACTATACCAAAGCAGAAACCAACAAGAAAACTTTGGAAAACGTTGGTGAATTTAAATGCGCATGTCCTACCAGAATACTTGAAAGAACATAACACATTTATAGACATTCACACAGCTATTTACTGTACAGCTGCAGCAGCAGCAACAAGAACCAATGCACTAGAAATTAGAACCCCTACCTCAAACTTTGCAGCAAGCAAAGCCCCGCCATGGAAAAGCAGATTAGAGAATAAAATGAGTGAATTACGAGGACATATCGGAAGGATAACACAATATATATATAGGGAAACTGTAAAAAAAGTTAGTTAACAAAGTAAAATGTGTGTTTAGTAAGGCTAAAATACACACAAAATCTGAAGAGCATAACAAGCATGCCAACGAATACCTTGACACCCTGAAGCAGAAGTTAAGTGCTTACAACAAAAGGCTACGGCGATACAAAGAAAGCTCTGTTAGAAAGGCACAGAACAAATTATTTACAACAAATCAGGAAACCTTCTTCAGAACCCCTATAAGCTCCCAAACGGGGCAACAAAATGAAACCCCACTCACAACAGAAGTTGAGGAGTTTTGAAAATCGCTTTGGTCCAACGTAGTGAAACATAACAAAGCTGCATGAATAGAGGAAGAAAGAACAGCAGGAAAGTACATAACAGGAATGAAATATGAAGGAACCACCACCGAAGAGCTTGAAAAGGTTATCAGAAAAACATAAAACTGGAAAGCAGCAGGTGTGGCCAAATTTCAAAATTATCGGTATAAAAAATTTACAAGTACCCATTCACAGCTGGCAACAGAATTTACATCAATAATGGAAGACCCTAGTAAGGTGCCGGATTTTCTACCTAAAGGTATTACCCACTTAATACCAAAAGACCGAGACACGAAGAATCTAGCAAAATACAGGCCAGTAGCATGCCTTAACACCCTTTACAAAATCCTTACTGGATGCATCTCCGAAAAAATAGGACAGCACTGCCAAATAAATAACATAATCACCGAAGAACAGAGGGGATGCCAGGGAAACACACTGGGATGCAAGGAACAACTAATAATTGACTCTGTGATCCTAGAACAAGAAGGAAAAAGGCGAAGCCTTAATACTGCCTACATTGATTACAAGAAAGCCTTCGACTCGGTGCCCTACTCATGGTTAATCGAGATCCTGAAAATATATAAAATACACTTCACCATAGTAAGATTTCTGGAGCATAGCATTAAGAGATGGAGAACTACAATACATCTCAGAGAGCAAAACAAAGTACTATTAATCAACGAAATACCTATTAGAAGAGGCATATTCCAAGGGGATACCCTTAGCCCCCAATTGTTCTGCCTATCACTAAACCCTCTATCAAGAATGCTAAGTAAGAGCAACTATGGCCACATGATCAAAAAAGCCAAGAAAAACCTCCAGAAGGTATCACACCTCATGTACACGGACGATATAAAGTTATATGCACCGTCTATCCCTCAACTCCGCCACCTGATCTAAATTACAGAGGTATTTTCAAACAGCAGAAAGGTGGAGTTTGGTCTGGTTAAATGTAAAATACCTGGAGGCGCCAAACAAATGAAACTAGATGAGATTGTACTGGATAACAGAGGAATAATAGAAACCATGCAAGAACATGAAACATATAAATATCTAGGAATAATGCAGGCCCAAAGACAAGAACATAAACTAGTCAGGACAAAGCTCACACAAATGTACAAGGACAGGCTAAAAACAATATTGAAGACTAAGCCGAATAACATCACACAAGCAATTAACTTCTTTGCATTCCCAGTACTAACATACTCCTTTTGGAATCATCAAATGGTCAAACATAGAACTAGAGGATCTACAACAGGTAATGAGAACCATACAAACAAAATACAGACAACTACATCCGTCAACAACCCAAAGAAAAACTATTCCCTCTAGAGGATGATGGACGAGGACAAATCGACCTGAAAGATCTCCATGAGAAGCAAATCCGTAACATGAGGCAATACTTCTTTGAAAAAAGTAGGCAGTCTCCTCTCATGCAAGCAGTAATAGATACAGGTACCTCCCACACACCGCGAAGTCTCAGTACCGACAAAGAAATACCACCCGTACACATTGAAAAGAAACTGAAGGAACAGGCAGGCAAAGCACTTCATGGCAGACACTATAATGATCTTCAACAGACCCACATTGACAAGAAAGCCTCGAACATATGGCTAATCCAAGGACCTTTACAACCGGAAACGGAAGGATTCATGATGGCAATCCAGGACCAGGTCAGAAAAACAAGAAACTACCAGAGATACATCCTGAAGAAGAATATAGAAAATGAAAAGTGCAGACAATGTGACTTAACATCTGAAACAATACAACATGTAACATCAGGTTGTAAGATAATTTCCTAAACAGACTACAAATACCGTCACGACCAATTGGTAAAAATAATTCACTAAAAACTTGCTGTCAGAATCAAGCTGATAACCAACATGAATCCTTACTACAAATACGAACCAGAAACAATACTAGAGAACAAAACACGCAAATTGTACTGGGATAGGGCTATTATAACGAATAAGATACTACACAACAGACCAGACATCATAATCTTAATTGACAAAATCAGCAAAACCACACACATCACAGACATAGCAATACCCAACACAAATAACATTCAGAACACATACACCACAAAAATGACTAAATACCAAGACTTAAGGTAGGAAATTAAAGACATGTGGTACATGGATAAGGTAAACGTTATCCCTCTTGTCTTATCAGCAACAGGTATAATACCAACCACACTCCAAAAGAACTTGGAGACACTTGAAATTGAACCAAACACATATATTGATATGCAAAAAGCAACAATATTAAACACCTGCCGAACAGTCAGAAAATTTTTAAACCTGGCACCAGAATGAAACATACAAAAATATTTCACACTGAAGGTAGACTTGAGAACTTGGCACCGCCCGTCTTAAGCTTAATCCGCCAAGTGCGAGAACACACACAAAAAAATAATAATAATAATTTTATTCAAACCTAAGATATATTGAGTGGTACATACAGTTTATTAGTATATGTGACGTATGTGATGTATTATTATCTGGAGTATTACATTAAGTTAAAAATATTCACCAAGTAATGTCAAATATACTACATGTATTTATATATACGTAGAATTAAATAATCCTATGTGAGTTTGTAATCTTTTGTAATTTTCTAATCATTGTACTTTTGCAATCCTTTGTAATTTTTCGATTTTTTCAATCCTTTGTCATTTGGCAATCGTTTGTAATTTAAAATTACGATACAGTGATTCTTACGGCCAACGGTTTTCAAAGGACCGAAAAAATATTAATAGGAAGATGCTGAATTCTGCGAAGCCAGGACCGACAAATCGTCGTTAACTGGAAGTAATTTTTAATTGGGTCGACGCTATTAAGAGAAAGTAAAGCATATACTTTAATTTTCATAATAATCGATTCGAAAATAATTATTCAAAAGCCGTAACGCCATTATTTTTATGTAGAGTTTTACATTAATTCATGTGATATATATTTTTAATTATTTTGAAAATTCATTCAAATTATTTATTATAATTATTGTAATTATGTTCGGTGGGCGTTGCGCCAGTTACACTGCTGCAAAAATGAAGACATGGAATTGTAACGATAATTACTCGATGAAATAATAACTTTTTTTTGAAAGAAACATTACCCCCAGGGATTTTTTTCACCTTGCGTTGCTCAAAAAAAATATTGCTATAATTTGGAATATCGTCGAATGCGAAGAAGGCAAAAAATTACTCAAAAAATCCGTTTCGAAGATTTAATCTCATTTCATAAAAGTTCGTCAACTTTCTTTCAAAAAAAGGAAACACTAATTACATTTTTTATCCCCCGCAGGGGTTTTTTACTCCAAGAAAAAATTATTCCAAAATCGAGATGCGCTTTTGCTGGCAAAAATCCGGTCAGATAATTTAATGATCTTTTTTACCTCCCCACATTTTCCCCATTTTTTTCCCACGCGCAACTCCTAGTTTTCAAAAAAAAAAAAATTATTACGAAACTTTAGGGGCTAGGAAATTAAGATTTAACCATGCGAAAGGTAATGCAATATTAGCACAAACGCAAATTTAAAATGCCACTTTTTAAGATGCGCTCCAGGAAACACCAGCCTAACCCTGTGTCATCTGCAAGCTGCTTTTTAGCAAAGTTAGGGGCGGATGGTAAAAAGATTTCCTTGAATGTGTTGCCATATGCTCTCCACCATCATCGACAGACGATTCAGGGAGCAGGGAAAGGGTAGTGTACCAACTCTTCCCTAATTCCAAAATTAATTTTGTTGCTATAAAAGACTTTTTCAGCTTTGGATCTTTTTCTTGGCAACATTTCGCTTAATACGAGCACTCACGAGCACACGTATCGCGGCAATCACTGTATCCATAAATAGTAAGAATCTGTTGGCGATGTTGCCATGGCAATAAATAGTTCTTGTAGATACCTACATCTATTACTTTGGTGTGTGTGTGTGTGTGTGTGGAAACATTCCAATAATTGAATTCTACCTAACTGGTATTTTGGACCTATTATTATCTATCAACATGGTTAAGTGAATCTGGAGTAGTTAAATCCACATTTCCCATAGAAGATCCCCCATCTGGGAATTGTCAAAAAAGAAATCGGTACTAGTTAAGAGTAAATTAAGGAAAAAATTTTTATCAACGTTTTTTAGGCGTAGTAATAGTAACGCCAATGTTATGGCATGGTTAGATGGTGAAACGTTCGCAAAGAAAAAAAATATTTTCTGCGTCCTGTGGGGCACGACCTTCTACAATCCCGACAGGAGCTCTACCAACTGAGCTACGGCCGACGAATACTCAATCCCTTACAAACGTATTTAAAACGCATTTTCTGAAACTGGTTAATTCGCGAAATAGGGCCGTTCATGGACTGCTTTTTAAAGCAAATTGCGAAGACACCGGTTTCTGGTTTCGGAAAATACTCTTCAAGTACGTTCGTAAGGGATTGAACGTTCGTCGACCGTAGCTCAGTTGGTAGAGCTCCTGCCTGGGTTGTGGAAGATCGTGCCCCACCGGACGCAGAAAATATTTCTTTTCTTTGTGAACGTTTCACAATCTAACCACGCCATAATATCGGCGTTAATATTACTACGCCTAAAAAACGTTGATAAAAATTGTTTCTTAATTTAATCTGCGTAGTGTTCGACTTGTACAAAATAGTTGAGAGTATTTTAAAGATTATAGTAAATCTAAAAAAATTTTAAAGATTATAGTAAATTTTGAAGATGAGACGTTTGCAAGTGATTTTTTGTTCGAAACTTCTAATGAGTGTCGATGGAAGAAATGTGTTTTATGATTTCTGAAAACAAAAGGGAATCGCAGATGACCGTCATTTTATATTTAGAAAATAAATTGGAAAACATTTTGCATTTAACGCGCACATAGACCGATGCTCAGAAATCATCGGGAACACGTTCAGCCCGTATTTCCGATGCTCAGAAAGCATCGGGAACACGTACAGCCCGTATTTCCGTTTCGCAGGGAGGGAAGGGGCAAATGCTCAACCTGCTCCCACCCACCAAAAGATAACATCTATATTTTTGTAACTATTATTCTATTACATCTTTAATGATAATTGGTAAAATTCCTTTAAACCTCTGGTTAAATTTAGCGAAAACCGTTATTTTTCGTAAAAAAATATACCTTTTAATGCATTATGTGTAATGTAAAGATTAAAGTTATTAAATTTATGATGAATATGTACGGAACATTAAAATCGGCGGCCTAAATTTACCTCACATTTTTATTGTTAAAATACTGAAAGAAAAATAGAATTTTAAAGAAAAATAATTAGAAGGATAAAAAAGAGTCAAAAGACACTCGTAAACGGTAGGAGATTAAATTAGACAGTGTTTCTAATTAGGAGAAGTATTATTTATTAAACTCGATATTTGAAAAGCACTTGACCGGCTGTCAAGTGGGTATGGATTCGGATCTCTCCAGATGCTGAAAAATCATTCTTTGCGAGCAATTTATCGAAGAGCAGAAGCATTTATGTTTGTGCTTTATGCCGCATAGGCAACTGAAGCCATGCTATACCAAGAAGTTTTCCAAGGAATCTGACTTTCTTCATTCTAGGAACTCCGGACTCCGCATCTGCAGAAAGTCAAAGAAAGCACTGAGCTCCTGCTTAGATCAAAGCCGAAATATTCGCAGAGTAGCCAAATAGTCACTACGCCGCTAAAAATTAAAATACTGAAAATAAGTTACAAGCAAAAATGGCGAAAAAAGTGCTAAAAGGTGTTAATAGTGGCTACGAAACCATCGAAAACAAATCTAAAGTGAGATAAAATAATATATAATGATAATAATAAACATTGTCATAACATGATAATGCCATCATAGTAATAACATGATAAAAGCCATCATAGTAATAACATGATAAATGTCATCATAGTAATAATATGATAAATTCCATCATGGTAATAACATGATAAATGAGACCATAGCAAAAACATGATAAATTACATCATAGCAATAACATGATAAATGAGACCATAGCAACAGCATGATAAATAATGTAAAGAAAATGATCCATCGATTGACAATAATTCATTATATTTATGATCTGCAATTGTATATCAGAAGAAATTCCTTCCAACAGCAATTTACCGATAACTCGACGTATTATACACGCATTTAACAAATGTACCTGTTTCCCTAGGCGTGGAGGTTTATAGGCCCGAGCGACCTTAATTATCAACTAATATTTAAAATAAATTGCAATTTGATATCTATATTTTATAATATATAATATATATTTGACCCCTCCCCAATAACTTTAAAAAATCCTCGTTCATGCTCGTAGCACACTCACAGCATAATATTTTTTATAATAAATAAAATAAGGAAAGGTCTTTTACACTAGAATATATGACATGAACATTAGGAAAAAAAAAATAATTCTAATGTACTTAGTGTAGATATTCAGAGAAAATAATGCATGTATAAACCTGTTCCTTGTGTTGTAAATAATCTCCAAGCTTATGTATCTAAATGCCACTGGCGTGCGTTTGGAGTATTAATGAGGTTTTTCCCCCCGAAAATATGGAATTTTGTACGTATATACATACGGATACATGGAATTGTAGCTCTGTAGCCTCCATTGACCCTGTAACCCCCCCTTATAACTTTTCTGAGTACGCCGATGCTTAACGCACTCCTCTCCATGGACGTAACTCGAGGGTTAAATGTAACATAAACTGGGAGGCATTAAAGGGAAAAAAAACTGTGTGGAAAAAATACAATTTTGCCCTTTGTTTTTTTAAAAAAAAACTGGGTCATGTACCTCTTGCCACCACAGATTAAACCTATGCTTATGTCCCACCTTACTCTTATATTCGTAATCTATCTCAACGTATCTATCTTAATGTATCTATCTCAACGTATCTATCTTAACGTATTCAAAGGAGGATAAACCTCCTTTGAATACGTTAAAATACTATAATTATTTGCAAATGAGGTACATATATATATATGATCGATACGATGTGACTGATATAAAGGTGACGAGACCTATGTAACGATACATAAATGTGACTCATAAATATCCATCTTTTTGCAAAAAAAGTGAAAATAAATATGCATATTCCGACTACTTGAAAATGATGATGAACTATCATAATAGTTATAAAATATAAAAACTACGCCAAGTAAAATATGGCAATTACAATGAATAGAAATAAAACAAGTGATAATTACAATATCTACAGCTGAAACAAATAACAATTTACACAGCGAAATTCCCCCATGAAACAACGATCTTAGGTCCTTGTGATGAACTACGTAATTGACCACTTGTGAAGAAAATGACTAATAACCATTGATATCTACGTATAAGTGATGACCGTTTGTAATGAAAATTATGACCGTTTAAATCTGCATATGTTTATACTTCTTTATAGTTGTCTATTACTTTGCAGTTTTGTACTTTGGGGTTTTAGGCCCAGTAAGCTTATTTCTCTGAAGCTCAACAAATATGGAAGAGTTTTGGGCAAAGGTTAAATAATATTATTTAGATTAGCGAGCAAATTCACTCGGAAACAAAAGCACTGTAGCTAGAATGCCCATCAACAGAGTTAATCCCAAAAGTATAAACTTCATTTTGAAGGTAAATTGGAATGGTGGCGGAACGTCACGTTGTGACTCAACCCATCCCTGATTGGTAATCAAGGAAGACAGTGTTTCCATTATGAGGATTGTCCTCTGATTTCGTGCCGAAAGGATTGTAGTCCGTTGCGTACGTGACCTATTCACTTTCGCTGTCTCTTTCTCTCTCCCTTTGTAACTCGCAATTTCCATTTTCGGAGGAAATTGGTCAGAAAATCAAACTCATTGTGGATCAAATCATCTAAATTCGCGCCAAACGATGTGCTAACGTTCAAAAATAGGTTTCTCAAAGTCATCAAATAGAAGTACTAGAAATTAATAAATTAAAAATAATAAAAATAATAAAGTTGACATGGAAATTTCCAACAACATACAGATCACATACATAAAAAATGTAACCAAATACCAAGACATCAGCTGCGAAAAAAAGACACGTGGCACAAAAAGTCACTGTATCTATAATTTTTTTTAGCTACGAGCCTAATGTTAACTACATTCCACAGAAATTAAGAAATACTTGAAATTGGCCCCAATACTTACATCGCACTTCAAAAGGTCATCATCTTCAACATACGCTAAACAGTCAGGATATTCTTTGATGCAACTTTTTTGGTATAAATTTTAGAAGAAACTATTGAGTATTTGACATTGCCCATCTCAATACTATGCTGCTAATTGCCAGAATGAACATACACAATAATAATAATAATAATAATAATAATAATAATAACTCACAAACACATAGCAACAAGGCATTATGGATTGAAGAAGCTGGGAAAGGGCTAAAAGGGGAACAGGTGGAGAACATGGTAATTTCATCAGATATTCTTAAGGCGCAAGTTAAAAAAATTAAAAACTGGAGTGCTCCAGGACACGATGAATTACATGGTTTTTGGGTCAAGCATCTGCACAGTCTTCACACAAGAATAGCTTCCTGGTTTAACACTGCACTGCAAACAACCGGTATTAAGGGTTTGATGACTTTGAGAAAAACAGTGCTGATGATGAAAGACAGGTGAGGGAGGGAGTGTGAGGGGGGGGGAATTGGGAAGGGTGGCCGCCGGAGGCGGCGCTGTAATCCAAGACAGGACGCTCCATATCGTAACCAATCGCCGAGGCGAAGGGATTGCCTGGGGATAGGGGGTATTCGAGAGTCGGCCATATACAGCACACTTTCATAGGTGTCGTCATTTAACGTAAACCGAAATCAGCTGCCGGGGAGGCTGCCACGCAGAACGGCCCTAGCCACTGGACCGGAAGCATACCCCAGAGCCGGCTGCGGAACTTACAGGAACCGGATAACCCCGGAAAGGAAGGTGGGGAACGCCGCCACGGGTGCGGCTCAGAGACGGGAGGATCCAGATGGATCCAAGAGGTCGATCAGACCTGGTGGATGGACGTGACCTAAACGGCGGCGGGCGAGAAGGAGCTCCTCCCTGAGGTAGCCGTAGGCCGGACACCGCAAAAGAATGTGTTCCAGTGTTTCGTCAGCACCTTCCTGACACTGGAGACACACAGGCGACTGTTGCCACCTAATGCGGCAGAGGAACTGGTTGGTGAAGGAAGTTAAAGAAAAGGGTACACAATAGGAAGTAATTTTCGTCCTCTTACATGTCTTCCTACCATCTTTACTTACTGGAATTATAGCCGGAGAGATATACAACCACCTTTCAAATCATTCACTTTATCCAGGGGGGAACAAAAAGGAAACTGCAATAATTCCGGAGGAACAAAAGATTTTCTTCTAGTGGATAAAATGATCCTCAGAAATTCTAAAACTAAGAAGAAGAACCTATCCATAGTTTTGATCGACTATCAAAAGCTTTTCACACGCTCCCACATAGCTGGATACAAAAATGTTTTGGTATCAGCAAAAATATCAGAAATGTTTTGGAAACCACAATGGCACTATGAAAAACAAAATTATTGGTAAGCGGACAAGCCCTGGAAGAAATCAACATCAGAAGAGGAATTTTTCAAGGCCACTCTCTGTCACCACTGCTGTTTACCGTAACATTAATACCACTAACAGCAATTCTAAACCAAACCTTACTGGGATACATAGTCTCAAGAAATCAAAGAAAAATATCCCACCTCACATATATATGGATGACCTAAAACATTTTGGAAATCCCAAACAGAATTGGACTCTGTTATTAATGTCGTTATAATTATTAGCAATGATATCAGGATGAAGTTTGAGCTGGAAAAGTGTGCCACTTTAACCCTAAAAAAAGGGAAAAACTGCGCAATCCGAGGAAACCATACATGATGAAACCATACTTGATGAAAGGTTGATTGATTGATTGTTTGGCTTTTTTATGGCGCAAGAGCATCTGGGCTATACTGCGCCAACTTGAATGAAAGGACTCGCAAATGATGAAAGCTACAAATACTTGGAAAACTTGAAGCGGACAGCATTGTACATTTATAGATGCAAAACAAAATAAGGTCCGAGTATCTGAAACATATCAGGAAAACTTTGAAATGGAAAAGAAAGTAGTCCGCTTGCCATGAGTTGCCGAACTCCGATCATGGGCTATTAGAACGGAAGTCATTCCCTTTAAAGGATAAGGTTATTTTAGACTTTTTTGGAAGTCTCTATTTCGAAGAAAAAGTAGAACTCCAAAACATTTTTTCGATAGACTTTGGAATAGCGTCTTTTGTTCGTTCTAAGCGGAAATTTTCCAGGGGCCATGGATTATCATTTCGTGCTAACCTTGTTCGCATTAAAAGAAACAAAATACAGGAACTCCAATGCAATTTGACTGGGATTTAAGAAGCACTTTGTATTAGAAGTAGTTTGTATAAAGCGTGTTTGTATTAGGAAGGTTTTACAGCAAACCGCGCAATATGTAGTGTATTGCGATATATGTTGCTCACCTGAAAATAGAATCACTAGCTCATACTTATCGAACGATTGCTCTATTTCTGGATTTATATCTTAGGAATCTGATAATAATCAGGGTTCCAGGTGTGTTATAACCTTGACGATATTTTCTTGGGAAGCTTCAATGCAGAGTTTGATATTATGTGCTTTTAATATATATTTGTCTTGCATTATTATTTACAGTTATATGGTCAATTATTATTTTGACTGTACAAATGAAGAGTATATAAAGCAGTGATATATAGATGTATACAAAACGCATTGGCCAAACGTACAACATAAATGTTGACAATGTGATTTAAAGATTCGTTTTTAGATGATTATTATTGTATTTAGTGGAAAATATACACGTACACAAGTCAAATATAATTACCAGCGACCCAACAGCACAGATTTTATCATTTTATACAGCACTTCAATTTTAATATTTAAGTCTCCTACTTTTTAATTTTAATAAATAAAAATATATAAATTTTATAATAATAATAATTTAATAAATAAGAAAAATGAAACAGTATTCGCATAATTCTCAGTTAATCGTGTGTTAATCATTAGGAAATTATACTTGGATTATGTTATTAATGTAAGCTTGCGTTCGTGTATAATTTTTAGTTTGTAATTTCCAAGGTTTCTACCAGCTTTTCTCAGTATAATTTCTAAGATTTTTATATGGGTTATATTAGTATGATTTCCAAGATTTTTATCCTCGGCCACCGCCACTTAGTTGCGGCCACAAGAAAATATCCTGAAATTGACAACCCAACAATTTTTTAACTTACATTTCTCATATACATGCCTCTAATGGCTTAGTAGGTGGCT
>QLNU02015003.1:25973439-25991420 GCA_006491805.2 Dysdera silvatica | reverse complement strand
CTCTTTGATTACGTTAGTGACAACAAATCAAGTTTAATCATCATTGGTGATTTTAATATTGATATTATCTCCGCTTATAATTCCAATACTAACTATCTCAAATATCTTGTTTTCACTTGCGGATTTGAATTTACTATAAAATCATCTACCAGAATCACAACAAGTTCTCAAACTCTGATCGATTACTGTATAACAAACACCTCATTTAAACTTTCTGCAATACTCACACATCACCTTAGCGATCATCTTCCAATCTTTCTTACTATTAATGCCCAAAATCCGAACTATTAAAAGGTAAAAAATGAATTCCTCATTAGGGATCTTTCTAATACTAACTTAACCCTCTTCAAAAATGAACTTGCACTTGTTGAATGGTCACCAGTATTTACATCAAACAACGCCCAAGACCCTTATAGTCATTTTTTTTTTAAATTTTCAATGGTTTATACAACACATTATATATATACATTATATATATTATATTCCTCATAAAAAAAAAGATTTAAACGAACTAGAAAACGCTAGGTCACCAGTCAACTTTTGAGAAAGATCAGAATTAAAAACAAACTGTTTTCAAAATTCTTTAAAAGCAAGTCTTTAGATCATCTTTCCGCATTTCGTACATATCAAAATAAATTAAATTTAAATTGGCCAAACGTTCCTACCCCAATAAATTTTTCATCAACTCGAATAAAAAAAAATAAAAATAAAAAGATCTGGTGAAAGCCCAACAAACTTTTAGGTAAAACTAAAACCATCAACAATCCAATTTCAAATCCACACGACGATGCCCAATCTTTCACTAATCAGAAATAAATACTCACAGCATTTAATAATTATTTTATTGACTTTCTGTTCAATCTAATTAAGAATCAAAGTGATGTATCACTTATAAAGAAAGATTGCTTTAATTACAACGTAAAACACTCGTTATTTCTATCAGCAATCACAATTCATGAACTGTCGGTGATACTCAAAAAAAAACTAATCCCAAAAAAGGCCCAGGTCATGACCAGATTCACCCGTTGTAAAAAAAACGTTTCAGATATTATCGAACTACATTTACTTCATATTTATAATCTTATTTTCTGTACAGGAATCCTACCGCGTGATTTTAAAATTGCTGACGTTATTCCCATATATAAAAAGGGTTCTAGAACTGACATTTATAACTATAAGCCAATTCCGTACTGAGAATTTTTGCCAAAAATTTCAAGAATTTACTCTTTAAAAGACTTCATATTTACTTCGCGTCCCATAAAATAATCCATCACAATCAATTTGGATTCATTAAAGGCAAATCCACTGAGCAGGCCCTCCCTCCAGCTATTAATTTTATTTATTCAGATATAGACTCTAAACAATCTGCTGTTGGTGTATTCTTCGATTTGTCAAGAGTTTTAGATACCATCAATCACAAGAGACTTTTTTTCAAACTTTAATTGGCCTTCCCAACACCCTTTTCAGAAACTACCTGACAAACAGAGAACAATTTATGTACACATGGATGGCTGCCGCTCTGCATTACGTCATACACTGTGGGGTGTTCGACAGGGATCGATCTTAGGGCCTCTACTATTCAACTTCTACATTAATGATATCTTCTACATACCAACTCCTGACAAACCTCTTTTGCTGACGATACTAGTATCTTCTTTAAAAGTGTCAAAAAAACGATACTAGTATGACGATACTAGTATCTTGTTTAAAAGTGTCTGAAATCAACGCACTAATCTTTTTGGTTAATACTAATATTAAATACTTTGATAAATTCTTTAAAAGTAACTGTCTAATACTCAATACCTCAAAGACTAAACGCCTTCTTTTTACCAACAAAAAAATATAAACCCTAAACATTTTAATCTCAGTATAAATAATATAATGCTTTCAATTTCACAAAATATAAACTTTCTTTGTGTAACTCTTCAATCCAACCTTAAATAGGATATTCACGTTAACGATGTCTGTAACAAAATTAGCAGAAATATTGGAGTGATTCGTAACGTCAGCTATTACTTACCCGTCTCGATTCTTCGTGAACTTTACTGTTCTATGATTTATTCTTTCCATTACTATTGCCTTCTGATATGGGTAAACACTTCCATGTCTAATGTCATCAGACTTAACAGACTGCAGAAAAGATTACACCGCCTCCTAAATTATCTACCATTGTCTTCAAGAACTACTGAAATGGCTTATGATCATCAGATATTATTAATTGTAAATTATTTACGTACAAAACTTTCATCTTCATGTTTAACACTATTCGAAATGGCGCTCATTCTGATCTCATTTCACTGCGTTTTCCTGATCATACCCACTTTGCAAGAAATCGTAACGATCTGATACCAGAGTATTTATGAACGAAACTTGGACTCTCGCTCATCTGTTGCTTTGGCCCTAGGGTGTGGGATCTTCTTCCTAACTCACTTAAATCTATTTATTCTTTTGCTCAATATAAAAAACTCATCCGCAGACATCTATTGGATAGAGAATTATAATATCACTACATCTTTCTCTATTTATACCTTCCATACTTTTGCTAAACAACTAGCTCTTTTATCTTATTGTATTTAGTTTATTTATTGTATGTTTAGTTTGTATATTGTATTTATGACTTCCGCTTATTATATCCAATCCTGGGCAGCGGGGGCTTTGTCAGACCCTAAAGTCTTTACCCTTTGCTGTCAAGACGGATTAACCTAGTTAACAAATCATAGATAACCATCACTTTATGATTAAAATAACTTTTAATCCGTGTAAACAAAGTTTGATTTGAATAACAACCAATCGGAACAAAATTTCATAAACCTTTTCTTGGTGAGAACCACTTACAAAACAAATCAATAAGCCCTGCCTGATATAGTAGAAAATAAGAACCTCAGACCTGTAGCCAGGTTGAAGGGGCAATTGGGACATGGCAAAGGCCATATAGGCCACAGCGTACCAGTGGACCCATGAATATAAAACAATTATCAGAAGCGATACAGGACTTGGATATTACGTTGCGGATATAAAAGTCGACATGTTTGTAGCTGCAGGAATGCGTCTTGAAAAGATGCAGCAATTTCAGCCAATTCGTATGATATTTATTAGAGCTTTAAAATATTTACAATAGTTCGCCAAAAGATAATTAAATTACAAAGTAACGTTAAGGAATTTAGAACACCATTTTTATTGAAGGAACCTTTAAGTGACGTGTGCACAGATCGGAGGTAAATTGAAGACTGATTGATTTTTAGAATTCCGAAAACAATCACATATACTATTGCCAAATATATAAAACAAAATTATAATTATACAAAATATCTGTTGCCAGATGCAGAAAGTAAAATTCGTACATTTAGAAAACATTATGTAAAAGGAAATAATTTGGCATTTTGCCAAGTTTAGAAATTCTTATTCAGTTTTATTTCCTTACGTTAATAAGTGACAACAATTAAAAAAAAAGGCCTGTAAAACGAACTAGAAATTCTATTGTGGGAGACCACAATATACTTTCTTTTTTAGAGAAAAGAAAAAAGTAGGTTTTTTTTATAAAGTTAACATACAAAATATACAATGTATGAACGTAAAATTAGAACGTTTTTTCCAATCTGAGCACTGTTTACATGCGCATTTGCTTTACTTACGCGGCTTTGCATTGCTTGAATTTCGATTTTTTTGCATTTTGCATTTTTTTGCTATTGCTTTTTTTTACCTTTGCCTTTTTTTAATTTTCCTTTTTTGCATCATTTGCATTTTTTCGCCTATGCTTTTTTTTGCATTTTAGCCTTTGCTTTTTTGCATTTTCTTTTTTTGCATAATTTGCGTTTTCTTTTTTGCAATTTCTCTGAGTTTGCTTGTTTGCATAGATGATATTTTGTTTTGTTTTGTTTTGCATTTTGTTTTGCTAAGCTTTTAGCATGTTGTTTTTGCTTTGCTTTTAGCATTTTTACGCGCGTATTTATAGGGCGCTCAATGGACATATTTACTACGCAACAGGAAAGCGGCCTGAAAGTAAGTTATTTTGACAAAATGCGCAGAACTCAGAATTAGAAAATGCATGTACAATATAAGTTCGTTTAAAATAACACTTAGATTGGTTTATTAAGAATATCGCTAAGTTAGCGGGAACATTTTACATACAAAAAAGCTAATCGTTAATATCTAAAAACGAATTAGATTTCAAGTAGTATACCATGAATTAACATTATTCAATTATCTAAATAGTTCTTAGTACCATGTTTGGAGCAGTATGACCCATATGCTCTTGCGCCATAAAAAAATCCAAACAAACAAACAATATTTATTGGCGTAGTGATACCAACGCCGATGGTATGGCGTGATTAGATGGTGAAACGTTCGAAAGAAAATAAATATTTCTGCCTTCGGTGGGACCTGAACCCACGACCTTCCACTTGCCGGGCGGAGGCTCTACCCACTGAGCTACGAAGGACAATATATAATCTCTTTACGAACGTATATATATTGTTGCCAGTTATTTCGCAGAATGGTGTAGTACATAGACATAGTACATGACATTGTTGTTTGATTTGATCTGCGTAGTGTTCGATTTATATAGAATGGAAACAAACAATAGTTCGAAAGAGTTTGTTACTTGCAGGTTTCTTGGGCTGAAGTCTTGTTAAGTTTTGGCTGTTTTGTCTTTAGCATCATCGAACAGTCTTCTGTTGTCCACAGTTGAATTTTGTTGATGATGCCGAGAGTGAAGTTGTCGTTCGCAAGGGAGTTGTTCTCGTAGTAGTTGTTCGCAAGAAAATTGTTCTCGTTAGCGTAATTGTTGTTACCATTGGGGAGAATGTTGTTGTCATTGCTATTGTTGAAATCGATGTTGTTGTTGGCGAGGATGTTGTTTTTGTTGGCGAGGACGTTGTTTCAGTTGGCGGGAGTGTTGTTGTCAAGTGGAAGTGGCGGTGTTGTTTTGCCGTTATTTCCATTTCTTTGGAATTCTAGCCAGTTTACTAATAAATTGTAGTTACTTGCTGAAGTATTCTACAGAATAAAATTTCATTTGTTTGTTGATTGTTGAATCTTCATCTATTTGTTGATTGCCGCTAGAGCTGCTTTAGAAAATCGCCAGCCTTCGGGATGCAAGTATTCTAGGACGCCATAGAATCGGGACTTGAGAATCGCTTGCAAAGGAAGGTCTACTTCATTGTAGGAGTAGCATATGCATATCAGTACGGTGGAGAATCAGTCTAGAAGGCTTTTGCTCTTTAGTCCAAGTCAGCAATGAGGCAATGGAACAGTTCACAGAAGGTTTTATTTCGTAAGTCCGGGTCACCAGTTCAGCATATATATTTTGAAAAAGATGCAATAATTTCAGCCAATTCAAATGATATTTACTAGAGCTTTAAAACGTTCATAATAGTTCGCCAAAAGACAATTAAATTACAAAGCAACGTTAAAAGAATTTTGAACGCCATTTTATTGGCGGAGCCTTCAAGGGACGTGTACACAGGTCGGAGGAAAATCGAAGACTGATTGCTTTTTAAAATTCCGAAAACAATCACATATACTGTTGCCAAATATATGAAACGAAATTATAATTATACAAAATCTGTTGCCAGATGCAGAAAGTAAAATTCGTGCAATCAGAAAAGATTATGTAAAAGGAAACTATTTGGCAGTTTGCCAAGTTTAGAAATTAAACTCATTCAGTTTTATTTTCTTACTTTAATAAGTGGCAACAATTAGAAAAAGCCTGCAAAACGAACTAGAAATTCTATTGTGGGAGCCCACAATGCCACTGTAAATTCAAATAAGTTTGACGCTCCTCCGATGGCTTTTCCCTTTTCCGTTTATTGCAACTACAAATACTATAATGTTTGTGTTGTATCAAGGTTTGTATTTTACGGTGGTCGGGGCGGCGGAATTGGATGTGAGAAGGATGAATTATATATCTAAAGACAATTTATACAAATATATATAGAAACAGTTTTATACATTATTAATTTTTAATAATTTTCAATATTTTAACATTGTGTTATTGTTGGTTATATGTATATAAATATCTGGATGGGGCAACTGGAGCACAAGCCTGGAAAAGCCCTTTTTACAAACAATAATTATTTTTTTATAATCAATTCGAATTTAAACGTTAATGTGAAATTTCGATGTAAATTCTAAATTTGCGCCCTTTTTAATTTTTTAAAAATATTAATGCTATATGCTTTCGTGTGTTTGCTATGAGCAGTAAAAAAACTTTTTTTTGGTTTAATTATTTTTGTGCATCCAATTTTGGCATTACTTGCTGATACTTAGCGAAGAATAAAATCCCAAAGGTTACCATACTAAGATCAGTGAATGCACTGTACAATGAAATTTCTATAGTATTAGATGGGAAAAAAATTGGCGTGCGCGTTGAATTTCAAAGTAAAATTACCGAATAAATGTTCAAAACATTAATAAACGTTCAAAAACATTTATTCTACGTCTTTACAAAAATAAGATTTCTTCAATCCGTCTCAACCTCAGCCTGAAAGGCGTTAAAAAATGAAAAAGGTATGAGATTGGTTAAACTTCAAACCTTAATAACTCTCAAAATATGGATTTCTCAGTATTTTGTCATGAACATTTTTTGCTCAGAATTTTGCAAGGAATCGCGCTGCGCAGAATATACGCGATGTTTATCCAACACTCTGTATACGACCTTTGGGGCCCTCTGCTGTGTCACACACGCGCAGCGTTGCCATATACTGCTTCTTTCCCTTCAAGTTAATGGTTATCCACCCTTCTTTTCTTAAGCCCATGATGTGTCTCTTCTCAAATTTGCTCAATATTTATATGCTTAATATATTTATGTTTAATATTTGCTCAATTGACTATAAAACTATAAATGTATGCATCGCGGGGGCATCGTTGCAGGTTACTTACCACACTAAGGCAGCAAAATTGTTCAAAACTGTCCATCCGTACGAACAGCTTTTTTTTATATTTGTCCCAGGAACAAAGGTGCGTCCAGAAAACTTTCAAGAAGGGGACGGTTTGTTTCCGATTTCTAATTTTAGCCAAGTATCCAGTACTTTTCATTTAATTTTCCATAATATAATCCCAGCTCAAAGGAGCCATATGCCCCGTTGCCAATGATCAGCGAACTCCCTTCTCATGCATTCTGAAATTGAAAAAGGCGAGGTGAATCCATTGGCCATGATATTTTAATTATTTTCATATATAGCTCAAGAAACATCTTATGCAAAGAATTTCGCGACTATTTGTGATTATTCATATGTGTGTGTGTGTGTGTGTGTGTGTGTGTGTGTGTGTGTGTGTGTGTGTGTGTGTGTGTGTACGTAGAAAGTTCATGAGGGAGTGGTTTTAGGCTCAATTGGAGGAGGGTTACAGAGCTACAACTCATATATTCCTATGTTAAATATACAAAATTTCATTGCAATGGGGGGTTACAACCCCCATCAACACCCCCCTGCATACGCCAGTGTGTATGTGTATTATCAAGACAGAAATTAATTTATTAAAGAAAAAGGAGGTGGCTAAATTGAAAATGAAAAACACTATAAAACAGAGATGGCTATTATCTATCTATCTCAATCGAAGAAATAAATTTAGAATTACGGGTTGGGATTCTTCGATATCCTTAAAATGGGCGTGACCATTAAATTTTTATCGAATTTCATTGTTTTATTTGCCAAGAGAAAATGGAAACATAGAAAATAGGCTTCTAAAAAATCTATATTCATATCCTTATTTTTAACGCAGTAGAATACTGAGTACAACACCGAGTATCCGAAAAAAAGAGTGTGAACTGAATTTTAGCAATTAAAAGTTACGAAAACCAAGTTTTTGGACAGCAAGGAAATTCAATGTTCGGTGCGACGGTTCAAAGAAGCTAAAATATTTATCCAAAAACACGTTTAATTACATATTATTAAACAATCATATTGATTCAAAGAAATATTTGCATACAATATATTGGATTATTACAATTAATCATTAGCAAATCATGGTCACAGACATCGTCGCACATGTTTCGATAATTATTGCTTGCGTGCTTTCAAATAGTGATCAGCAACGTTTATTTTTTTAAATTAACGTTTCAAGATTAGTTAATAATTTTAATTAATATTTAACCAATAAATTTTGTGTAAATATTTCCTCTACTGGATTGTGCAATCCTTTATATTTATTAATTATATTTGTGATAAAAACTTCCTAAAGTATTTGAATTTGTTAATTGAGATAGTAACTGTTTCAGAAATAGTCCAATAATTTTGTACATGTTCAATACCGTGTACAAAATATGCATAAATATTTTTATATGAAAGATGACTAACGTTCGTGTTGCTCTATCTTTCTTAAGGCCGGAGTACACAAATATAAACATTTTTGCCTGAAACATCGGATAAGTATTCAGTACTCACATAAAAAAATAATAATTACAAAGATAACGTAGCATACTATCGAGATTAATCCTGATTTCGGTTGAGCAAAATCGGGTAATTAAGGTTTTACGGTATATGTTATTGGGATTCACAACAAAAATCGGTGGAAATTTTGAAATATGATAAAGGTTTTGAGTTATTAACACGTATAGGCTTAGGGTTATATGGGCTAATAGGACCCAAGTCTTCCCAATAAGTTGAAATCAATTGAAGTTTTACATATAGTATAATGTATAAATGTACATAATATGTGCTCGGGATCTTCTCCACTACCACCTCCACAAATTAAAAACTCTGCGTTGATGGTAACACCATTTTAATTTGATTGCAGTTGTGATGCGTTTTGTGGTAAAAGTATTTTAAAATGGAGTACAGATTTACCTTATCCTGAAGGTTATATTTTAAAAGAGGTTTCAGAGAGTTTAATCTTGTGCTTTGTACATAATTGCCTGTTGGACAAGATTTTAAGCTGAGTACTGGAAGGACAAAGGAAAAGATTCTCCTCTGGAGGAAAAGCCGTTCCGGGAGAAAGAAGGAAGTATAACGACTGAAGAAGTGTCGGAGGTGTCTTCTCCGGAGCTGTTCCGGAAAGACGGATGAGCTTCGGTAAGAGTTAGGAGGGCGTTCGGCGTCGAAACGAGATCTGCTCTCGCATCGATCCATCATCCAAGGTTCGAACCAATCACTTCGGGAACTTTTCGACGAAAAACTCAGGGTGTCCCACTTTTTTCTTCTTCTCCTTTTTTAATTCTTCTTCTTCATTTGGCTCTCGTTTTTTTTTTTCTTCTTTTTCTTCATTCTTCTTTTATCTTCGCGTAAGATTCGTCAATACCTCGTGTCAAGCAAACTTTTTCGTTCCTGCTTGGATAGTTTTTTTCCTCATGGAAATAGAGTCGAACTGTCACGTAGCCGAATTTCAGTTACGCCTGGAAAAACAATCCCGTTTTTATTCCAGGATTTTTAGGGAAAGGAATTCTGGGATCTTCGAAAGTGACGGGGGCAATTAAGCATCCATTAAGTGGTTGTTCACAATGTTCATTTCTGTGAAAGGCAGTTCTTTGTTCACTGGGGAGAAAAGGGCAGTTTGTACATCCATGGACATTAATCACTCATCAGACATTCCTTCCACAAATAATTTGCATATAAATTTCGAAATATCCATCTATTCCCATATCATTTTTTTACCCATACTAGTAGCTTCATGCACTGGTCTCTGAAAAACATCTGTAGATGCTAATTTAAAAACAGGGCTTGTCCGTTGACTTCTTGGAAACTTAATGTAATGCGACAAAATGTCACATTTAATTAGTTAATTTTTTTTTAATTTGATTCTTCTTTAAATCAAAAATTGAAAAATTTTCACTTAATATCAGGGGTGTTGAGAGCCAACGAGGGACCTCAGGCTTATTTCGATCCCCCCCCCCAAAGGCCTTTTCACGGGGCGGGGGCATAGATATGTTTTCAGGACCGAGCCCCCGACAGTGTATAGGTCCTTTACAGCGCGAGCCTTTAGACTTCATCAGGGTCTCTGCTGCCCCCCCTGACGTCTGCACTGCTGAATATTCATAAATAACTTAGTCAATAAACAAAGTTGTTAGCACATTTTTTGTGAGCGTCATCATTGCAAACATAGGCCCCTTTTTTAATTCTCTCATCTGCTTTCGCATAAAATTTCCATGGATCGATATATTATCGATTAATTATCAATACATCATCAATGTGTAATTGATATATTATATCGATATAAACATAGGTGAATATAAAATGATTGTAGAATTAGGCAACTCACTCTATACTTATTATTCAAATGAAATGGACGTCCAATTCTCAACCGATTTTTTACTTAGTTCTACATTTTTGTTACGATTATTTACTTAGACTTACGATTTTTATCGCGGCGGATTACTAAGAAAATTACTAATAATATTAATGGCCCTTCAAAATTTTCATTTCAAGCTATATTCTACATCAGTAAAATAACAACATCTATAATAATATAAGAAATTGGAGAACCTTTGTAAACACAATGGTAAATTTTAAATAAAATAAAATTGCCTCATAAAAATGAAATGAAGAAATTTTATGATAAAAATGAAATGAAGAAATTTTATGATAAAAATGAAATGAAGAAATTTTATGATAAAAATGAAGAAGAGAAGAAATGGGGATTTTTTTAACGATGATATATTCGGATGAAAAATATTTATTGGAGATATTTTTTCACTGAATATAAATTTGAAAATTTTTACTGAGCTTTGCAAGTTTAAAAAAAATGAATTTTTTAAAAAGTGTTAAAAAAGGCACGTGAATAAAATATTTTGCTTCAAAACAATCGTTATTGAGAAAATATTGCACATATATATTGGGTTAAAGCAATATTATTTTCGAAAATAGAACCTGCTGAACACTTATATGAGTATATCTAAATATGCATGTACAGTGTTTAAAATTTAAACTATAAGAATACCTAAATTTCATCCCATGTGAGCTATTTTCATATTTCGTGAAAAAAAACCTTTAAACTACTTGATTATTTTAAAATTTTCTGTGACTGGTTTTGATTCGTTTTTAAAAATTTTAAATTTGTTTAGAACCTTTTTGAAAAAGGTCTCTAAGTTGTTTTAAAGATTTTTCAATAACTTTTCTTAGAAATACATGATTATCTCGCAAAACGTTTCCTAAATGGCGACTTTCATGTTTTTTTCCTTCCACCTTCCTATTTTGCTGAAAGAAAAAACAAAGGAAGTCCTTCAATAATTCACCAAACTTTTCAGATCTACTTCAGTGCTTTAAAAAAAACGCAAACTTTAAAATTTTTCCTAAAACCCTGTACATTATTTCGGTATCTTTAAAAAAAAAAAAGTAAAGACCATCAATGCTTTTTTTTAAATAAAATATTGTGAACACTTTCAATAATTTCTAGTAAATTTTAAAACTGCTTCAATAAATTAAAAGTGGAAAATCCCTTCGCTACTTCTTACAAGAAATCTCTGAATCGTCTGAGTATCTTGAAAACAGTTGCGAACCCATTGGCGGAAAATAAGGAAGGAGGAAAATAAGGAAGGAGGAAAATAAGGGTGACGTCTTCTCGTTCAGGAAAATATCCCCCCCACCTGAAATTACAAATGGGTGCTATATGCAGATATTAAGATCGGAGATATATGTCCTTAGCAAGCCTCCTCGCCCCCATCAGCAGAAGTTACGCAAATGTAGAAATTACTTACAAAATTTAAAAAAAAATTGTGAACTATTTTAGTAATTTTTAAAAAGTTATAAACAATTTCAATCTTTCCCTCAAAATAATCTTGAGGAATCTCATCAATAATTTGCAAAGAATTTCAGGTGTACTTGAATAGCGTAAAAACTTGTGTAAACCTTCTAAATATCTGTTGTTAAGGTATTATTACCCTCCGCAGGGATAACACAATTGCCAAATATGGTCAACACAAGAAAGCCTCCGGGGCGAGAATTTTGTGAGTTTTCGTGGGGGAAATTTATTATACTATAATTTTTGCCACCCACGTTTTAATTACAGCTCAAACTAGAGCTTATGTAATTTTGGAGAAAAAGAGACGCTTTCCCCATCCTGGATTCGAACCAGGGTCCCTCCGTTTAGCCCGGAGTGTCTTGGACCGCTAGACGAATGAGGACAGGAAACAACGCTCTCTTTCTCCGTATGTAAAGATGTTAAGGTATTATTACCCTCCGCAGGGATAACACAATTGCCAAATATGGTCAACACAAGAAAGCCTCCGGGGCGAGATTTTTGTTTCTTCTTAACATCTTCTATAACACACTGCGAATTATTTTCTAAACTTTCAAAGTTAATTTGATACACATTTATGCTTTTAAAATGTATGAAACTACTTATTACCTCACTAGAAGACCAATTTAGCTGATTGTAAAATTTTAATGCCAAAAAAAAAATATTTTTCTAAATTGTAAGTGCGCCATCGCAAATTAAGTATAATAAAAGAAAATATTCCTTCTTGTGCAACTCAAAGTTTCTATATGATAGTTTGTGGGTATCTATGAAGCCCTTCTAGATTTGAAATCCTGAATACCTCAATGCCACCATGACGTTATATGATTCGTTATCAAAATAAATTTGTCTTCGAAATCCTTACTTCAATCTCATTCAATCACATTTTATTGGTTATCAATTAAATCACAGCTTGTTAATGCAGAGCAAAACATCTAATATAAAGCATCTATTGTGTAAAGTATGTACCGCTCTATTATCTCTCTCTGCTTTTCGTGTTTCCCGTGGCAAGGTACACAAAAAACAGGCATCTGTAAAGAACCATAGTTTGCAACGAGGGTCCACAAATGTTTGGTCTGCGTCCCAATTCGCACTTGTGTGTTGAGTAAAGATAGGGGCCGTATGATTTGGAGACTGACACTGTTCCAGTGACCAAAAATGAATGATAAATATTAGAAAAGAAAAACGTTCGTTTTTGTTCTATAACACTTACAGACGTAGGAATCCCTCACAACGAAACAAAGGGACTCGTACTCAGTTCGCACCTTCTCGCCAAAATGTTAAATTTGGCCATTCGCTTTGTGAAACTTCTTTCTGACTTACCAAATGCGGGAAACAAAACAAGGAAATGCGTCCGAAAAAAAGCTAGGAAAACCGAAAAGTCGTCTTTGGCCATAAATTTGCAGTCAGCCAGCACAGCGTTGTCTTTGTGTGTGTGTCCTCAGTTGGTGGTTCCTCCCCCGCCTTCCTCCCATCAAACCCTTGTGCCAGAGCCTTCCCAAAACTTTAATGACGCTATTTATATGCACAAATGTTCCTCCCCCTCCCCACGCGCCTTGAGGGCGGCACTGAGAATGGGGTGGAAGCGACTAGGTGCTGCCATATCCAAAAAAGAAAATCTGATAGTAAAATGAAGCAGGGTTGCCGTATGGAAACCATCAGCTTTCTTTTTCGAAAACGAACTCCACCGAAAATCGTTGGTTGTTGGCGCCTACTTACAATCTTTCACAGCCAAATCTTGTATTTGTATTTGGCGTCTAATCATTGATTTGGATTGTGGAGGAGCATTACTACATAGGAATAGATTACGAAAGAGCTAATCGGTTATGATGGGGGAGAATTCATTCAGATATTAAGGTAGATTGCCTGATTAAAGCTATCGGGAATTCTGGCCCTGTCCTCACCAGATATACGCATGAATATGGAAGATACCATCTAAAATTTTATAATTACTGTAATTAATTTTAATCTATAATTGTTCCGATATTCCAAATAAATTGCGTCTACAAAATCGCATCAACATATATATATATATATATATAACGAATATTTTGTAGAAAAAATAATTAATATTTTTTCTTTGTTAGGGGGGCTTCATCAAATATATTAGGCAAATCACAACGCCGTTTATATTTCTCTTATGCTTTTTCTTTGTCTTCTTTTCACTGTCTCAGATTTTGGACAAGATCCCTTCTTAAAATTTAAAATAATTTGAAATTAAATATTTTGTTAATTTTATTAACTTTAAAGTTGAGAGTAAAAAATAGATTTTATTTTTATTATTGTTTGGCAGATAATAAAACTAAAATTGTTGTAAATCTATTCTTTAAAAATAATAATTTTATGATTTCCTTTGAAATTCCTCTGATTGAAATTCCTTTATTTGCATACATATACATCGAAACATGATCATCAAACCTTCTTGATGCATTGGTTGAGTTGGATTCTTATGCAATGGATGTATTGCCTAAGCTGACCCAAGAAAGATTGTTTGATAGTTCAGTGATAGTATTTTGACAAAATTAAATTAATTTTATATAGTTTTATACTCTTATATAGTCATGTAGTTTTATATTGTTATATAAACATATAGTTTTATGTTGTTATATAGTCATATAGTTTTATATAGTTATATAATTTTATATATGTGTATAGTTTTATATATTTATATAGTTTTATATAGTTATAGGTTGCTTAAGCCCCATATATATATATATATACTGATTGTGACTTTTGAGTATATTGAGCTTATAATCAACATATATCGGTTTGCAAATTAGTATGCAAAGTATTATATATGAAATGGATCTCAGTCTATAACGGAATGGTTTCGGTTCGTTTGATTAATATATAATATATAAGGAATATCATGGACAAAACAAAAACAATTCCCTCTTCCTAATGATATTATTCTTACCCTTATACTCAAAGATGTTATATGTCTTTCGTTTGTTTTAAAAACAAGCCTTTTACTGTCAAGCTGTGACAAAGTAAACTTTAGATTTCAACAGTAATCAAGAGTTTTGTATTTCGCGCACTTTAAACCGGAACTGCTACTGCTATTCTTCTACTGCTATTCTTCTACTGCTATTCTTCTACTGCTATTCTTCTACTGCTATATTGCTATTCTGCTACTGTTTTTCTGCTATTCTAGGAAATCAGAAACTTCCACAATGCTCAAGAGAAAGTGATAAAAATGTTGCATTATTTAAATGTTAATTTATTTTAAAATTTAAAGATAGTGTTTATTGGGTATATTAATTTATAAACATGCATATTAACTACTAAAAGTTATATAAAAGTACAATTTTCAAGAAATAGTTATATTGAATGAGAGTTATAGGAAATAACAACAGGGGTTAAGAAAATACGGTTCCTTGATGCTATTATATCAAGATTCGACTGTATATTATTATTTTAATACATGACATTATATAAGGTATTCATTATACCTCCATAAGGCATTAATAACCATTGCAGAAGCAATGGACATAACTTTCTATAAACTATAGTTTAAATTGATTTTATATTGATGCCAAATTTATATTACGGTTTCATAAATCTATAACGGTTATTATTATTTTATATAACTGAATTTTAGATAACATTACTTAATAATATTTTATATAACCGAAATTTGGATAACATTACTTAATATCATTTTATATAATAGAATTTTAGATAACATTACTATATATTCGCATTATATTTTACAACTGAATTTTGGATAACGTTACTAAATATTATTTTATATAACTGAATTTTGGACAAGATTGCTAAATATTATTT
Source organism: Dysdera silvatica (assembly GCA_006491805.2). NCBI lineage: Eukaryota > Metazoa > Arthropoda > Arachnida > Araneae > Dysderidae > Dysdera > Dysdera silvatica. The sequence goes on along the minus strand of QLNU02015003.1, from coordinate 25,975,967 downwards.
TATATAAACTGAATTTTAAGTAACATTACTTAACATTATTTTATATAACCGAATTTTAGATAACAGTACAAAATTATACACAATTTTTGCCACCACGTGGCCATTAGCTCATAAACTAGAGCTTATTCGTTTTGGAGAAAAAGAGACGCTTTCCCCATCCTGGATTCGAACCAGGGTCCCTCCGTTTAGCCCGGAGTGTCTTGGACCGCTAGACGAATGAGGACAGGAAACAACGCTCTCTTTCTCCGTATGTAAAGGTGTTAAGGTATTATTACCCTCCGCAGGGATAACACAATTGCCAAATATGGTCAACACAAGAAAGCCTCCGGGGCGAGATTTTTGTGAGTTTTCGTGGGGGAATTTATTATACAATAATTTTTGCCACCCACGTATTAATTAGCTCAAACTAGAGATTTATTCGTTTTGGAGAAAAAGAGACGCTTTACCCTTCCTGGTTTGAGAGCTAATTAATACGAGTGGCAAATTATTGTATAATAACTTCGTTGAATAGCACCCGCAAAAAATTTTTAAGTGTCCGGCTGCCCAAAACGGTTAGACAAACCTGGATCAAACTGAGCATAAATTCTTCTAATTTTTATATATGTGTAGAAAACGCGGGTTTTTTTTTGGCTTTTTTATTTTGTATGCATAAAAATTTGGTTTTTCTATAATATAGTAATCGCACTCGACGGATTAGAGTGATTATACCACCCATGTGAATAATGCAAAATCTCAAGAGACCTAATTAATAATGGGAGTGTAACATGTGAATTTTCAAATCCAGGAACCTATGCTTAACTGGAAGGGATCTAAGTTTCTACAAAAGACGTAACAAATCTATAAATAATGGTAAGAAAAAATTGGATAAGAGATATACTAATCAACTTATAATACGTCATATGCAGAAGGTGCAGGTCACAAACTTCGCATCAGAAAAGCTTCATAAGCGCAAAGAAAATATTAATGATACACTGCTCGTCCTGAGACATAAAAGTCACGTATTCTAGATGAGAGACCGCCAGGCCAAGGTCTCGATGGCAGACGGTTACAACGTTCAATACTGAAAGTTTGTGTCTCATTACAAAGAATGTCATTATAATCTGCGAGAAGCCTCACGAAGATTTGCACATTCCTTCTGGCTTAAATAAGTGTAGACTGGACGCTACATCTAATAAGTACGCGTCATCTATATCTAACGTGACGGCACTGCAATTGTTTTTATATTCTTCTATGTCTCATGCAAAGATTCCTGCAATTCCAGAAATTTTATACAGTTTCCTCATTTTGTCGAATCTTCAATTCATTAGGCGTCCTAATTTTTCGGATTTCCTAAATTTCCACGTAATTTACTACAATTTTTCAAGATTTGTCAGACGCAATCACTTCATTATAGACATGTCTAATCTTGGCTCGTGTCTAATCAATAACTTAGAATTATTTTTTTTCAATTGTTCTCTTTAATACCATAGCTAGGCAAATATTAAACCCTGCGGTCATGAAATAAAGAAATTATTTAATTCCTGTCTTTACGGCGCAAGGACGAAAAAGGTCATGCTCCGCCGATCTACAATTTCCTTATCTCTGCTAGCAAGAAAACCAAACCACTGATTCAATAGCGTAGGCAGGGGGTGGGGGTGTTGAAATGAAATTTTGTATATTTAACATAGGAATATGTGAGTTTTAGCTCTGTAACCCCCCATTGAGCCTATAACCCCCACCCTTACGAACTTTCTGCGCACGCCTATGCTCCGATTACAGTGAACAGACAAACAACGCGAGTTCCACAACACCATTCAGAGTCGAACCCTGGTTAACGGCGTAGCAGACGAATGTGTTACAACTACGTTAGAGTACGGGCATTGGACCTATACCTTTCCGGGGAATCCCGGATCTCTTAAGGATTAGAGAGCCAACTCCGGGATACAATGAACAATTAATCGGAAAATCAAACAATATTTTGTTTTTTTGGCGCCGTTGGCGGTTGAATCAAGAGTAACATCCTGACGCTTCTCCGCGCTTTTTGATTCAAGTTAGAATCTCGTTTTCACTCATTAGAATGAATCACCCACTCACTGAGGTAGGAACCGAACCTGCGATTTACGAGTTTGCACCACAATGCATCATGAAGCGTAATGAGTCAAATGATAAGAGCGAAGTTTGCTTTCACTTTTATCAGAAGATTGTGGGAAGGACTCCCTAGTTAGAGACGGGAGCTTGTGGAGAAACTGCTCGCATGCCGTGATTAAGTCCTCCTCGTTTTTCCTGCTTAAAACAGGGAGTTACCCACCGCGGAAAATAATCTTACTGATGGCAAATTAATAAAATGCTCCAAGTATTGTTGTTATGATAAAAAATTCCCAACAATTTTTATGGAAGGTTGAAGATAATAGGTATTGAAGAAACATAGTAATTCCATCCTGTTAAATAATATTTATTAATGCTTTAAATTAGCGGTTCTTCAACTGTTGTCCGCGGACACCTGGGGGGAGGGGGGTCCGCGAGACCCTCCCAGTGTTCCACAAAGGTTC
>QLNU02015003.1:25917717-25968681 GCA_006491805.2 Dysdera silvatica | reverse complement strand
GGACTATTGACAGAGCAATCAGTCTAAATTGGTAAATAGCCATCCGGTACTCACCAGTTGAACAATTAATCAAATCTTTAAACTTTAAATTAGAACTTAAAAAAAAAATAACAGCACAAACCGCAGCACTCATTCGGCTTAAGACTGAGTAACTTGCGGTTACTCAATCAGAATCACAGGCAATCTGTGGTCCGATGAAAAATGTTGCCTAAACTAAAAGTGGACTCTCAAATATCCGCATGTTTCTTCCCTGTTAACCAGGGAAGATCATTTCGCAGTATTATGGGGATTTTAGGAAGTTAAATATATTTATTTGAATATAAAATTTATGATTTATAAATTATGATTTGAAATGTAAACGATTTAGAATAGTTAATAAATTAAATGAAGTATATTATAATAAATGAAGTGTAAATGATTTATAGGTATTTTATAATTAGTTTGGTTAAATTTTCTTATTGATGTAATTTTTACTATTTGAGAACATTAACCTAATTTCCATAACATTTATCACTAAATTTTTTATCCAGAATCTTTTCATTTGGCTTTTGTTAACGTATTAGACGGCAGTTGTTGGCAGATTATGGTCTAGAACTGGACGCATGGCCTATTTATGCACGTGCAACGAGTTGGCTATTTATTGCTGTGATGACTCATTTACTTCCCCTCGACCAGGGATTTCGTCTGAACTTAAGGTTTTATAGGTTTCGGTTGCTGATGGATATTAGCCATATTGTAGGGAGCGAAATAGCAGTTTTTAGGTACACTGATTGGCCAAAATTTTTTTGATTGCAAGTTAAAAATGGGTTTAAAAAATTAAATATGATAGGTAGGAAAAAAACAAAAAGGTGGATTTGTATGTTAAGGGGTCCTGCGTTTAAAAAGAAAAGGAATTTAATTATAAGTGCCTTATTTATATTCAGAATTTTTTTTAAGAGTGTTTTTTTACTAGTAAAAATCAAGTTAATTTAAATTTTACACCTTTGTTAATTCAACAGGCATTTTTAACAAGTCTTTTCGTTTGTCACATAAAAAACAACTAAATTTAAAGTTCTTGAAAAGAAGTTACAAAGAATTTGATTTTGTTTGGAAGCATGCCTTGCACAGGAAACTTGTTTACTTCTTATTATGCCCATGATGAAGGTTTCTTTGGACGAAGGTGCCGCCTCTTGAATGGAGGTGTCTCCTCTTGAATTTTAATTAATCTGACATAGTGTTATAGACGCAGTGTACAAATAACTGGAGGTACAACTCCATCTGAAAAAATTAAATAACAGGCGGCAGAATATCGAAAAAACAAAAACACTTAACAACATCTAAGCATATATTTATATATAGTGAGAGAGTATGTGTTTTTTTATTTAATTATCTATTTATCTGCTCCTGGGTGTTTAGATTTAATTAGTTATTTTAAAAAAGAGAAATTTCACTTATACAGCGCGTATCACTGCTATTAATTTTAAACACGGTAGTTTCCAAAATACGTGTAAAACAATTTGGTCTTTAATAAAGAAATCTGCGGTTTTAATAAAAGATTAGGTTCATCCATTAAGGCCTAAGCTTTGCCCATCTGAGATTTTCTAATTAGTTGGAAAGCAATCGTGTGCTGAAAGATGTCAAATGTATGACTGAATTTTATGTTCTGATCGCAATCTACCCTTGGGTCGTACTTGCTCAATTAGAAACGCCATTTTTCGACTGTTTCACTGTAGCTAAAGTTTACTGAAGACAAAGAGCCCCTAGTTTTCATAATAGAATGTGATCCAGAATTTCTGGATCCTCATCAGTATTTCAGCCATTCTTAATGCATGTGCCGTTTCTTACTGAACGAATCTAATCCTACTTACTCGATAGTAAATGAGCATACTTATTAGTGGTTAATTTGTTGAACGATTTGGTTATTCCGAAAGCTTATTCCTAACTGCGTATTGGTCAAATCACACCAGGAGTGGGCAGAAAATTACGCAAATTGCACGGTAGATGCAGCTCACTTACGTGACTGTTGCAAAATGAGTGATTGTCCCGCGCACGCAGAGTGCGGTGTTGCGTGGAACTTTTGGTTATTTAATTTTCCTTCCAGATTTAGAATGGTCTCAAGTTTAATACCTTTAAATAAAATAGTTTAAATTGCTGTGAATTTAAAAGCGATGTTGGTTTGTTTTTATGTATACAAGACAACTATGGTCAGTCTGAACAAAGCAATTATTAAAAATCCCCTGTTTGAAGGGATAGGCCAATCTGAAATAGTTGTAGCAATTATTCGATAATACAGTACGAATCAACGAGATACAAGCAGACAATCAATTCGATGTGATTATCTAGGAAATTTGTTCGTTGCACTAAGTATCTTCAATCATCCAAGGATACTTTTAAGCAAATAAAATTGCAAGCAAAATTACTAAAATACTTGTTGCACGTTACCTTCCAATTTTAAATTTTCTACTGAACTTTATTCTACAGAACACCTAATATTTGGGGATTTTCTTATAAGACCTAGAATATTTATAAATTCCTCCCTTACAAAATTATCAACTTGACTGAACATCTTTCGGTCTAACTTTAAGCTGGGATTTTTACTTCACAGGAATTTTTAATACTACAAAACATGATACCCAGGGCCTCCTGCATAATTAATTTAAAGAAATTGAAAGAATGGACTAAAATTACTTTACTTATTAAGACTGCCTCGTCTTCTCCAATTTCGGGGAGAGGTCGTTACGCCATCTTCGAGCAAGTGACCAGTGTTTGAAAGTTCCTTATTGAAGTTTTTCCTGGGAAAAGAGACGCTGTACAGGATTGCTAGACATGTGATTGCATCATCCAGTGAAATCACTCCCTGCCCTTTAGCAAGGGGGTCACTTTTGGGGTGTACGTTAAAGCTGGGTTCTGAATTATTCTGTAAATTTTCCAGATGTAGCAGTATCTTCACTAGCATGTATCTAGTTTATTAAATGGACCAATTTTAGGAGAACGTCAGTCCAAGGGGAGGTGGATCTGAGATAGAACGTAAAAAATTTGTAAGTCGAAAAGCGTCTTTAATTATGGGAAGAGTACAGGAATTTGTAAGCGATAAAACCGTGACAAATTCTGTTACAAGTGATGTTTCTTTACACAAGTATTGAAGTGGTTATTAAAGTCACTTCAGCAATGTAGCAGTCTCATCTTTGGAACGGCACATCACGCGACAACGTAGCGTGTATTGGGACGCCATAGTCTACGACAGCAGGCCCCTCTAGGCTATATCGAGGGCACTATGACAGCCCACGGATACGTGTTACGGCCGGTGACCTCTAATCTTCCTTCAGAGGTGCCCAATGCCATTTGCTAGCAGGATTATGCCCCACAGCACGAATCTGCCAACATATCTTGCAAAAATTCGGGGTACTTTTCTGACCACCAGTTCCCCTCAATTTCCCAACAATCGAATGTCCGACTTGATTGGATGTCGTGCGCTGCCGCGTTCAGAAGGCACTGGTAAATGGTTAACAAGGAATAGGCCATTCCTCAAGACGCCACCTGCGAGCTCAGTGAGTCTACCTAGAGGTGTTGCTGTCTGTATCGCCTCCTGCGGTGGTCCTACAACGTACTGATAAGACGGTGTTGTTGCTCAATGTGTAGGCGTATCACGTTGCAACAAACACCACCTTATTCATTGCTGTCCCTCTCGGTGTGCCGAATTTCACTTTTGTCCACTCATTCTTGGTATTAGTATTGCATTTTCAGTGTCTCGTAGTGCAAGAGCGCAGCCAGGCTCAAATTTCGTGGAATCCAAAAATTTGAGCATGTAGCAGTACAATCACAGCATCTAAAGCCGTATCGAAGTCCAATTAAAAATTGTTTCAGGGAGACCTGTCCCTAAAATCCCCCCCTCCGGATACAGGAGTAGCGTAAACTCTGTTCTGAATCAAATACACATCTGCCTTCTTAAGTAAGGTCATAGTAGCAACGCGTCCGCCTACCGTGCTATGGTTCCGGGTTGGACTCCGGACTATGCCGAAGAAAGATTAACTGCTCACTGGGAAATCGGGATTAGTTTCTTAAAGGTTCGAAAAACTGCGGGTCACGGCGCAGCAACACCCTTGCGCTGTAAAAAAATTACTTGGATCATTGCGTTATTGTGTTTGCGTATTGATGTCCATCTGAAAAACAAACATCAAATCGGTTGTGGAGCGGATAGAAGTAAAAAAACGATTCACGGAAAACCAGACGCGATAAAACCAAAAAAACTCTTGCAAACGTAAAATAACGTGAACACAAATGACAAGAATATAGAACTTGTGGAAAAAAAACCTTGACAGAACACTCTCAAGTAGGTGGAAATATTCGACGAAACAATACGCAATATAAATAAGACACAAAAAACAACGTTTTAGAAGCGTATTTATGTCAAGATTGACTCCAACGCTGGGGCGTGTATCAAATTTTTTGCCAGTGCGGACTTTCCTACATCGGACAGACAAAAAGTGCCCTGGTCGTTACGCTATCTTCGATAAGGAACTTTTGAACAGTGGTCCTTATTCGAAGTTTTTCCTGGGAAAAGAGACGCTGTACAGGATTGCTAGACATGTGATTGCATCATCCAGTGAAATCACTCCCTGCCCTTTAGCAAGGGGGTCACTTTTGGGGTGTACGTTAAAGCTGGGTTCTGAATTATTCTGTAAATTTACCAGATGTAGCAGTATCTTCACTAGCATGTATCTAGTTTATTAAATGGACCAATTTTAGGAGAACGTAAGTCCAAGGGGAGGTGGATCTGAGATAGAACGTAAAAAATTTGTAAGTCGAAAAGCGTCTTTAATTATGGGAAGAGTACAGGAATTTGTAAGCGATAAAACCGTGACAAATTCTGTTACAAGTGATGTTTCTTTACACAAGTATTGAAGTGGTTATTAAAGTCACTTCAGCAATGTAGCAGTCTCATCTTTGGAACGGCACATCACGCGACAACGTAGCGTGTATTGGGACGCCATAGTCTACGACAGCAGGCCCCTCTAGGCTATATCGAGGGCACTATGACAGCCCACGGATACGTGTTACGGCCGGTGACCTCTAATCTTCCTTCAGAGGTGCCCAATGCCATTTGCTAGCAGGATTATGCCCCACAGCACGAATCTGCCAACATATCTTGCAAAAATTCGGGGTACTTTCTGACCACCAGTTCCCCTCAATTTCCCAACAATCGAATGTCCGACTTGATTGGATGTCGTGCGCTGCCGCGTTCAGAAGGCACTGGTAAATGGTTAACAAGGAATAGGCCATTCCTCAAGACGCCACCTGCGAGCTCAGTGAGTCTACCTAGAGGTGTTGCTGTCTGTATCGCCTCCTGCGGTGGTCCTACAACGTACTGATAAGACGGTGTTGTTGCTCAATGTGTAGGCGTATCACGTTGCAACAAACACCACCTTATTCATTGCTGTCCCTCTCGGTGTGCCGAATTTCACTTTTGTCCACTCATTCTTGGTATTAGTATTGCATTTTCAGTGTCTCGTAGTGCAAGAGCGCAGCCAGGCTCAAATTTCGTGGAATCCAAAAATTTGAGCATGTAGCAGTACAATCACAGCATCTAAAGCCGTATCGAAGTCCAATTAAAAATTGTTTCAGGGAGACCTGTCCCTAAAATCCCCCCCTCCGGATACAGGAGTAGCGTAAACTCTGTTCTGAATCTCCGCCTAGCGTGCTATGGTTCCGGGTTGGACTCCGGACTATGCCGAAGAAAGATTAACTGCTCACTGGGAAATCGGGATTAGTTTCTTAAAGGTTCGAAAAACTGCGGGTCACGGCGCAGCAACACCCTTGCGCTGTAAAAAAATTACTTGGATCATTGCGTTATTGTGTTTGCGCATTGATGTCCATCTGAAAAACAAACATCAAATCGGTTGTGGAGCGGATAGAAGTAAAAAAACGATTCACGGAAAACCAGACGCGATAAAACCAAAAAAACTCTTGCAAACGTAAAATAACGTGAACACAAATGACAAGAATATAGAACTTGTGGAAAAAAAACCTTGACAGAACACTCACAAGTAGGTGGAAATATTCGACGAAACAATACGCAATATAAATAAGACACAAAAAACGTTTAGAAGCGTATTTATGTCAAGATTGACTCCAACGCTGGGGCGTGTATCAAATTTTTTGCCAGTGCGGACTTTCCTACATCGGACAGACAAAACGTGCCCTCATCCATCGGTTGAAAGAACGTCGTCGAGAAAGGTGAGGTGCACATATCATCCATTGCTGTTCATAGCCACGAACACAACCATCGCTTTAACTTTTTTGACGCTCGTATCATCCACCAACCTCATTCACCACTTGAACTGGACTTCGCCGCAGCTTTCTTCATTAACATGTTTCGTGATTCCATTGTGAATGACCACAGCTCAACTCCTTCCTTTAGATCAGCTTGGCGGAATGTACTCCACCTAACTCCTTCTGATGTTAGTCCATAGTCCCGTCATAATTGATACCTCTGCTAACATGGAGCCAACTTTTCCACAATTTGGTAATTCTGGGAGGAGTGGCCGCACCACAAAAACACGTATTACATCATTTTCTATTTTTGGTAGTCAACATTTCACTTCATAACTCAACTCTGGTTACATCCGCTAATCAAGCTCGTTTGTTGACAATATTCTACGGTGTTCACTCCTGAAGAAGGGCGAACTTTTATCGCCCGAAACGCGTAGATTAAATTCAATCTTGCCATAAATACGCTTCTAACACGTTGGTTTTTTTTGTGTCTTACAAGTAGACTTAACTGTCTCTTTGCATCACATCAATACATTTATTTTAAAGATAACTTGTATATCAAAAACTACTTTAATTTACATTTGTCATTGACGCAGCCTACTGTAATACGTGGGCGCCCCGCCATTCGATATCAAACACAATTTTTCTAAGGTTACATTACATAATCTTTGAAGCCACTTAAACAGTGCTACGTTATGATCGTGAACAGGGGCGGACCGGGCAACCGGTCCCCTCATGGGCTATAGGACTTGCGCCTTCATGGGTTACAGGACTTGCGTCCTCCGACAGTCTAAGGCATGCGCCCTTTGAGAGGACCCAGCCCGCCCCTGGTCGTGATTCAAACCTGGGACCTCTTAGTTTATAGGAGTGTGAAGTCATCGGGTCGCCAGTACGATTCCCAACATGGGAATGCATTTTTTTTTAATTTGGAAGTTTAGACATGTGGCTTCATTTTATACAGCCAGTGAAAGGGTGGGACTAGGTATGAGAAAAAACTGACATTAATGATACAAAAATGGAATGAAGTCATCAAAAATGTCGTTTTTCGTGACTCGGGAAGTATTGATTTAAAATTGTCTTGCGTCTGAAAAATGTGCCAATTTGCATTAGGTGCAGAAAAAGTTCCATGCAGTTAACGGCCTGTTACCGGATGAAACTTGAAAAAATTGTGTGGATGGTTATTGGGTAAAAGGTTCTCGAACACCGAATTTCACGAGTTGTGACGTCACCTCGTCACTACCGCATGGATGCAAGTACGATTCTCGGCATATAAATGCCGTTTCTTGTTTCCTTTTTAATTTTGCATCTAACAAGAAGTTTAGTTCTAAGAAATGAAGCAACAGACAGAATGAAAGGAAAAAAACGTTGGATTAGGCATTGGAAAAATCGCTTATTAACAATAAGGATAAAAAGTAAGAAAGCATATAGTGACATTTAAAATTGATTGAAAAATGGCCTGCCCGTCTTAAAAGGTGTAAGTTGTAAAAAGATACAACCTGCGTTCGCCAATGAACTAGATGTATTTTCAGGGTATGAAACTCCATTGAGATTAAATTTTATGTACGTATATGAATATCCGCAATTGTCTCCTGTAGCATCTCGTTACCATACTTGAGTTTTCTGCGCACGCTTGTGTATTAAGTGCAGTGAAATGTGTTCTTTTATGTAATTTAAAGCTTATTAAACGAATGAAATTTGAAAAATGGTGACAAATGTTTGTTCGGAAAGGAAAATCAGACCCGGGACTTTCTGGCTGAAAGAGTAACATCGTCTGGTCACTGCACGATGTCGCCAGTACGAGTTTCGCCGTGGAAATGCAGTTTTTGTTAATGTTCAGCCTAAAGGAAATTTGGTTCTATGAAATGAATGACGTACCGAATGAAAGAAAATAATAAAAATGTGAGTAGGCATAGAGAAAAAAACTTACGTGCATTAAGGATAAAAAAATAACTGTTGAAATTCAATTTAGCTTGATTTTAAAAAATACATTTAATATTGTCATATCATATCAGTCTTAAAAATGTGAAAAAAAAGCTACCTTAAATGTATAAAAATGCGTTATATTTTATGCAATTTAGAGCTAAAAGAATGTAACTTACAAATGGTGACGACTTATGTATAAATGGGATTCGAACCCGGGCCCCCGATTTAGAACAGCAGCGTGGAGTCACCAAGTCACTATACAGGGTCGCAGGCACGGTTCCCAGCATGGGAACGTGTTTCTTTTAATTTGGAAGAAAGGTTGTCTTTATTGGCCTATATTGGTCTGAAGCCACATTTCTAATGAAAGGGAAAAAATACGTAAAACTAGGCGTGTGGAAAAAAAAACTGTTTTTGCATTGATATTGAGGATAAAAAAATAGAGGGAAAAGAGTGCTTGCAAATTAAAGTTTTCGTGACATTTAAGAATTGCTTTAAAAATGCTACCATTCTTAAAAACTAGTAAAAAATGCGCATTAGATGCAGAGGAGGTAAAAATGTGATTATATGAATTAAATGCAGATTCTATTTTATACAATTCACAGCTTGTCAACAGATGAAAGTTGAGAAAATGGTGTCGGCTGTTTTGTAAGTGAAAAGGACTAACCTAGAATATTTTATTGAGAATCGTTTGATCTTGCCTGTTAATTACGGTTGCAAGTACGATTCTGAAATGGGAATGCAGTTTCTTTTTTTAAAGTTTGCGTCTGAAATGGAGTAATTTGGTTCTAGGAAATGAAGTGACACAATAAATGAAAGGGAAAACACGTTTAAGACTAGGCATAGAAAAAGCGTTTCCATTCGCATTGAGATTAACGGTAAACAAAATAAGAGAAAAGAACGTTTAAACATGTGATTTAGCCTAAAGTTTTCAAAATTTATTAGCAAATGACCTGCCCGTCTTAAAAGCGTGTAAAAAATATGCATTAGGTGATTGGCGTACGCATCGGGTTCTGGTGTAGATTGAAACCCGGACTGCGATTAAATTTTATATACATACACACATATGAATATCCGAAATTGTAGCTCTGTAACCACCCTTCTCAATTTTCTGCGTGCACCCATGCATTAACTGCAGCGAAATACGTTCTACTTTATACAATTTACAGCTTGTCGAACGAATAAAATTTGAAAAAAAAAAGAGATTTATTTTTACGTGAGAGGGAATCGAACGCGGAGGCACTTGAGTGAGAGGCCAGTGACATCTGCTGATCACTAAAGAGGGTCACAAGTACGATTTTCGGGAAGGGAATGCATTTTTTGTCTTTAATGTTCAATCTAAAAAAAAAAAAATAAAGGAACTTTGATTCTATGAAATGAATGCCACGCAACGATTGAAAGGAAACAAAAGTGTACGTGTGTAGGCATAAGGTGGAGGGGGGGACCTATTACATGCATTAACCTTTAGCTTACGGGGCTGGAAAACGGAAATTTATCGTTCCATATGGGGAAATACCACTTACTCCCCCCCTCCCTTCCGATATAAATCAACCATAGTGGCACCTGAAAGCGTCGCTACATGTGGTCAGGAGGGCGATGTAGCTGCGCTTAAGTACAAATAAACGTCGCCAAATAATTTTAGCGGGCACGTATTGTACGTTAGTGACAGATAAGAAACCACCTCATAATCTAATAGCAGATTGTTAAATTTCGTACAAAGCGGTGAATAAAAGTAAGAGAGGGGGGAAAAGGTCCTGTTTGTACTATAGGCCTTTATCTCCTCCCCCTTTTCGTTACCACCCGCGATCAAGCCAATTGTACAATAAACTGACCATTGGCTTGGAAAGAACATGAAGGGGGTGGAGGGGAATCTCTGGGATTGTGTTTATCCTAGCCCCATTCTTTTGGGAGGTAAATTTTCTGGGATATACGTCGTTCCAACCCGTAAGTTAACGGTTAAGGATAAAAAAAAAAATTTAGGAAAGTGCTTAAAATGTAATTTTGCTTAATTTTAAAAAATTGATATAAAAATATCACATCAGTCATAAAAATATGCATAAGGTGCAATTTACAGATGTTCAAACGAATAAAACTTGAAAAAATGGTGACACTAGCGTCTGCGTAAACGTGACCCGAAAATGGAACCTCTTGGCTAAGCGGAGTGAAGTGTCACCAGCTGACTACATGGGTCACAGTTACGATTCCCTGGCGCAGTATAGCCCAGATGCTCTTGCGCCATAAAAAAGCCAAACAATCAATCAGTTACGTTTCCCACCATTCTAATGCTTTTTTTTTGACGGAAATTTACCTTCTTATAAAATGTAGCTAGCCACACACCTAATGAAAGGGAAAAATGATTGAGCAGGCAAAAGGTAAAATCCTCTTCCATGCATGAACATTAATGATAAACAGATTAGTGTATAAAATGCAGCTCTTTTCAATTTTAAAAAAGCGATTAAAATGTCTTATCCATCTTAAAAGTGTAAAGAAAAATTGCGTCAGGTGAGGGAAAATGTGTTTTATTTTATGCAACTTAGAGCTTGTCAAACAAATGTAACTTGAAAAATGGAGATAATTGCTTCTATGTGAAGGGGATTCGAACCCGGAAGCTTTTGGTTGAGAAGAGTGTGACGTCACCAAGGCACTACACAGGGTAGCAAGTACGATTCCTAACATGAGAACGCGTTTGTTTTTTTTAAAAAGGAATTTTAGCTCTACAAAATAAAGCGATACGACTAATGAAAGAGAAATGACGTGCAAGACTAAGTACGGGAAAAAAAACGCTCTTTTCTTGACTGGAAGGAGCATGACGTCAGCAAATCAGCAGAGGGTCGCAGGTGCTATTACCAGCTTTGGAACGCTTTTTTTAATGAAGCCTGGTTCCATAAAATGAAGCGACACACACCTAATGAAGTTGGAGGAGCCTCTTACTTACGTTAACATTCGTGATAAAAAATATAAAGGGATAAAAGTGCTTTAAAATCTAATTTTATTAAAAATGCCATATGTCTTAAAAATATCAAAATATGCAGAAGAATGTCCTCCATTTCATGAAATTCAAGTAAAAACTTAAAGAAAATGGCGTCAATATTTTTTGCGTGAAAGGGATTCGAACCCGGAACTTTTTTGTGACGCTTGTGATGGTATACAGTCACTACACACACGGTCGAAAATACGATTCCCAGCATTTAAATGCCGTTTTTTGCTTGTTTTTTTAATTCTGAATCTAAAAAAAAAAGTTTTGTTCTACGAAATGAAACGACACACCGAACGAAAAGGGAAAAACGTTTAAGAATAGGCATAGGGAAAAATGCTTTTATATGCATTAACGTTAAGGATAAAAAAAAATTAGAGGGAAAAATGTGATTTTGCGTCACTTTTAAAAGTTGATTAAAAAATGATCTCCCACCTACAGTTTTTTTTTTTAAAGGAAGTTTCGTTCTATAAAAGGAAGCAACGCACCTAATGAAGGACAAAAAAGGCAGGCAACGGGAAAAATAGACTTACATGTATTAATATTAAGGAGGATGAAAAATATTAGAAGGAAAAAGTGCATAAAGGACAATTTTGCTCGATTATAAAAAATCGATTTAAAAATGTCATCTGCATCTTAAAAATGTGAAAATTTGCATTGTGCAGAAAAATATATTCTGTTTTATGCAAATTAGAGCTTGTCAAACAAATGCAACTTGGAAAAAAATGGTAACAATGGCGTTTGTGTGAAGGGAACTCGAACCCGGGACCTCTTGACTGATAGGAATGTGACGTCCCCAGGTCAACATAGACACAGTCGCAGGTACGATACCCATCATGGAAATGCGATTTTGTTAAAGGAAGTTCGGTCTATAAAAGAAAGCGATGCACCTAATGAAAGCAAATAAAAATCGTATGTGAACAGACATATGGGGAAAATCCTTTTACTTGTATTAACATTAAATATAAAAAAAAATACTAATAGGGATAACGTGCTTTAAATACAATTTTGTTTTATTTTAAAAAATCCGTTTAAAAATGTCATATCCATCTTAAAAATATGAACACGAATTTGTATTAGGTGCAGAAATATCTATTCTATTTTATAAAATTTATAGCTTGTCAAACGAATATAACTTGAAAAAAGGGTGACAATGGCTTCTGCGTGAATGGAACTCGTACCCGAGATGCGTGGTTCCATTCCCGGATCGATTCAGACACTTCAGGCGACGAGCGGTGAAAACTGGCAATGACGTCAACGTTTTTGACGAAGCCAAGGTTGCCGCTTGCCGCCCGCCTACGTTTCCTGCCCCCTGTTTGCACGCCGTTAATGTTTGTTGAGAACAAAAATGGAGGCGCTTCAAAGTGTAGTTTTACGTGATCGTTTTTATGGGTTCGTTAAATATAATATAATAAATATATAATCGTGCGCATTAAATTGGTGGGGTGTATAAATCCCTGGGCAAGGGGATATAATTATAATTTATATTTATAAACATATACTGATTCAGACAGCGCACATCGAATGTGAGTGAAACGGCATGAGTCGCGAAGGGCTCTGGTGGGTCTCTCCGCACCGTTCGGTCTCTGTGACTCATATGAGTACTGATTGATTTATATAAAAGTACTAATTCTGCATATGTGCAGAAGGATTGCCCCTGCACTCGGATGCGGCACATGCCCTCGCTCGCTACGGTCTAGTGAACTCTCTACTAGATGTAGCCAGAATCAACCGTTTGGAGCCGAAGCGCTTGTTGTCCGCCAAGCCTTTCCGTCGCCAAATATCTAAATCGATCCGGTAATGGAAACACGCACCCGGCACGTCTTGACTGAGAGGAGTGTGACGTCACCGTCGCTACACAGTATCGCAATACGATTTCCACAAGGGGAACCATTTTTTTTTTTTTTTTAAGGAAGTTTAGCTCTATAAAATGAAGCGACACGCCTAATAAAAGTGAAAAAAGGTTCAAAACTAGGTCTGGGAGAAAAAGTTTTGCATTAATATTCATAAGGAGAAAAAAAAGGAGAAAAAGTGCTTGAAAAAACGATTTTTCGTGACTTTTAGGAATTGATTTAAAAATACCATATCTGTCTGAAAAATGTGAAAAAATTGAATTAAGTGCAGAGAAATGTGTTCTATTTTATGATATCGACAGTTTTGTCAACGGACGGAATTTAAAAGACGGTGTCAATGTTTTATACTTGAAAGGGACTTGAACCCGGAAGTTCTTTGGTGAGAATTGTTTTAAATCACCGGGTAATTACATAGGGTCGTAAGTACGATTCCCAGCATGGGAATGCCATTTTTCGATTAATTTCATTTTGCGTCTAAAAGTTTGATTCTGCAAATTTAAGTGACTCCGAATGAAAGAGGGAAAATGTTTAGGGCTAGGATTAGGAAAAACGCTCTTAAGAGTACAAAAATTAGGGTGAAAAGAGTATTTAAAAGTGAGACTTTTCATCAGTTTTAAAAATTAATTCAAAAATGGCTTGGCCGTCATAAATATGTGTAAAAATATGCATTGGATTTCATTCATTGGCGTACGTAGAGGGTGTTGGTGAGGACTGAAACCCCCACTGCGCTTTAATCTTACATACATATGAATATCCGAAGTTGTGGCCATATGACACAATATTAGAAGCTTGCAACCCTCCTTTTGAATTTTCTACGTACACCTGAGCATTAATTGCAGTGAAATGCGTTTTATTTTATACAATTTTAGTTTGTCGAGCAGATAAAATTTGAAAAATTGTGATAATTGTTTTTGTGTGAAATGGAATCGAAAGCAGGACCTCTTGGCTGAGAGTCCAGTGACGTCTGCTGATCACTAAACAGGGTTGCAAGTGCAACTCCCGCCATGAGAATTCTTTTTTTTTTAATGTTGAGCCTAAAAAAAGGGAATTTTGATTCTATAAAATAAATGATACAAATCGACTGAAAGGAAAGACAAAATTGTATGTGAGCAGGCATAGGAAAAAAAACTCGCACATACATTAAAAATAAGGATAAAAACAATAGAAAGGAAAAATTCTTAAAATGTAATTTTGTACGATTTTGAAAATTTTATATAAAAATGTTATACCCTTCATAAAAGTATGTTAAAATATGTACAAGGGGCAGATAAATGTTTTCTTTATGATGCAATTTACAGATAGTCAAACGAATATAACTTTCAAAAATTGCGACAATGGCTTCTGTTGGAAGGAGTCTTGACCCCGTGACCTCTTGACTGAGAAAATTGTGACGTCACCGTCACTCTATTATACAGCTATTTCGAAGCTAATAAAACATGGTACGAATACAAGGTGAGATAATTAATTTCATAGATTTATGGCCTAAAAAATGGAGATCGTATAAATTACAATTACAAAATAAAACTCAAATGTTACGAAATTTTTTTTTAAGGATAATAAGGATACCAAGAGCGGTTCAATGGAATAGACATAGTTTTATTTCGAAAAATTATTTATTTGAACATGGTTAAAATAAGTCGGCATTACCAGCTGACCAATGCTAGTTGTGCACATTATAAGATATTAAGAATATTCATATAGGTAATGAGAACATTGGGGGAAATTTGGAGAACAAAGCGGCATATAGAAGAAAAATAATTTTTGAATATAGACACAGAAATGAAGTGGGACCCCTTCAGCGAGACTGGAAACGGCGACGCTGCAACATAGAGGCTTCCAAACATCCTTGTCGGCCTCTAGATTGGAAAGTTCGAAGAACACCAGCGTAATTTCATCAAAAAGCTGACCACAAACTACAAAAATCCATTGCTGCCATACTTCATTTTAACCATGGCGTGTTTTTTTGTTTTTGTTTTTTTTAAAGGCCGACTAAAAAATTGACATTAAGAAAAAAAAAAATAGGGGGAAAAGATACGATAAGAATTGACAAAAAAAGCCTCGTGAATGTGTTCAAATTTATACAATTTAAACTGTCAAATGTTTGTATCTTGAAAAAAATGGCGACAATGGTTTGTTTCTACGTGGAGGGGACTCGACCGCGAGATCCCTTGTATAACTATGAGAGGAGTATAACGTCACTAGGTCACTACACAGAGCCGCAAGTACGATTCCCAGCATGGGAACTTACTTTTTTTTTTTAAAGGAAGTTTGGCTCTATGAAATGAAGCGATAGGCCTAATGCTAGGGCTGGCGCAGACAGACGTTCGCTAAATGACCAGGTCTGAAATGAACTAGCCCGTTTGTGACGTCAGCTCCCGTGAATTCTAACGGTACCATCGGTCAACTTTCCGCGAACGAACTATAGCCTCCGTAGCTTTGTTTAGATACATAAGGATTATAACGAAGTATGGAAAATCTTTGATCGGTGCCATCCAGGACTATGGTTTTTAGTTCTTTTCCCAGAAAATGTAATCATGGAGGTATCTTTGACGAAGAGTTAATTTTTACAATTCCCATTTTTAACTTATTCCCGTTTTTAACTAGTTTAAAATAACCCAATTAAAATCTAAAAATCAACAGCGAGCCTCAAAATATTACTTTCGGTTGAATTATACCTTAAAGATGCTCTAAATTTGAATTATTTACTGTCAGTGTATCGATAAGAAAGTTTACAAAAGCCATACACTAAACGAAATTGAAATCGTCGATTAAAAAAGTTAAACTGGTTCGCTTAAGTACATTTATTACTAGTTTATTACTAGTACGCTTTAAAACATTTGTTACTAGTTTTCAGCATGCAGGAAAAAACTGTGAGGCATAGTTTGCCTGAAAAACATAATACTTTATAGGCGTATTCAAAAGAACAAATTTTGTTGGCTTACTACCTGCGCGAATTTAGTATCTGTTACAATACTTGTCGTGTATGATTGAATTAGCTACTAAAATAGTTAAATGTAACTCAACTTTTATCGCTAGTAGCAAGCGACCACACTGACTCAACATTGAAATTGCTTCGTGTGATGAGGTGGAGATACTGAAAAAGCTAATCGAAACATGTCATGCGTCCTGCAGGATTGACAGAAAAATCGATGAGAAGAATGACACTATACAGAGATATTCGGTATCTCGTTACTAGCTGCATATGATGGAGTAGCAGTTTCTAATGCATCGTAAATAATGTTACTCATTCGCCCGATTTTACGATACTGCAGTAGCCTCGTGTGATTGAGAATTATGCAAATAAAATTCTAAGACTGCGCAGTAACGACCATGCGCTATGCAAATGAGCACACAGACGTAAACAAGCATCACTATTTTGTTAATTTTAAGCAACATATAAAAACTCGTAAGGGGAGCTGTATTAGTGCTAGTTGTAACGCAAGCTTTACAATGCAGTCCAACATTGTATTTTCTTGCACTGTGTTTCTAGTTTGCTGTGGCGTTGTTGTAAGTTGGTCCTTGCAAACAAATGTCTGTAAGTATTCGTAATATTTCTTTAATAAATTCGTAGTAATACGTTAAGTGTTTGTTTTGTATCGCAAGAAGTAACTCTCCTGAGTATACGTAGTGTCCCAAACGATGAGTAGTATCATGCCCAACAATCATGGGACAAAAGCTATTCTGAAAATCATCTACTTTAACCCAATGGCCATGTGAAAAATCCTTGAACGAAAATCCACTCTCGTAATAAAACCTGATGACATGTTTCTCTCCACATTGTATGGCATAAAATGACATTGCTGTCCTTGCGCCATATAATTCAAACCGATGAAATTTAATTTTCACGTTCTTTTATCGAAAAAAAATTCATGCCCTCTTCCTTTCAGGGCAAGAAAAAGATGAACCCAGTCCTACGCAGAAAGCTGCCACCTGGTTAATATCGCAATGGCAGAGGAATGCACAATGGAATGACGACAGTTCCAGAGTGTTAATTGCTTTAGCATCCACAGACTCCCGCTTCGTAGAGAAAAAAGACGTTTTATTGATGACCCAACAGCTGACCGCTGACCTAGTGTTTACGTTAATGAGGCGAGTTTACTGAATGTTCTTACTAATTCTTGTAGTTTAATTGTATAACAAATCTTAGTTTCTTAACTACAAATTTCGTGTAAAAGTTATTGACGTTATATGTTCACTGCTATTTCAATGGCTACTTTATCTCCATCAGAACGAGACTCGTACCCGCACAAACCGAATTCCTATTCGGATGATAGCAAGTAACTATTGAAAAGGCTGTAAACATTTAATATGATGGCACGAAATTGCGTATTCCTATTGCCAGAATAGCGTTGAGATGCAAACTACCTGCTTCTCGCTTGCTTTAGGTTTATACCTTTCGTGGTTGGCCTTAATTCGAAAAGTCTAGTGGCAACTTGCCATTAATCCGAATTACTCCCAATGGCGCCAAACAGAACGTGTATTGTGCGTTCGCGCAGACCTGACGCCTGATACCGTTAGCAGACGGGTTAGTCCATTGCAGTTTAGGGAAGGGCGTCTTGCCGAAACTGGTTTTTCGCGCGGGAAAAACCAGTTCCTCCAAGACGGCCTTCCCTAAACTGCAATGGACTAACCCGTCTGCTAACGGTATCACACACCAACTGAGCGCGAATGCACAGTGGAAGCTGCTCACTGTAGTCACTCTGTCTATGCTTTAAGCAGATTCCTCGGAAAATTAAATTCCGGCGTAACATGACCATAACAGATGATGAAACTATTTAAAAACGAATAGCTGAAACTGTCTCATTTGCATCCAGAAGAAACCTCTGTGCCGGATATACATACGGATACTTGAAGTTCAAGTTACTTTAATTTTTATTCTGAATGCAAAACTTACGTCCAGTCTTGCGTATCCACAGACGAACTATCAGTGGCGTTATCTCAATCCTTCACTCTTTGAATGTCAATTTCGGCTTGCCTTGTGTTAATTCATGTTCATAGATAAGTCGCATGTAAGAACTCGGCGAAGAACGTTGTATTTTTGGCGGAAGCACTTCGAAAGCTACATGGTAATTAAACTTCATATTTTCTTAATTGCTAGAAGTTACGTGGTTGCACCACATGGCTTGGAATCTATCGGAACTAGTGTTGTCTTTAATTTTTGCCGGAATTCCAGCGGTTGAACGGAAAACCAACTCTTTATGGATTCATTCTGTTTCCAGCTTAAAGCTCACGAACTTCAATTCGTTACTAACCCGACTTCACTGCTTTGTAGGTTAGGTGGTCGGCATATAAAGATGGCCTTAAAATAAACACTGTTGGAAAACTTAGAAACAAAACAATTGCTTTTGCCTGAAATTAATTCACAAACCAAAACTTTTGTAAACTTACAACCTCAGTCCTTGCGCTGTTCCTTAACTGGATTCAAAATTCACCTATTACGTGAAGTCCGATATAATTAAGGTATATGGTACTCGGGAAGATTTAAATTTGTGTTTATTTTGACTGCTGTAACTTAATACACATGAAATAACATGGATGTTTGAATATCCATTTGAGCTTATCCGTATGAATGAAGACGAAACCTTCTTAGTTTTAACTCCAAGGGAATTGGCTCAGCAGTGGTGTAATATAGTACGCAGAGATTTGACACTGAAGAATGCTAAACAATTTATACTTTACCATATTCCAAAGATTAATTTCTTCAGCCGTAACAGGTTGGTCTTCCTCCGAAAACCAGATACTTTAGCGGAAACAATGTTGCTAACTTTGCGCCTTAAAGCATGGAAACCTCCATAGCGCCCACGAAACTTGAATAGGTGATGGTAATTTCTACACCCCAAGGAAAAACTAGAATAAACTGCTTCAATGATCAAGTCCTGGTCTCTACGTAACTCCACTCGTAGATCGTTAAGCAGAAGTTAATTCATGGCGGCATTTTCGAAAGTAAAATTATCCGTGCGTACTCTAGTGAACAGTTTAACCCTTCACTCCAGAGTCCTGGATAGAATGTAAAATGGATCTGGAAAGCCAATAAAACTTGTAATTCCATAATGGGTACGAAAGTGTCAGTTGCACCGGCAATAAATCCAATCAGGGTGTTTGTGTATTAAAAATGGATAATTTATAACTACCTTTCGGATAATTTCCCCTGTGGTAGTGCAGATATTCTGTTAAGCATCATATATAGCTTAAAACCTGAATATAGAGCCGGCCTTGTTTCGTTCTAAACGCTAGAAACTCCCTTGTAGGGCGCACTGTTGAAAATAAGACTCGGTTGGTTATCAGCTCTGGTAAACGTATTCTTCAAATTAAATTTTACCCCTTCTAATACAATCGTCGGTTTCAAATGTTACTCAATCTTATGAGCAGTTTGCTTTCGAATCTTAATTTTGGTAGTTGAACTTGGAAAAACAATAAAGTTGACGTCTCCTGAAACCCACCCGTGGGGAATGCATGAGAAACCGCACGGGCTTGCGTGTACCTTAAACTAAAAACGTATACCTTAATATTTAAAGTCGTATGTGAATATTAAATACATTATAACTTTAACTTCAGGAACGACAGCGGTAGTAAAGTTCCCTTGTACCAACTAGCTCAATATATTAGAGCATTGACTGCCACTTGCAGAGACCCCGAAAGATTTTATGGCCGAAATTTAGTGGAGGAATTGCGATTCAGAACCAGCGAGCTTTTGAAGGAGGACAACACCGTTCCACCATCGCTTATTCTTACGTTGTGTTTAGCTAACAGCAGCATGGATGTTGACGCAGTAAGCCTGTTTAAAACCTCGGAATCCAGAGTGAACAAAGACCATAAAGTAAAGAGATACGGTAACTAAATGTAGACGCTCCATAACTTTCTTTTTATACCCCGTGTTTTACGAAAAGCGTCCGAAAGGAATATAAAATCAACGGTTGGTCGTAAAAAAAAAATAGGAATTACGCTATAAGTTTCACTCCAGAAAGTAACTCTATAAAAATATATTTTTTATGCACCCCAAATCCAAAGAACATCAATTAGTATAATTTGCGCCTGACTGAACTAGGGTTAAAGCATTTCGCCCCGTAGTTTTCATGAAAAAGTCTCAGACATTGAAAATTTGGGTGTTGCTACTTTTTCTGAGAAAAAATAGTTGCCCCCTACGAGCTACTTGTCCTGTATGCATCTGTGCGCACAGAATATCATTTAGGGAAGATTCTTATATTCACAGCTGGATGCAGGAGAAGTAACGTGTAAGAGCCGAACTCGTTTCCTCTGTGCACAGATGTACACAGAATAAGTAGGCTGTCAGTGCCCCAAAATTTTATCCTGGACTTCCCCGGCCAATTCGTCAATGATTATAGGAGTTCGATTTGATTCTTATATAGGCAATGCAAATCTCATGAGTCATGGCAAAATTTATTTTACTAATGCGTGTTTTTCAGTTCGTACATTACAAAGTTACTCGTTTGATTTTGTTACTTGCGTAATAAACAATTATACGTGGAAGTTGTTGCTTTATCCTATGACTCTGAAGTTGTAGCAACCACGTGACAGAATTCCTAGCAACCGGTCTTGGCACAGATGCTGTAATACTGCAAAATGAGTTGGCAGGAAATTTAAAATTAAATCCTTTCATGGAAAATGACGTTGGACACTTTTAACGTCTTACGGAAATTTATGAGTCATCAAGTAATATTGATCCTTAAACTCGCCTGATTTCGATGTCCAAATTGGAATGTCTTAGAAAAACGCTGCCATGCATGCCTCATACATAAAACGTGCATTGTATAAGAATCCAATCTAAATCCTAGTGTCGAACTGGCCGGTAAAATTAGGGATCTCTACTTCTGACACCCTACTTTTTCTGTATACATCTGTGCAGATAAAATCGGCCCCTACACAATACTTCTCCTGCATATAGAATTGCCCTTAAATGATACTTCTGTGCTCGCAGCGGTATACAGGACAAGAAGCTCTTAGGGGCAACTCTAATTTTTTTTTTCTCAGAAAAAGTGGCAACCCCAAATTTTCAAGTACGAAAAATTCAGAGATTGATTAAACTACGAGGTAAAATTCTTCTATCCTAATTCAGCGACACGCAAATTTTACTGCCATTTTTGGATTTGGGGCGTATAAAAAATGTCGTATATCTCAATCTATAGAGCAATTCACCTGTTTGCTGAGTATGCCTCGTGCTTTATTTTTACGACGTTGATTTTATGTTTGTTTCGGACGCTCTTCGTGAGACCTGTATAACATAATCGCATTCAGTAGTTTTATAATTAATTTGCTTGTTTAATGAGACAGTAGCGCACGCATAACATTCCCGGGGGAGTGCAAGTAACCCTAACAATTACGGTTTGTGTTCATTTACTAAATTAACTCCAGTGCGAGTCTTCAGCACTAATCTTCATTATAGGCATCTTGAGATAATTAAAAGTATCTGCACTTAGAATTTTTTTCAATTACTTCGGTCTACCTTTTCACCCCTGGAAAGTGCAGTCCCTAGTCACTGCTGTGGCTTGCCTTAACAGCAGTCTAAACAATTTTGCAGAAGTTCAGGGAAATGTAGTTTAGTTAGGATCGCACTACCTTCAATTTTACTACTTTACCCCAACGGGCATCTAAATTCCTTTTTAATCTTCCGCTTCGTTAGCCAGGGGAACCGGCCTTCTACATGGGTGTACCAGTGTAGACCATATCAAATGCTTAGAGATGCATCTTACACCATGGAACGAAAGTTTTAGCTATCAAAATATTCCTTGTTGGAAAAAAGTCCGGGTAATACCACATGACATCCAGCGCCTTCAATAAGGGGAGCCTATCCTATGGTAGCAGGAAGATTGGCTTCGTAACTTAAATATGATTGTCGTTGAGTATTTTAATAACTTAAATGGAAGCATATTTGCTTCCTTCAAAAAAAATTAATACAAAGGCCTGGAAGTGTCTACAGCTCACAACCCTCATCTCCCCTATACATCTGATAACCACTTTAAACAGTCAATTGAAATTAAATAGGATTTTAGTATATCGTCGGTGTCTGCCTCAAGGATCCTAGGGTTAAGGTTGGAGATAAAACCGTATCTGAACTTTTTGGATGTGAAATTCCTATAAAACTTTCCATTCTCGTCAGAACCCCATCCACTAGCGGACCTGTGCCGGGACTTCAATTCCGTCCTGTAAATCAATACTTCGATTGAGTGACTAGCGAATGCATAGTTAGGAACTTAGTTTGAAGTGGCAATTAAATGATGTGACTAGAAGTGAAGCAAGGTCTTCGGAGTTCGTGAAACTCCGATGCAGAGTTCGCGTTACTTAATGCTATGAACAAATGTGAAGGGATTGAAGTTGCCTAAAATACTAAATCGCTGTTCTTGTGTTTAGACTTGGAAGCCTTTAGTGCTATAGCTGCTGCTTGCATGATTCAAAGATCGACCAGATACAGAAATGGCTACAACTCTACTTTCTTCGATCGGTTGAATGCAACTGTTCGAAGACACGAAAAGGACATTCAAGAAGGGGACGTTTACACTACAGCACTCTTGCTGCAGGTAAATATTAGTTTCGAATTTCCACTCTTTGCGTTACGTTTTCACGAATCTTCATGGAATAACAATGTTTTAACGAGGTTACAGGGCTAAAACCTCCCGAAAACTTCCACCCTTGGTTCATTGAAAAGTGGTCATTTGGGGAAGTAGCTTAATGGAATCCATGACAAGGAGAGATAAACATGGCACATTCAACCACTGAAACTTCATGAATTTTCATTCGTTCAATACTATATTATTCAATTCTATATTAAAAGCTGTTGAACTCTTCAAGAAATCCTCCTTGATAATTTCGGCTGCAATTCTTCCTGAACCAAGTTGGCTAGTTACTGTATTCAACAGATGCTGTGGTTTCTATTCGCTTGGGTTTCAAAGGGCAGGTCCTGACTGTTTAAGAATACATGAACTATTGCAGAAAAGTTCCTGAACGACCCAAGTTTCTAAAATTTAGGTTTCAAATTGTGCTGTTTAATATTGAGGGGAAGTTAACAGCATTACATTCAGGGTTGGAAGGAAAGACGGTCAACTAAACGTGGCCTCAAAGCAAAATCCTTCATATTAGCCTCACGAATGTGGTAAACCTAAAATTGAGAACCACCCTTGAAACGGATTCACTTAATGGGTGATCCTTTAGAAGTTTACTACGAAAAGTTCACGTACTAATTAGAAAGCCCATCTCTTGCCTTTGGCTGAATATTACGCTGTAGTTGAACACTGCGTTCAATGAACTTAAAATATAAATTGACGTTACGTTAATACTATTGTCAAGGAAAATGTAAAAAAGTTCCCTACACATTCTAAATGTTGCCATCCGCCTAAGACGTTGACGTCCGTTGTAAAAGCAGTGGCATGGGGAGAGGCTCAAGACTCCCATTGGATACCAAAGTATAAAGTATGCGAGTCCTCAGTAATCTTCAAAGCCAGTGGAGATGTTTTGAATTGATACGATACTGTGTAAAGTAAAAGTTTAAACTAAACCTGTCAGCAGCGTTATATCATGCTAGTATGCCGTACTATTGGATGCGTTCTACAGAATGATTGGATTAAATTTTCCAGCCCACCATTGTGTAAAGTTTCAGAAGTACAGATTCTAGGGCAGCAGGAAATTGGTACTTGCTCAAACTACAGCCATTTTAATAATTCTTAGACTAGTAAAAACAAACTTGACGCTGAACACTCGCCTGATACTAGTACCTAGTTATTTTCGCATAGATGTCTCAACTTTGACATAGCGATAAAAATTCCAATTCTTATAGGCTTTGCTGGAAACGCCAAACATGGTTTTGGCCTTCATTAAATCATGTTCAGCCCCATATCTATTCAAAAGCTCATTCGTCACGTGCTTCATAACTTCATGTAACTTTCAAGTACAATGTACCAATATAGCTTAACTTTTTAAACAAAGCTACTTCACTAAACGTTTTCAGTCTTCAAACCATGATCTAATATTTTTCAGGAAGTTGCATGTAAAAAATGAAGTAAGCTTAACATCAAAGGAACTCGAGACCTATAGGTTCCTTGTTTACAGTGGCCAATTATGCGTCGTCGTAGCTCCTTCCCGCTGACGAAATGGCTCATAAAGAGCCCAGCGGTTGTACAGTAGCATAGCATGTGCAGTTATCCCGGGTTAGACTCCGAACTGTGCCCAAAAAAACCTTGCTAGTTAACTGCAGTCTAGTCAGGGGCTAGTTCACTCCGCCTAAAGCTGTTTCTTCAGAAAACTATGCCAGAGAGCGGCATCGTTGTCTTTGGACCATAAGACTCCAACTACACGCAAACTTATTTTAAGGAAACAAGATACCAAACTTTCATGAACTCCACGGAAATATTCGGTGCAAAATGCTTGTCTTGAATGGAAAACTGAACTCCTATCGTAAGTTCATGGGCAAAAACAAAAGTTCACGTTGTTTTAGTCATCGGCGGTTAAACTGACAAAGAGAATCTTGACTGAAGAAATCATAGCTGAACTCGCCAAAATTGTTAATGCGATAAAATCAGAATCGGTGGTGCGAGTTCTGAATTTTTTCAAAACAGTCACAAATTATACGTGACTAATAATTAAAATATACTATACTAGAAATGACTAAATTTATAACTAGACAGACTTAGCTATGAAATAACCTACATCTATGTTAAAATATTTTATTTTAGAAATTGAAATGTCGTCTAGTCGATACACATCCCTACAATTTGAGACCCCCTCTAGAGTGGGGACCCATGCCCTGTGGGGAAATTAATCGTCATTTAGATTTGTCTGGCGACGCTCATACAAATACTTAAAAGTTACTTAACCGTTAAAAGCACTCTCTCGGCCCATTGCTTAGCGATGTAAAACA
Organism: Dysdera silvatica; assembly: GCA_006491805.2. Classification (NCBI taxonomy): domain Eukaryota; kingdom Metazoa; phylum Arthropoda; class Arachnida; order Araneae; family Dysderidae; genus Dysdera; species Dysdera silvatica. Next base: position 25,943,819 of record QLNU02015003.1, on the reverse strand, counting down.
AAACTTTCATAAAATACTTTACTTACCTTTCCCAAATGCAACGCTGTCTTTTTAAGTTGCACTAATTTAGATTACAATGCTTAATGGCCCTCCAATTGTATTAAGATTTTTGTTCAGTTCGCCGGTTTTACGAGTAAATGCTAATACGCGAAATACTATACTTTTAGCGCCATGTGTATTAACAGCTTAACCGTATTTTCACTTTCGTATGAAATGTAAATAACGTTACTGAAACATCGATATTTCAAAATCGGAAGCCCACCTTAAGCGTTCTCAAAGTGTGGAAGCTAGTTCGCTATCGGAAGTTTCTTTCGAAACGTACTTTATCATGGTTACGGAAGAGGAGCTAGTGAACTTGAGCCTCTCATTTAAAAGAAACATAAGCCTGTAAAAAAACTGCACAAGCAGAACTTCAAGCGTTTTCAATGTAGATATTCATGATTTCCTGGGGACGTACCCTTCCAGCACAGAACATAGAGTTAAGCCCTTGATGGACACACCTCGGGTGGTGTCGCCCCGCTCTTACCATGAGAAGAGTTCTTCCTCAGGAACTCAACAGCATCTCCTGTTACAAATTTGTCCAGCAAGTGTTCGCTAATAAGACTTTGCTGTAGTCGACGGCATCACATGGTACATTGTTTATGAATTTCCATTACTAACCTTTCACAGGCAATAAACGCATGGAACTTCCATCCGAAGACTTCAAGTTTAGAAGACCAACGTAAATCATTGAAGAAATCTTTGCTGTCTGTGCAAGGGGAAGACGGGTCTTTCGGCGACTTGCTATCTACCTACTACTCCATGCCTGCAATTGCTGGACTCAGTATTCTGAACTTGCATGGTCTTTGTTCGGGAGGAAGTGGTAAGACTTCAATTCATTTGTTTCATTAATGTAAGCGTTCCACATTGAAGGCATGGCATAGCAGTAGCGCACCCTTGAACTAACAACTTACTCAAATACACTAGTCATATCGTCTTTTAGATTGAAAATAGGGGAAATGTCGTTGGGTTAATCACTAACTTTGCTAACAAGAGACTGCTCTTGAGAAAAGCAACAGCAGTGGCCCGCGACTGTCTTCAAACAACTTTGTAAGAGGTAAAGGTAGAGCAAAACAGATTACAGTTGAAGTAGAAATTGATTACGCATCTTTACTTTTTAGATAAAAATCTAACCTTTACTGAAGGCAGGATAAGTGCTGAAAACCTTTCGGGAACCATATGCAAATTAAAAATTTCACAATGATCGGCAATCAATTGATCGCAACCCTAACTTTAACCCTTTGACTCCTTATGGGACATATCCCAGTAAAATTAATTCCTACTGTCAAGAAACTTATTCTTACTAGGGGTAAATGTAAAGAAATAAAATTTGGGAATTAAAAAAATTTAAACTTTGTAGTCAAATGGTTAAGCCGGCAAACGTTTACTCCCACTCCCGTAATGTTCTTGTTACTTGCAAAATTAGCCGAAAAGTATTGTGACTTTTAAGAGCAACGCAGAGGAAATTTCAGTTAGCGTTGAATACCCAAAAATACCATGAAACTCGAAGTTTCAATACACTACAGTAACACTTCCTATATACACATAGGAGTTTTATAGCTCTAAGCCTATAGCCCACATCCCAGAACTTTTACGTTAGCACTATATGTAAGTGCTCCAGAATAGCAACATTTTCAGAATATGCAGTCAGATGGTTAGAAAGATGTTCTTAGCGACACATTTAAAATAGAACTAGACTAGTAAAGTTTCAAATCACTGAAAGCCAATGGAGCTATGCCTACGAGCTAAAAAAAAAACTACACAATTTTAAGAAACTGCGTATTACTAGTGTTTTAAGATTCGTTAAGAAATATGAAAATGGATAAAATAGATTTCAGAGGAAGCAAGGACGATTTTGTTTGAAACGATTTGTATTTTTCAAGGGCCGCGAGTTAATCCCTTTTGCCTTAAGAGGTACAGCCTCTTGAGACTAGGTCCCAACGCAGCATGACCATTGCTATTCTTGGGCCGCAAAACTCACAGCTTCGTTCAAACAACCCCGCAATAAAACGATGTTAAAATTAACCTAGAAAAGATCTTCAGAAACGTAAATCAGCTTAGTTAATACAAATTTTACTTCATTTAATGAAATTTCTGTGGATAAAAACACTACCCTGTATTTACTTACAGCACCACTCCGAATTCCTGGATTTGGAAGCAAATACATAACCATCGAAATTTCCCTTTGGATTACTAAGAACCAAGTTGAATCCAATACCATTTCGTATAACGTTCAAAGTGGTTCCTCTCTGCTAGATGCAATGCAATTAGCATCATTAAAAAACCCGCTGTTCAAGTAAGTCTGAAGCTTCAGAACTTTCCTGATCTATTGATTGCAGTGTGAAGCTAGAATCGCTAATTGATCACTGAAGATGGCAGATCTTAAGATACAGTAACTTCATCCGATGTATACTTGCAGGTTTAAGTACGACGATACCAATCATGGGAAGATTTTGTACGAAATAAATGGAGTCCCAAATGACAGCGAAAAGAATTCATATTGGTTTCTCTACATAAACCCAAATTTCACTCTTAAAGACATCCATGCACATGCCACGAGCAAGAATCCAGGAAAAATACTAGGTATGTATATTGGGATATTAATGGTTAGAATTGCTCCTCCTTAAATTATTCGACCATTAATATTAAACTTCCGTAGGAAACTACCGTAAGATTCGTTAAACTCTACGTGCTTGTGACATTTCGCTGAACGGTACTATGGTAGGACTGTTAAAATTAACTTTAACATGCCGATTTGAGTTGGAATTCAGTGGGTAACCGTCCATTTTCTAATGGAAGCAGTGTCCAGGAATTACCTTAATCTCAACAGGAAGTCCCTCCTAAAAACATAAATCCAACGTGAAACATAACGTGTTTATACCCACGTTGTCGTAGGTTGAGATTCTTTAGAAAACTCAGCCCTACATGGCCTAGGTGGTTTTGAAACCGTAAAACTATTCTGCAACTGGGGAAACTTTACACGATAGGTTGGATCTCTGGCTTGTTAACGTGAATTCTCGGTGCACAAATCGCCCACTGTAACGCAAGTTTTTAAGTTCAGATTCCGCTAAATTCCTGTGGTAACGTGTTCTTGCGCCACAAATAAGACGGTATACTCAAATTCTTGCGTGCTTCCGTAATAGAAAATTCCCTGTAGCTCATCAGTTAACGCCTAATGAAGACGTTCATATTGAACAATCGTGAATTCAAGGCTTATTCAAACTTAAAGCCAATGGTCACCTTGTAAAACGTGGCTTTCTAATTCCGATGTCATGGAACAGATGACTAGCATTCTAGTGTACTTCCCTAGGTAACCGTAGTTCAGCCTCGGGGGAAACTGCATCATAAAGCGCAATTAACGAAGTAAAAATATTAAATCCCCTCCCCAAATGCTCCTTAAGTTGAACTTTATGCTTAGCACCTTTTTTAAGTAAACTCCGGTTTCTTAAAACTTAGCATTTGAAATAAACTTCCGTTGCGAATAAATGGTGTTTTTATAAATTCATTTCCCGTTTCCTAGGTTTGAACTTCGTAGTTCCTAAGAATGGTGACAAGTTCCTTTTCTGGTATAGAATACCCGGAGCAAGCAGTCTTCCTCGGAATTAAGTCGCTTCACCTCGTGTCATGAACTTTTGTAGTGTTGGACATTACCTGTATGTTACCTGTTTCAATAAATCAAACTACCTCAATTATGCCTTGTATTTCTTTGTAGCTACAAAACTTGATCCGGCGTCTCGTCCTAGCGCCATAAAAGAAAATACAATTAAACTTCAATCCGGCACCAACAGCGCAATTCAGGTACATCTAAAACTAAAATAGCAAGTGCTAACAATACGCTGGAAGCGATAGCCTCCTGGAACTCGATTTCGCTACACTAATCGGCACACGGGACTATTGACAGAGCAATCAGTCTAAATTGGTAAATAGCCATCCGGTACTCACCAGTTGAACAATTAATCAAATCTTTAAACTTTAAATTAGAACTTAAAAAAAAAATAACAGCACAAACCGCAGCACTCATTCGGCTTAAGACTGAGTAACTTGCGGTTACTCAATCAGAATCACAGGCAATCTGTGGTCCGATGAAAAATGTTGCCTAAACTAAAAGTGGACTCTCAAATATCCGCATGTTTCTTCCCTGTTAACCAGGGAAGATCATTTCGCAGTATTATGGGGATTTTAGGAAGTTAAATATATTTATTTGAATATAAAATTTATGATTTATAAATTATGATTTGAAATGTAAACGATTTAGAATAGTTAATAAATTAAATGAAGTATATTATAATTAATGAAATGTAAATGATTTATTATAGGTATTTTATAATTAGTTTGGTTAAATTTTTAGTTAGTTTACTTATTGATTTAATTTTTACTATTTGAGAACATTAAAACACAATTTCCATAACATTAAATATTAAATTTGTTTATCCAGAATCTTTTCATTTGGCTTTTGTTAACGTATTAGGCGGCAATTGTTGGCAGATTATGGTCTAGAACTGGACGCATGGCCTATTTATGCACGTGCAACGAGTTGGCTATTTATTGCTGCGATGATTCATTTATTTCCTTCCGACAGGGATTTCGTCTGAACAAGTTTTATAGGTTTCGGATGCTGATGGATATTAGCCATATTGTAGGGAGCGAAATAGCAGTTTTTGGGTACACTGATTGGCTAAAATTATTTTGTTTGCAAGTTAAAAATGTGTTTAAAAAATTAAATATGATAGGTAGGAAAAAAACAAAAAGGTGGATTTGTATGTTAAGAGGTCCTACTTTTAAAAAGAAAAGGAATTTAATTATAAGTGCCTTATTTGTATTCAGAATTTTTTTAATAGTGTTTTTTACTAGTAAAAATAAGATTAATTTAAATTTTACACCTTTGTTAAAATGCCTGTTGAACGAGTATTTTCGTTGGTCACATAAAAACAATTAAATTTAAAGTTCTTGAAAAGAAGTTACAAAGAATTTGATTTTTGTCTGCATGCATGTCCTGCACAGGAAACTTGTTTACTTCCTATTATGCCCATGATGAAGGTGTCGCCTCTTGAATGGAGGTGTCTCCTCTTGAACGTTAATTAATCTGGCATAATGTTGTAGACGCAGTGTACAAATAATTGGAGGTACAACTCCATCAGAAAAAATTAAATAACAGGCGGCAGAATACTGAAAGAAACTCTCAACATCTAAGCATATATTTATACATAGTGAGAGAGAATGTGTTTTATTTAATTATCTATCTGCTCATGGGTGTTTAGATTTAGTTATTTTAAAAAAGAGAAATTTCACTTATACAGCGCGTATCACTGCTATTAATTTTAAACACGGTAGTTTCCAAAATACGTGTAAAACAATTTGGTCTTTAATAAAGAAATCTGCGGTTTTAATAAAAGATTAGGTTCATCCATTAAGGCCTAAGCTTTGCCCATCTGAGATTTTCTAATTAGTTGGAAAGCAATCGTGTGCTGAAAGATGTCAAATGTATGACTGAATTTTATGTTCTGATCGCAATCTACCCTTGGGTCGTACTTGCTCAATTAGAAACGCCATTTTTCGACTGTTTCACTGTAGCTAAAGTTTACTGAAGACAAAGAGCCCCTAGTTTTCATAATAGAATGTGATCCAGAATTTCTGGATCCTCATCAGTATTTCAGCCATTCTTAATGCATGTGCCGTTTCTTACTGAACGAATCTAATCCTACTTACTCGATAGTAAATGAGCATACTTATTAGTGGTTAATTTGTTGAACGATTTGGTTATTCCGAAAGCTTATTCCTAACTGCGTATTGGTCAAATCACACCAGGAGTGGGCAGAAAATTACGCAAATTGCACGGTAGATGCAGCTCACTTACGTGACTGTTGCAAAATGAGTGATTGTCCCGCGCACGCAGAGTGCGGTGTTGCGTGGAACTTTTGGTTATTTAATTTTCCTTCCAGATTTAGAATGGTCTCAAGTTTAATACCTTTAAATAAAATAGTTTAAATTGCTGTGAATTTAAAAGCGATGTTGGTTTGTTTTTATGTATACAAGACAACTATGGTCAGTCTGAACAAAGCAATTATTAAAAATCCCCTGTTTGAAGGGATAGGCCAATCTGAAATAGTTGTAGCAATTATTCGATAATACAGTACGAATCAACGAGATACAAGCAGACAATCAATTCGATGTGATTATCTAGGAAATTTGTTCGTTGCACTAAGTATCTTCAATCATCCAAGGATACTTTTAAGCAAATAAAATTGCAAGCAAAATTACTAAAATACTTGTTGCACGTTACCTTCCAATTTTAAATTTTCTACTGAACTTTATTCTACAGAACACCTAATATTTGGGGATTTTCTTATAAGACCTAGAATATTTATAAATTCCTCCCTTACAAAATTATCAACTTGACTGAACATCTTTCGGTCTAACTTTAAGCTGGGATTTTAACCATTTTTGTGGATTTGACCACAAAAACCACGTATTACATGACTTCCTATTTTTGGAAGTCAACATTTCACTTAATAACTCAACTCTGGTTACATCCGCGAATCAACCTCGTTTGTTGACAATATTCCACCGTATTCAGTCCCGAAGAAGGGCGAACTTTTATCGCCCGAAAAGCGTAGATTAAACTCAGTCTTGACATAAATACGCTTCTAACACGTTGGTTTTTTTTGTGTCTTACAAGTAGACTTAACTGTCTCTTTGCATCACATCAATACATTTATTTTAAAGATAACTTGTATATCAAAAACTACTTTAATTTACATTTGTCATTGACGCAGCCTACTGTAATACGTGGGCGCCCCGCCATTCGATATCAAACACAATTTTTCTAAGGTTACATTACATAATCTTTGAAGCCACTTAAACACCCCCCCAGTGAGTTTCAAAGTGCTACGTTATGATCGTGAACAGGGGCGGACCGGGCAACCGGTCCCCTCATGGGCGATAGGATTTACGCCCTCACGGGTTACAGGACTTGCGTCCTCCGACAGTCTAAGATATGCGCCCTTTGAGAGGACCCAGTCCGCCCCTGGTCGTGAATGCACTAAGGCTGCGCTGATTAAATAGTGTAGTTTTTAAGAGAACCTTTTGGGGTATGTAATTATAGGTGTAAAGTTACATTGGGGCCCCCAATAATTTAAAATAAATTGCAACTTTTCATATACATTGTAATATATAAATGTATATATGATTACCCTCCTAATATTTTTGTAAACTCTGCGTTGCTCTGTGTAATTATATAGATCAGCGGTTCAACTGTGATCCACGACACCTTACCCCTGTTTCAGAAAAATTTTAAGACAAGAATATTTGCTATTTAATGCTAAAAATAAATTACGAGGGAACGAAAATTTTTCCTTAAACAGTGAAAATCAGGGATGAAGCACTAGAAATATGTACGATGCCATGGGCATCGACAACATAAAATATTGGAGGGCTTGTTAAACAGGGCCTCAGCCAGCGGCGTCCCAAGGGCGCCCCCTTTGGAAATGTTTTTTCTACCAATACTTATTCGGCAGCAAGGTTAAAAAAAAAAATGTTTGCCTCCCCGAAAAAATTTCTCGTTAAGGCCTTGTTGTTAAAAACTCTTTGCATGGATAACAGACAACAACAAAGCAGTGTTTAATTATGCTTCTGCTTGATGACATTCACTTTACCATAAAATTAATATTCTAGTTGCATTACTAGTTTCATTTTCACATGCAATGCTCCTTAATAAATTGCGTATTCATCGCGCTGATGGGGTAGATAGTCCCTTTAATTTATGTCGTTGATAATGAGCTTAGAGGGCCAAAAATTTCCTTGAGCTTGCGAAATTAAAATAAAGAAACTATAGTTGTAACGTTATTAAAAACATTCCGTTTGAAAGTTGAAATAATAACATGTCAATGAAAACGCTGCCATGCAGAAAAAAGCGCCATACAATACAATCCAACAAAAGGTATAATTACATCAAATAAATGACAAGGTGCATTTTTTTTATTTTACACTAAATATACTACACCAAAAAATATAACCGTGTCTCTAGAATAAGAAAAGAAAAAGAAAATATTTTAAATTTTGAACGACGTTACCTATTATAAAATTTTTGTTTGAAATTGGGGGGGACATGGAACTCCAATACCAACATTGGTGTGGGACGGATCCCACTCTATAACTGCGCCCATTTATGATGCAAATTCCAGACTTTAAATATTGAGGGGGTCCGTCAGGGCACGTGATTTCTGAAGGGGAGGGGGTCCGCGGTCTAGGAAAATTAAAGAACCGTTGACATGGATGATGTAATAATGCTGGGCATGAAACTATAAGCTGCCACGAAAAAGTAATGCCGTAAAATGTAAGTCATTGGAATAAATCTTTAGGGGGGAGGGGGGGCGAGTATTTACGATTCATATTTTTAGCCAAGTGCCCGGTACTTTTAATTTTCCATCATATAACCCCCATCTCGGGGATAGGTGATCGGCCCATCTTCCCCGGATCCGCGCTTTGTCCTTTCGCATCACCAACCGATGAATTTTAATATAAACAGTCCATTTTTTGCTTTTCAAATTAAAAGACTGCTTTTAATCGTGATATAAAGTTCGCTCTTTTAACAGCAATTTGCTTTTTGCTACTCTTATTAATTACAATTAGAAACTTTAATTTAATCAGTAAATTTTTACCGATCAAAAAAAACTGTCCTTTTAGTATTTATTTTTAAATAAAGCTTTGTAGTTTGAGTTGTGAGCTCCCACAATAGAAACACCATGTTCACTTCGCAGGCTTTCTTAACTGTTGCCACTTAGAAACACAAAGGGAAGAAAACTTAATATGTTTAATTCCTAAAATTGGCAAAATGCCAAATGGTTTCTTTTTACATTATGTTTTCTAAATGTACAAACTCGTACTTTCCGTATCTGGCAACATATACTGTATTGTAATAATTTTTCTTTTTATCTTTGGCAACAGTGTAATTGTTTTCCTAATTCTAAAACCAAACCAGCTCCGCCGACAAAATGGCGTATAAACTTCTTTTAACGTTGCATTGTAATTTAATTATCTTTTGGCGAACTATTCTAAATATTTAATGTTTTAATAAATATTATTTTAACTGAATGAAATTACTGCATTGCTTCAAAACATATTTCTGCAGAGTTAATGTTTATATTATTTCGGCGAACGGCTGTTTTTTCTCATTCATAAAAATCTCCAATCGCCGTACGGCGATGTGCTTGCGTACTGTTAGATGTGTGCATGTAGCAATGGAGTCCTCGCATCCTCAAAAATTTTATTTTGTCCTTGACGCATTTCCTTGTATGTCAACGCCAGTCTTGAAACCAGAAACAGTTGCACAACCAGACTTCTAAAAACATGCAAATGGTTCGATTTAAATTCTAAAACTAATCCAACCGTCTTCTGAGCATAAAAATAGATTTTAGTTCAACTCCAATTTTCTCAACTGATTTAAGCAACGAGGGCAATAAGTTTTAAGCGATAATCAAACTTTTTGCTTCTACCCCTCCCCCACCCTTTTACACCTACAAGCACGACGCCCCACCCCTGCTCGATATATCTGTATAAGAATAAAAGTATCGTTTGCTTAGTGTATGTTATTTTTACACGTATATCGTACATGATTTCCATATTTTATATGGTAGAAAATGGATATATATCGTGAAAATTGGGCAGTGAATGTATTTAACTTCTAATTTTATTAAACTCCGAATTTATTTCACTTCTAATTCAACACGGAATAATATTTAGCTCTTAAACATATCAGTCGGTATTTAGCTAGAGTTAAAATAACTTCATGTACGAAAAATGCCTTGCGTTCCACCCCGGGGTCGCGCCCCCATCGCTCTGGAGAATGATATACCGTAAGATACAGTGGACAAACGTCCCCTATAATTGTTTCAGGTGGGCGCTGAGTGGATTCGTTGTATTACGATCCCAATTTAGAGACTCACTGCAATATAACAACTGAGAAGATCCTATTTAGTTCTACTAAAAGTGTGGAATCGATAGAGGTATGTTCGACACGGCGACCATTTGGTAAACATTCTTGAAATAGTTCATTCAACGTCTCCATTACGTGGATCCTGTCAATCAAATCATATACCGTGTGCGATATACTCAGTCTCAGTCATGAGCCTTTACAGTGTCATTAGCCCAGGTTCGATCCCATTGGCGCCGTAGAGCGCATGCTCTTTTTCTCCCCGGTTTAGTCCAGAGTTTGGTTCCCTGGGCGAAAGGATCGGATTCATATGGGAAATTGTATCTCCCGGAAGTGTCTTTCCATTCCCGGATCGATTCAGACACTTGGCGTTAAGCGGCAAAAACTAGCAATGACGCCTAGGTTGCCGCTTATCGCCCGCCTACGCTTGTACTGATTCAGGCGGCGCACATCGAATGTGATCGAAACGGCATAGAGTCGCGTAGCGACGAGCGGGAGGGAGGGGTACTTCCCCCAGTTCGGTCTCTGTGATTCAGGTAAGTACTGATTTATTTATAAAAATACTAATTCATAATCAAAATACGATGCGACACATGCGCTCGCCCGTTACGGTCTGGTGAACTTTCTACTATAAGTAGCTAGAATCAGCCGTTTAGCGCCGAAGCGCTTTTTTGTCGCCAAGTGTCTGAATCGATCCGGGAATGGAAACACGCGTCCCGGAACATCATAGCATTAGCTATCCTTGCGCTGCTCAACAAGACGTTAAGCTCCCTGGTCACCACTCGAGCCTCCATAAAAGTAGACGCATTTAGTGCTGTGGTTTGAATTATGTTAAGCTGACGGTTCTATCCCTGGTGCAGGGGCTCGTTTTAACCTGCTCCGCACTTCTGCTGAGGGCCCCAGCCTCGCAGGAGGCCCTGGCGCTGAAGTCTTCCCCTCCTTTTTATCAACCATCTTAACGAAAATTTAGAAATTACTTGCTTTAACCCCTCAACAATGTTTGAAGTTCGTAGCAGATTCGTAGCATTTTGCAATCTATAGACTATTGTGAGGTCATTCGTTCCTTTTGCAAAGAAACAAGTGCGTCGTTTTACGGTGTAATTTGTAAAACTTGTAATTAAATGGCGGCGTGATGTGTATTGACCGTGAAGGTCAAGTACGTTAAATAAACAAAAAGTAAAAGATATTTTTTAATATTACAAAAAAAGGGGAGATTTTCTAAATTCTTAGGGTCCTGGGATTCCTGAGTCCGCTGGTCTTAACGCATCCCTTTTTGCAGTAACTGTTAAATTTTAAAATTTCACAATTCAAAACCTAATATACGTATATTGTTAAAAAAACGAAGTCCAAGTTAGAACCCCCTAGATCATAGCCCCATGGGCCCACCCGTTAAGAGGGCACTACCTGGATGTTACATTGTACGGTTTAAGTTCGGAAGATGAACAGCACAAACGCTGGTTTGTTTGATGCAACATGATTAAACGCAGTATAGCCCAGATGCTCTTGCGCCATAAAAAATATCCAAACATTATAAAGTTTCACCGCAAAATAAGCTACGTTGCATTTAAAACTTTTTTTTTCTACAGGCAAATTGTTTGGACACGTCTATAGACATAATACTGCTTTTGCATTTACAAGCACTAGCAGATTATAGTGAGGGGCCTATGTATTCTCTTCACCATGTTTCAAGACGTGGGCGGATACGGGGTGGGGGGGCGCTCCCTAAAATAATAAATTCATATTCATTTACCAAAATGTGGCAATAATTTTCCCAGAATAGATTTAAATTGCTTCTCAAGATGTATGCCCCCCCCACAACTTAAAATGTTTTTGGATAGCTGAATCAGTATTACTACAGTCGGAATGTGCAACCCCCCCCCACTCAATGGGAGAATTCCCCTCTGATTGAGGACCAGTAGCGTAGCAGTTCAAAACTCATGGGGGTCAAGTAGGAATATGGGGGGGGAGCTCGTGGCGTTAAGGAAGATTATTCGGTGCGGTTTAGAAGCTTTATCGATCCCCCATTGTTTCTGTTATAGAAAAGAATTATTCGTTTATTTAAAAGCAAAAATATGATACACGGACGCCCATACGAGTACTTCTGGGAGGGCCTGAGACAAATTAACGAGTTTCTGGGGGGGGGGATGAGAAAATTATTACCTCCTTCTCAAAGCTGTCGAGAATTTGAGTGAATGTACAAGATACCAAAACGCTACAAAAATAATTGATATTGCTTGACAATTAGTAATGAGCTAAAAAGTACCTTATTTTAAAATGTGACTGTAAAACTTTTGAAAGTAAATGCGTAGCAGGTTCGGGCAAATCAAATTTTTAAACGGGGGAATCGAGCAACATCTGGCCCCATATGAAAGCCCGTGGTAGTAACCAAAATATCGAATATTAGTGGCTATGACATGAGCTAAAAGGTACCTTATTTTAAAATGTGACTGTAAAACTTTTGAAAGTAAATGCATAGCAGGTTCGGGCAAATCAAATTTTTAAACGGGGGAATCGAGCAACATCTGGCCCCATATGGAAGCCCGTGGTAGTAACCAAAATATCGAATATTAGTGGCTATGACATTCTTCTTGAAAAGTGGGATAAACGGGATGTATCCATCAATGAATTTGAACTTTTTTTGGGAAGACGCGAACAGCTATGAGAAGTTATTTTGTCTTGGTAATTGGCCAGTTCCGAATGTCACTGTTAATAAGGAAACGTCAGTTTTGGAAATGTATGGCAGTGTTTCTGTGAATGTGAGTCTTGGCTTCATATGAACACGGCCGACGAGGGGGTGGGGAGCAACAGGGGCTGCAGCCCGAGAGCCAGAATGAAGTCTAGGGGTCCGCGCTGGCAAGAACTTACGCTTTGGTAGGGAGCCGGCCCTGCCCCCAAAATATTTTTGATAAGATATTCGTGTTTTCTTATTTAAAAATGAAAAAAAAATAATAATATGCCCCCCATGAGAGTTTTCCCGGCTACGGTCGTACATATATGCAGTGATCTTGTAAAATAATAAATAATTAAATATTTATTATTATAAAATAATAAATAATTAAATATTTTTTTCCATGTTTGGCGCAGTATAGCCCAGATGCTCTTGCGCCATAAAAAAGCCAAACAAACAAATAAGTACCAAAAAAATGCGTTCTTATTTCATACTTTTTTTTCCATTGGGGGGGGGGTCAACCCCTCCCCCCAAAAAGAAAAAATATCTACACCACTGTCCAGAACAGGTGTCATGGGGGGTCTGCTGAAGTGAGCATGGGGTCCACGTTGCCTCTCGGCGCCCCTGCATATGAGTTGCTTTCAGGCACATGCTAGACGCGTGTTACAGGGGAATTCTGAAAGTTTCAAGGGGTTATTAGAAAGCTACAGGAACTGAAAATACGTTAATACAGGGTGTCCGATAAAGAATGCAACTTTTGAAATGCCCGATGTTTGTGTTCTAGTAAGTTGGCAGCACTGAACGTTATACGATTTTCATCTGTTGTCTTTGTGGTTAGTAGACACGGAGCGCCGAACAGAAAAATGGTCGTCATCTGTTTTCTGTACGGTTGGGAATGGAATTCTTTCTGTGTGGGTATTTGAAATTTCGTGGGTACGCCAACAAACCACGATCGCTTCCAGAGCTCAAAGCCGAGATTCAGCGTGTAATTTCAGAACTAGAGGTGCAAATATGCCGAAAAGTTACGAAAAATTTCATCGAATGAGCGAGAGTGTGCCTGCAGAGTCGTGGAGGACATTTGAGTAATATCATATTTCATAATTAATCACAGGTGGCATACACTACAAAAATATGTAATATTAAAATTACTTAATTTCACCAATAAATTTGTATATTATTGTGCACTTAGTTGCGTTCTTTATGGGATACCCTATATTATGATGTATTTTAAACTCATGTTTGTAAAAATTGCAACACCATGAAGGAATCACGTGATTGAGCTGAAACTTTCAGGAAATGTAAAATATTTTTTCACTGTAAAAAATTCCAACTTTCATGATAAATGAAGGGTGTTATTCCAAGACCATGGCAAATTCTGTCCTTGACTCCCCCCAAAATGAAAGCCTGTGTCCGCCTCTGCTACTACGTATACTAATTGTTCATATATATATAAGACGACTAAAAGAATCTGTAAGCCCATCTCCTAATATGATTAGCCATACGATTAACAGAGCTAATATACAACAAAGGTGAAAATTTGAAAAATGTGGATTAAAAACTTTTGCATTCTGTAAAAAATGTAAGGTATTTTTATGTTTTCAATCCAATAGGAACTGCTTTAAAAGTTTTCACGTTAAGTAAAATTTGTTAAAAACAGCATAATTTACTAATGTAAAACCTGTTGTCCTTCCTGCAGTACATGTTGTAATTTCAACAATTTTTCAATAAATTGCATAAAATTAAATTTTTAGTATCTTTAGCCATCCAGGTAACAATTACAACCCAGAAAAAAAAAACTTGACAAATTTTTAAAAAGTCAGGAGTAAAGCCACTTGAGACCCCGCCCCATAACCCCTCAGGAACCCGGGTTTTGAACTGCTGCGCTACTGGTACATACTGATAATATTTTTTATCATGCAGGTATGAATAAGCTAAACAAAATAAATTTTATTTGCAAAATTGAAAAAAAATCGGATTTTCGAATTTGTGTGGTTCGAATTAATAGAACTCTACCATTGTTTGAAACTTGGCGCAGTATAGCCCAGATGCTCTTGCGCCATAAAACACCTAACCTAACATTGTTTGAAACAATTCTTAAATGCAGAAGAGAAACATTTTTGAATCTTTATTTTCATAAAATACAATAAAACTCCTTGGTATTGTCTTTTTATTATGATTATTATTAAACGGTCGAAAATAGTATAATAAATAGTCTGCGGCCTCCCGGGTGCGCATGCGCCTTTTCAACCTGAACCAGGAACGTCTCTGAAAACATTGCACTTATTTATATTTTTAATATTTTTCTAGGAGGAGGGCGGTTAAGCTACACTTAGCCCACCCCCTATTTACGCCACTTACCGCATTTACTTTTTTTTTTACAGCTCATCAGAAATGCTTTTTCTCAAATGCTATCTAAATCAAACAACCCAGTTTAAAATACATTGCGAAGGTCAACGCCTCATTTTTCGCCAAGCGAAAGGGTTTTTTGGCGCGACGGCGAAATTTGTTGCCAAATCGACTCCCGGAAAATAATAATCTCAGACTAATCGATTCTGCATTGGAAGATGGTTCACGGCTGTATTTGGTGACGAAAGTTCTCCGCCATTTAAGTTCTTAAAAGTTTCGTTCGTGAATGAAAAAAATGAAAGTTTTAAATCTAGTTTCCGCGTCCATTTTACTGGTTGTTACCACGCTGACACATTGTTCCGTGGGTAAGTTCTTTCACCCTTATTTTTCTTATGTAATTCCCGGTCTTTTCCTCTTGTTTTCAAAACGAAATTCGAACCCAAATAGCCTTTATTCAGAAAGTGGGATATACAAGCTATAATTTTCTTCTTCTCGGCGAATTCGAAGGTTAGAAGAATGGAATATTTTTCAAGGAAATTGTCGCTTTAAAAGAGTAATGAGGAAAAGATGTAATACCACAAAAAAGCGCGATGCCACACGTGCAAAGACGAAGTCTCTATGAACAGGTACAATGTCAAGTATATGCAGGGGCGAATTGTGCCGCCGGCTAACCGGCACCCTAGGCCGATGCGCCCTCCGACAATCCAATGTATGCGCCCTTTGAGAACCCCTGATTGTATTTTAAACGTAAGTATCAAAGAAAATTACATAAAATGGTTTGCCATCTGCGCGCACATTGCACATGGAAGTCGTCATATTACCATAATTATTTAAAAATTTGGATAAGGAAAACCTGTAGACGCACACAGATCTTTATCAAAACGTTTTCAAATGCTGTTTTCCTCTCTGAAGGTACTTCGTATGTATAAGTAAAGACGTTGTTGATAACGTTGAAGCATATTTTTTGAGTGTGTGGGACAGAAATTTAAAAATTAAGTGGGGGGGGCTTGGGTAGCTTTATAGAAGGTAATGCAAAGCGTCGTTAAAGAATATTATATTTTCATGTTCAAATGGGAATGGCATGATTCTCTCCCTTTCCTGTGTCATTGGCTACGGTTTTGGCTTCATCAATGACAAAATATATCACATTTCGTCACGTGATATGGTCGGGTTTATAGGCAAACAACATCTTTTATCTTACTATGCCACGCCCACGTGAAATGGGAGGAGCAATAATTCCCACCAACCCCAGAAATCGCCTCCCCTCCCCCCACTTTTGCCTCCACTGAAATCAAAATACAGCGAATTCTCCAATTAAAGACTTTCAACAGCCGTTGAACAGAAAGGGTCGTTTATTTAAGTACCGTAAATCTATTTGCGGTGACCACAAAATATTGTTAAACGGAACAGATGTTAATTGGAACGTCATTAATAAGGGATAACTTTTAATTTTTTCAACTCCTCTAAGCTATAAGGGCTTTTGCCTTCCAGTTTGAAGTGGGGGGTCTTTTTTTTTACGTCAGGGATCCAAATTCAGCAGAACTGCTAAGATTATCACATAGCTGGATTAAAATATTTGGGCACCCCGAACGGTAAATATTTTTTGCGCCTCTGTACTTCATATGTAGTTCTAGTGGGTGGTTTTTTTTTGTTTTTTTACTCTTTCCCTTGTTCTTCACCAGCTGATGCTCCATGCCAATCACTACTACTCTGTTAATGTAGTGATTGGCATGTAGTGATGCTCCATGCCAATCACTGCATTAACAGAGTAAGCATGAGCTATAGTATAGGATAGTGGTTCTCAACCATGTACCATTTTTATCATATCGGGATGTCTTGCCCCCTAATATAAGAGTATTTTGATAGCGATCTCAGTATTGTTACGATTTGAATCTACATATTTACGTCCTCAATCTTTCCCCCATGAAACGACAGAAGAGGGAAAGGGACACCAAGAGCGGACACGGGGGGTGGGGGGGTCACAGGGGTCATGACCCCCCAAAATATACTTTTTCACTGTAAAAAATTCCAACTTTCATGATAAATGAAGGGTGTTATTCCAAGACCATGGCAAATTCTGTCCTTGACCCCCCAAATGAAAGTCTGTCCGCCCTTTGGGGTGGGGCACTACCAAAACAAATTTTTAATTGCTTAAAACAGTGGTTCTCCTAGACAGCGGACCCCCTTCAGAGATCACTCGCCCTCGCGGACCCCCAAGAATTAACTCAAAGTTTAAAGCCCGGAATTTGCATCATACATATTTATTTCTAGTGTTTCATCACTAATTTTCACCATTTGGGGAAGGAATTTTTCGTTCCCTCATAATTTATTCTTAGCATTAAAGAGTAAATGCTCGTGTCTTAGTACTTTTCCGAACTTTTGTGGGGCACTGGGAGGATCTCGCGGACTCCCTGATGAGATCCCGCGGACCGCAGTTTGATAACCGCTGGCTTAAAAAATTTAATTGATCTTGTGGGACAGAATCTGTACTAGCACCTAAATTTCGATTATGTTTACTATCACCATTTTTTACACGAAATATGTTTCCAGCGCATACAAAGGTGCTGATGCGTTCTAGGGTGGGGTAGCCCAAGAATTTTGGCAATTACAACTGGCGCCAGTATGTATCTCTCACACATGCGCAGTTTCGTCACTAAGGGGGCTTGGTTAGGCGGCACATAAAAATTTGAATAGGGGTGGAGAGAGAGAGAGAGAGAGCACTTTTTCTGGTTGCGTTACTAATCATCCTTCATGTGCTACTTACCATTCAATAAACTTTTTCCTTTTACCGTTATAACCATGCCCGTATCCATAGGGAGGGGTCTTGGGGGGACAGGTCCCCCACTCCCCCCCTCAAAACTAAATTTTTAATGGGACTTGGCTACGGCCTTGCGTACTGTGATTTTATCGATGCATGCGGTAAAAATTTTTGAACCCCCCCTTGAAATTAAATCCTGGCTACGGTCTTGATTATAACCATAATTATATTTTTATGAAAAACCTTAATATATATTGGATAATATTTGTGACATCCGCGTTTTCCAGTTCTGACTAGAGACGATATGTATAGAAGGAAAATAGAGACGTCATCCGGGGCCAGAAGTCAAACCGTTGTGACTAGTGCCATATTAAAGCAGGGGCCGGTGGGTCTCCGGGGGCCCCAAGGCCCCCCAAAAGCTGGAAAATTAGTGAGAAAAAAATCTTATTACACTGCGTAGTGGGGGCGGCGAAACAAATCTGAGTCCTGGGTGTGACGACATATTCATCCGCCAGGATACAGAAATGATGTTCCCTTTCTTCGTATATAAAATAACAGATATTACAGCAGTGTTTCGCTAATCCGGACTCCGCTAGTCCGGTCTATGCGGCGGGAAATCTGTCGAGTCTAGGGCCCTTAAAAATGTTAATGCGAATGCTCTTCCAGCCCATCACAGCTCACAAAAATCTACATGGATGAATTGAAAATTTTTTAAAGAGCAGTTTTGGGAAAATGTGTATCTAAGACAAAGAAATAACAGTTTTACCCATCGAAAAGTTGTTTTGCAGACAATTTAATCTGGATTTTCAGACGGATGACGTTTAATCCGAATTTTCAGTGATCCGGACGGGGTCCCGTCCCATCAAGTTCGGATTAGCGAGACTTCTGCATTACCTTTCTCAAGGTCAACACAATTTCTACATGTTCAACACACAGCCATTGGGGCATGTTTTTTTTTTGTAATTTTTCCGTGGGATATTGATGGGTAATATTTTCGCTACACGTTTTCCAGCTCAAAATTACAAAAAAAAAAATGGCGAAACCGTGTGTTGACCATCTGGCAATTGCGTTGACCCTGAGATAATATCTTATCTTAATATATACTGTATAAAGCTTTATTAAATTAAAATGCTTTTAGAATTGAATGAGGGAGGGTATGTTGCTTGCTTTATTATATTAGGGACATAGGCGTAATTTGGCGATTAAATATAGCGTAAACTGAAGCGGGGGGGGGGGCAAAGAAACAAAAAACCCAAAATTGTAAGGGGAAAAAAGTACGGTTTTTCCTCTTTTCAAAAAAAAAAACCCCACCACAATGGGGCAAGTGCCCCCCCTTTTCCGCCCCCTCTAGATTACGCCTATAATTACGGGTTTGCCACCACACGTGCGGTTACAATTTATTAAAACATAGTGCATAATTAAATCGTTTCGAAAGTTAAGTACATCTCTCTTAGCAAACACATTTTTGAATGTTTAAACCATTTGCAAATACAGTGGACCCGCGTTTTTACGAACTGGTCCCAATAGAATATTCCATAGAACCAGTAGCGTGGCTGAGGGGGGGTAAGGGCGCGGCAATTAGGCTTTAAAAAAACAATGACATGCATAAAAATTACGACCATGACAGTCACTCGCCCCTGGCGGCAAAATATCTAGCTACGGCACTGCACTTTGCAAACTGTCGATTTTACGAACAATTTTGGGTTACCATAAGTTTGTTAAATCGAGAGTGCACTGTATTTATTTTTTAAATTCAACCAATGAGATTCTCTGTTTCAACTTACGATCGTGGTTACTCCTAACCTCATCGATTAATCGTAACAGTCCAATTGAATCGAAATCTTCGGTCAGAAGTTGTGAACTCTTTTCTCAAATTTAACTATCAGAGTTCAAAAAGAAGAATCAATGACCTTTCACCAAATATTTAGAAAGAAAAAATCAACTAAATCGACTACTTTTTTTTTTATTCTATTCTTTTCTGTTATCTTTTTCTTTTCTTATTATTGTCCTTTTCTTATCTTACAAAGCGACCTGCCAAGTGCTCAAAAGCAATGAAGGGAAGCCAGCCTTTGTTAGTCCGCTTACGATGGATGGCGCTGGTTTCTCCCCACTTTTTACATGTCATTACTCTGTTGAACGTTTAATTGAAATACTTCTTCGTCTTGTATTAAATCTTCATGTCACTCCCGTCATTTCTTGCGGCTTGTCTTCGGACTGGAAATAATTGGTAATGTACGACACTCCTTAATACTTAATAAGACGGCCATGATATTTTTGCAATGCGTTTCTGATAGTGTCATGCGGAGATATGTTAAGTGATAAGGGAAGTCGTTTGTTAACACCAGAACCGACGAGAGGGGAGTGGGCAGCAGGGGTTGAAGCCCGGGGTGGGGTTGATGAAGTCTAGAGGCCCTCGCTGGCAAGGTCTTATACTGTAAGGGGCCCGGCCCTGAAAAAAAGATCTATGCCACTGCCCAGTGAAGGGGTTATTGGAGCCGATCGAAGGAAGCCTGGGGCCCTCGTTGACTCTTGGCGCCCCTGGTTAACACACACAAATGCATCCACAGACGGTTTTTCATTCGTGCGAGTGTGCGCATATGTATGTATGCATGCCGATCGACCCGTTATACTAAATTGGAATGTTTTAATTAATCACTTGTCGGACTTATTTTTCCGGGAAATGAGGGTTGGCCATGGCTCGGATGTTAGGGTAAGGAATCTATCCCGTCCCGAAGCAACACGGGCAGCTTTAGAGAGACAATCCCAAACATAAAATAAGCCCTTAAATTTTAACTTTATGCGAGAATGCAGGGCCCCTTCTGGGTTGTTGGTTGCCCAGGTTTTCATAAACAGTATAACAGCCTTATTCAGTATTATTTAAGAGATATAATGTGCAGTGCTTTTACTTTATATATATATATATATAACTGTCATCGAAAGCAGGGGCGGACTGAACCGCCGATGCGCCCTTATAGGCTATATACGACTCGCGCCCTCTGATAATTCAAGGTGTGTGCCCTTCGAGAAGACCCAGTCCGCCCATCATAGAAAGCGAAATGTTTTTTAATTTTAATTTCCATAAAATAAGGCAACGATCCCCCTTGATATTGTCTATAAACTTTAGGTCAAAGACAATATATATTATGAACAGACTGCAGCCGTTCCTAAGTTTGGCCGCTACAGCTACTAAGCTTAGTACGCTACGCTACGCTACAGCTACTAAGTTTGGTACGCTACTCTACAGCTACTGCCTATACGCTACGCCAGCTACTAAGTTTGCACGCTACGCCACAGCTACTAAGTTTGGTACGCTACAGCTACCAAGTTTGGTACGCTGGCTACTAAGTTTGGTACGCTACAGCTACTAAGTTTGGTACGCTACAGCTACTAAGTTTCGTACGCTACAGCTACCAAGTTTGGTCCAGCCAAATTTCACACCTTCCGCACATACGGTGGCGCGAACGGCCCCAGAGTAACGTTTTATAAATTTACATTATTTTGAAAACTGAACAACAAATATATATATATAATATATATGGCCAAATTCATACGAATACTTCTATTGAGGGGAGAAAAAATTAACGATTTCTTCTAAGTGGGTTGAGAAAATTATGACCTTCAAAGCTGTCGATTTTAATGAATATACAAGATACCAAAAGGCTACAAAAATAATTGATACTGCTTGACAATTAGTAGTAAGCTAAAAAGTACCTTATTTTAAAATGTGACTAAATTTTTTTAAAGTAAATGCATAGAAGGTTTGGTGCAAGTCAAATTTTAAATGCTAGTGAGGGGGGGCTCGAGCCCCCCCTATGCCCCATCATATGGGTGCCCAAGTATCTTGTAAATACGAAACCCTACTCCTAACGAATATCGCGAACCACACCATCGTAAATGATTCCATTTAAATGTTTTTAAATCGGGGTTCCGTTCTCGTCCCGTAGCGTAGGGTTCCTACAAGTTTTTTTTTTTTTTTTAAAAAGTAAATGGCAACGCATTCGTAGAGTATTAAGTGACCCTTCAGTTTGTAACAGTGAACCGAAGAAAAGGCAATGTCAGTTTCGTATTATCATAACTATCGTGACCAGGCATATGGCGAGATGTTTTGGTGATCAAAATACATTTGGCGCCTATTTCTCGTAGTATACACTACGTTTCGTTAATCCAGACATGCATTACAAGCCAGGTGGCTTTCATTTGTTGCAATGAAAGCTTTCCTCACATTGAAGTTCTCTCAAAATACAATACTTACGCAATGGAGGATGAGGAGGGGGGCGTGCCCGGCCATTGCGGGAAGCCAATACTGTCAGTCTTCCATTTTAATGATGATACTTTTACGAGGTTGGATATTCAACGTTCCTGCCAATCTTTCAGACCAGTGGTTCCCCCTCTCCCAGCTTACCCCTGGCGGTTGGTTGCGCTGTCTGAGCGTCCTGTCTGAGATTTACAGCGCTGCTTTCGACGGCCGCCCATCCCTGGGTCACATTCTGATGATGACCCTCCAGTGAAGGGTCTAAAGCGCTGAATGATGCGCTGAAAACTTGCCGCAAATTCAACATCGTATTTATTCAAATGATATTCATCTTAACATCACCTTTGTTTGCGTATTGTGTTACCTGTATTTAATATGTGCGCCCCTCTCTTTGTCGCACTCACCAGCGGTATTATGTTCTGTTAATGACAGCGGGCTCGTCAGGCCATACCCTTTTTTGGCCTTTTCCCGCTGTCTCCCTCCTCTTGCACCACTGTGTATTTATGGAAAATAAATGAAATGTGATGGAAAATAATTTTCCAAGAATTACAGTTATTTATTTTTTGTGGAAGTGCTTTTTCATCGTTAATGCTTCCACTGATCACAGTTTTGGAACCTCCATTTCAGACATGGATATATTGAACTAACCGCACGTACCTAAAAAATATATATAGAATCGGTCGAGGTATGAATGTATTCTGCCGAAACTACGCGAAGTTAAATAGTAGAACTTTTTAAACGACGTTGTAGTTACGTAGAAACGAAAATTTAATTACACAATGCCCATTTCCACCAGGCTTCGCTGGTCTTCTTCAGGAGGTTGTAAATGTAACGTTGTTTAAAAAGTTCTATTATTTTCGGTTTAGGTAGTAACACCTAGAATTTTACCCGACTTTAACATATTTAGGAAAGCAAAATTACCGATTAGCGACATATTATATTCACAGGTCAACGCGTGCCCCCCATGCTTACTTCGACGGCCCCCTCATGTCCCCTTCCCTGGGCAGTGGCATAGATGTTTTTACTTTTTGAGGAAGTGGGTGTTGAACCGCCAATTGAACAAAAAGTATTAAATAAGAACGCATTTTTTTTTACAAGATCGCTTCCGAAAAAAGAAAAAGAAAGAAACTAATGTAAGCCACAATTGTTTTTTTTCTCCAATAATCGAGACAGGTTGATGTAGAATAATTAAAAAACTATGCATTAAAAATGCACAAAATCTTACTAAATGTGCATTTAGAGAATAATTGTTCTGGCCTTCCGATTAGCGGGGGGGGGCATAACATAAGTCCTTGCCATCCAGCGCGGGCCCCTAGACCTCATCCGGGGCCCCCGGGCTCCAGCCCCTGCTGCCCCTTCTCGTCGTCGGCCCTGATTATATTAGAAAATTCAGGTTCTTGCATTTCTCCTGTGGCTATGGACGCCCATATGGGGGGGCAGAGGGGGCTCGAGGCCCCTTCACTAACCGTTTCTAAAATTTGGTCTGCTATGCATTTACTTTCAAAAGTTTTAATCATATTTTGAAATAAGGTACTTTTTAGCTCATTACTAATTGTCAAGCAGTATCAATTATTTTCTAGCGTTTTGGTGTCTTGTACATTCACTAAAATTCTCGACAGCTTTGAGAAAGAGGTATTTTTTTCTCAGCCAGACGTAGTCGTTAATTTTCTACCCCTCCTAGAAGTACTTGTAAGGCGCCCATGCCCGCGGCTGACTACTATTAATTATGACGTCAACGTTATGACGTATCAGTTCATAAAACAACTCATCGTCAGTTACGATGCCACCATTGGGGGCATTATAAAAAAATTAAATTTTGATGGCAAAACTACAAGTAAAAAATTACAATTATGTCTGAAGGCAAAATTAGTATTTCCTCATTTATTTTTGTATTATGTGTTTACATTTCTTCTTTACGATAAAAGTCCTTATTCCAATTAATTTATTTTGTAGATTTTTTTTTTGTTCCCTACCCCTGAAATTAAATTCTAGCCACAGCTTTGATGAAGCTATAGCGAAAGGAGTGAAAATACAACTTTTGTCTCAATGGCGTCATGAACGTTCAACGATTACGAATTGATAAAAATCGTCTGGTGTGAACTTTAATCATCGTCACAGTTTATTCTCCAGTTATATAAACAAAAACAAACTTGTGCGAGAACTTTGTTTTGGGATCATCGATTGCTTACTATTTCCGGAATTTCCGATCAAGTATTCGTATTATTAAAAATGGCGTCAAGGGCCCGTTGTATTATTTGTTAACTTCCTGGCATATAAGCGTTGGAATGTCGTAATTTTGTTGGAACTTTCGGTAAATTGCTATTTGATGTGTTTACGAAGTGTTTTAATAATTATTTGTTTAAAGAGAAAGTACCAGGGTTTCCACTAATATGGAAAACACGGGAAATCGGGGAAATTTGAAATACAAAGGCCAAAGTCAAGGAAATTTGAAATTCATTGTTATAATAAATAGCTTATTAAAATAATTTTCCTGAACTGTGCTTTTCGTATTGCATTGTATGCTGCAAAGTTTGAAAAACTTGTACTTTTGACTAAACTCCCTCGAAAATTTTTTTTTTGCAAAAAAACTAACATGATTTATACAAAATTATGAAACCCATGTATATCTCAGTACAGGTTGTTTTCTAAATATGTACAGTAAAACCTCCCTACAACGATATCCGATATAACGATAAATCCCTCTACAACGATAATTTTTCTCGGTCCGTATAATAGTGTTGTAGAGAGGTTTTACTGTATAATGAACCCTCCCTATAACAATAACTCTCTCTATAAGGATAATTTTTCTCCGTCCGTATAATATTGTTGTTGAGAGGTTTTACTGTATAACTAAAACTCAAAAAATAAAAGTTTTAGCTAAATTATCCAATCTTCAAGGGATTTTGATCATACCATACTCGCTGCTGAGCTAACCTGGTACACTGTTAAGGCTACGACGACCTATTCACGACCGAGCAACGAGTATTCATTCGCGAATTGGCGAAAAATGAGATAGCCCTCAACATTATTAGACTATTTATCGCCTAATTTGGAATGCAGAAAAACGCGGTTGCCAAAATTCCACGCGCCAAATTTCCCGCCAAGCGAACGAAGTCCTCTGAGTGGTCAGTTACTTGAATGACGTCAGCGCTTGCTATAATGAGTCTTTTTCCTAAATTTAATAAATACCAGATTTTAATTACACAAACATGCCTATGTTTTATGTATTTGAGCAGTATGTTAATGTTTTATGTACAAAATGTATCTTCTATTAACTCTGTTAACGTAAGAAAGGGCGAACTATATTGCACTGGAGGAATCACACTTCTCTGCGCCTTGTCAGTATACCAGGTTGGCTTTGTCGCGAATATAGTCTTCTTTCCCGTGTATATATATATATATAGTCATATACGCTTTTTAAATGGAATAAAAGATGAAGCATCAGCTTTGCTATTGCATAGCTGCATATACTCGTTTATAATGGCCTCAGAACAAGCCAAAGGAAGATGTTGCTGTAAATATTTAATTAATGCAAGTTTTTAGTGTAAAGAAATGCATTTTTTAATACAGCTTTTGTATTTGTAAATTCACTGTAATTGAGTTTTAAACGGTTTTGGGGATTGTGATAGCCTATTGTAATAGCATTTGGGAAAATCTAAATAAGAAAAATACCAGAGTAATTAAATCGCTACAGATTAAATTTATAAAAATAATTGAAAAAACTAAAAGTTTAAATCAAATTATATTGTTTAGCAAATATGGTATTCGACTAATAGATAAGATATATGATTATAGTATATTAAAAATAATGTTCAAAAGAATAAAAGAAAATAAATATATAGAGAATATTGAATTAATAGATTATGGAAACAATCGAGCTTCCAGAGAAAAGGTCAATATAGACTACCAAAAATTAGAACTGAATTTAAAAAAAAAGGAATTCAGTATTCGGGCATAATGTGTTGGAATAAAATACCAAACACTCTTAACGACATAAATAATATTAATCTATTTAGAAAAAAAAATATTAGATTATTTGCTAAGAGGTGATTTTGCGCCATTACATTGTTAGGGTCCTCAGCCTGTTAAATCGTATGATTTTTACTTCACG
>QLNU02015003.1:25884693-25909527 GCA_006491805.2 Dysdera silvatica | reverse complement strand
TCCAGAGTCTGAAATCGCATAATATAGGTGAGAGGGGATTACCCATTTCCATGTAAGTTGTTTGTTGATAATAGACGCCATTATAAATGAAATAAGTGAAGTTAACACACATTGACTTCTTAAGGCCTAAGCAACCAAACCCCGGACTACAGTGAGCAGTGCGATCTGAGTAACTAATCCTTTGCACTGATGGGAGTCAAAACCGGATTAATGGCATACTGGGCGAATACGCTACCACATTGCGCCACCGGAGATACCTCTGAATAGAGATATCGTGGGGCTTTGGTACCTCTCCGCTATTCAGGAGGATCAAGGAATAACAAGCATTAGAAATTGAAGAGCGTTCGCTATTCAGAAGTGTTCGTTAGGGGAGAGAGGGTTTACTGCACTTTTTCCTAGGAAATTAAAAAATTTTATTTCGAATGAAGTTACTGATCTTACTTGAACCAACAACGAGATTGTATGAACATCCGAGTCTTGAACGTTAAAGAAGTAGTTAAAGACTGTATTATTCAGGAGAACTCTGAAAAGTTCGATGTGATTGTATTCAGGAGAGTTTAACATGCATGCTGCAACTACAGCCATATAACTTTCGAACCCTAAAACAAGAAACAGAAGCTCAGCACACACAACATTTATCAGTGTATGCAGTGAAATCTGATAATACTCTAAAGACCATAAAGAGACCGTTCATCGTTATAGAACACATACAATATATACACACATGCTTCCTACAATATATGTTAACATATAATTCAGTAACGCTTATGACATGCGTATGGAGAAATCTCTTTGTACTTAGTTACCAATGGAACCGACATCTCTAAAATCAATGTTATGGTATCAAATAAGTTTAGTACTATAATCTGTATGTATTTAAATAAATTATGCACTTTATCCTCGCATTTGTTGCAGTTTCCTGAAATGGAAACTAAAAATCCTTGACATATCAATTTATAGTAATAAAACTTTTTGAGCAAGTTAAAGCAATAGGACGGGGATCGATGATATGAAGAGCTTGCTGTTTTGATAAAAGACTAGATCGTGCATATTATGTTCGAAACATTTTGGAGAATCTCGTAATAAGCTATTTTTACTGTGGTGAGAAGGTGAACGGAGTTAGATAGGTTAGATTTTAATGAATAAAAAAAAGGAGAAGGTATAAAGAGTATATGGAAATGGCAGTAGGAGAGTGGAAACGCTGGGTGGTCGAAGATTGGAATAGGCGAAGCAGCTGTAGACAGGGTTTATGGTTCTGTGGCGCCAGTTTGAAAGTATTGAAAAATAGGGAAAAACCTTAAGTTGTCAAGTGCTTATGGGCCGCCATATATTCGAAGGTATAAAAGTTCCGAGTAGAAAAGTAGAGGAAGACCGTATGCAGAAGGAGGCGGAGACAGTTTGTAGTCAAGTAGTTTAAGGATCGTATGAGCAGTGGTTAGGAGGGTGGAGTTAATATGGAAGCGACACAGAATTAGTCAGGGTAGGAAGTGGAAACCTGGTATTGGTCAGAGAGGGTTTGAGTAACAGTTCAGACTTTGGGGGGGGGGAGTCAAGGAGGATTGGAATATAAGTGAGTCAAGGTGGTCGGTTTGAGTTGATCAGAAGGAGAGGTTGACGAGGGGAGTCCGAGGTTGGTTGACCCGAGATTTTGAAGAGGATATCGAGACCGCGAGGTTGGTAACAGGCCAGAGGACCTGGTCCCACAAACCAGGAATTCCCGGTAGGAACATTAGTGACGGTAGGTTTAGGTAGGAACATAGGTGATTGGTGAGCAACGATAAGCCAGAGAGTTGATGAGGAACCGTAAGGCAAACCCGCAAACCAGTTACAGCAGCGACCGAGTCGAAGCATAGGGGTGCCGGTGGAGAGAAGAGTTACCTTAGGAAAGATACAGGGAGAGCAGCGGGCTAGCAGAAAGCTAGTCGAGAAACGCCATATTATCAAACAGTACAGTCAGAAGTGGAGGGAGGTACCTGTCAGCAGCCGGGGCGACCAAGAAAGCCAGAGTGTAGAGCGACGCCAGCTGATTTAGCATTGGAGCTGTAGTGAAGGAAGGGCCGACCGCGCATCGAAAGTGAGCTTCGCCAGCAAGAGAGGACGACGGATCTGGAGAAAGGAAAACAGTATTGGCTGGTATCAAACCCGAAGAATTCACGTGATATCCACACGCGTCACCACTGAGTCATTGCAAAGCTCTAAATATTTTGTTACCAGTGTTATTTCTCGGGAACACAACATAACAATTACAAATAATTCAAATAATGCAATAAAAGACCCGAGAGAAGGCCTGGTAAGAAAACGCCGACGTCATCGTCAGTTTGACAATTCCCGGCCTCCCATTTGACACAGAAATGGGAACTTTAGTAATTAGGAAAAAATATATCGCAAGCTAAAAATAACGTTCGAAATTAAGCGATGGGGAAGAGATTAATTTTGACATACTTTTGAAAAGCTATAAGTTTAAATAGTAAAAAATATTAATTAAAATAGAGATCAACTGACAACCGTTTCCCAATAAAAATAATTTAAGTCGTGTCCGAAACAATCTTATAACCTGCAAACAGGTAATATTTGATGATCATGCGTCCAATGCGTGAGGACCCACTGAACTCAAATTAAAAATTCAACATATATGATGAGTATTAATTTCAATGTAATTGCTTTCTACATTTTGGAACTAACGTCTAGAAAGATTTAAATCTCGTATG
Organism: Dysdera silvatica; assembly: GCA_006491805.2. NCBI lineage: Eukaryota > Metazoa > Arthropoda > Arachnida > Araneae > Dysderidae > Dysdera > Dysdera silvatica. Next base: position 25,906,819 of record QLNU02015003.1, on the reverse strand, counting down.
AAAGGTATTTTCATTTATTTCTTCTCTCACCAGGAAACCACTCGATATGCGAGTTCTCGATTTGGTCGAGAGTGATTGATTGGAAGCTCTTATGAGGGAAGAAAATGAATGCAAATATCTTCCCAAATCTAACCAGTTAGGAGATACAAGCTGATTTGTTTTATGTGCAGAAAGAATCCATCCAGCACTACAAATAAATGAATATTTTTGTAAGTTCAAAGGAAAAATGGCAAACATGTTTCACTTTAGGATGGTTAATGTGCTAGCTTCCTAAAATAACTGGAACCATATTTTAATCGTGGTAGTGTATTTTTTAAATGGAAGTGTTCGAAGCATAAGTGTTTCCAGCACCAAGCACACCTAGGTAAGGGTAGCGTTGTGCAGTCAACGCAAATGTACTTGGTCAGGTTAAAGAAAAACCTGTTTAATTAGCCGGAAGGTATACAAAATGCAATGCAATTTTTATTTCCATGCTAAAATTGCATTTCTGTGCACAGAGAAAGCATGGCAAAACCAAAGTTATTGCTCTAGATCCCTTTTGACTAGGCTGGCTATTTTACTTTTGATTTTCTATTAAATACGCATGTTCCTCATTTCCTTTTAACTTTTCTCAGTTTTATGATTTGGTAATTTATCCCATTTATCAATTCTATATTAATTTATATTCCCTCCCATGTTTGTTCCTATATTTTCTGTTTTTAAAGTGCTACCTGATCTTGTATTTGGATTTTTGCATATATTTATAGTTTCGTTATATTTGCCGGTTTTAATGCTTACATGCATCAATATTTTGTATGTGTTTACTTCTATATTCATTATATTATTTTCTATTTTTATTTGTTTTATAATTTCTGTTAGTTTTATATCCTATTTTTAATAGGATATCATTGATTGTAACTTTTTTAAATTACTTCATTTACCTTACCCCATATATTTCCATAAATTATAATACATCAATGAAAAGTGGATTGTGTATTTTGAATAAGTCTTCTGAAAGATATATCGGCGTACATCGAAGATGCGAGAAGATAACTAGTTGTAAGCCAAGTGATGCAGTTTTACGATAGCCTCCCTGTTGGTAATATCCACATATGCACGATAAGTCTTCAAGTACTCAATTTTTTTACCAGGTGCTTATAGTCCTGGAGGAAGCATGCATCTAATGGCTGGAGGTACTTTGCCGTGCCCGGAGGAATAACCACGGTCTCGATATTTCCCCATTTTCTGCCAGCTAAATTTTGTGTCTGCCTGGCTAGACCACGAGTCCAGTACTAGGAGAGTTGTCATCGCCAATACTCCTTGATCTTTTCGAAGTATTCTCCAGTCAATTGTTTTGTGCTTTTGCCAGATTTGGAGCAGCTGATGAACTAAAATACATCTGGAGCACCTGATAAACATTTATTCAACATTATTTTAGTGTATCGGGTGAAATGTTGTAGGATGGATACTTTCTATACATAAAATCAGCCTATAAACTCCTAACTGGTTGGATTTGGGAGGGTACTTCCATTTGATTTTCTTTCCTCATGACAAGAACATTCCCTCGACACCACTCTCGACAACATCGAGAACTCACCTTGGGTGTCGACAACATTGAGAACTCACCTAGTTAGTTACTCCGGGAAAGCGGAATTAAGAGGTCAATTTCGATGGTACGTTCTAATATTGCGACTAGTCATACAAGTTCGGCTTAGCACTCATTCTTAAATTCCCGTATGTATAGTGATCAATGCTCAGTAATTACAGTAATTATAGAAAGTAAATATTAAAGATTACCATGGAGTCGTCCATTCCTACGCTGAGGACCCACATGCGAATCAAGCATCTGATACACTATCTTGAAGTCCGTTGATCGAGTTTGATTTGTAACACACAATGCAAGAAAGACGCCCGGACTAATATATTCCTTTTTTAATGTTTCGTCTGCTTGCGTTCTTAAAATATCGACCAAACTGAAGCCAAGGAAGTTCCGTGGGTTTCCACAAGAAGCTACCAAAGCATTCACATACTGAGCGAGCTTATGAATGGAAAGTGCACTTCCAGACTTGTTCCTAGGAAAAAGGTTAGGATTAAGAAAAGCTTTCAGAACTAACGTTGAGAAAATTCACCTAACATTTGAATTGCATAGTGTTTCTGAAACCCTTCCTGTTTCAGCTTTGAGTATGAAATCACTATCCCTCGCTTTAAACCTAACACCCGATGTGGTACTTTTGTGGCGCCTACGGCTATCTACGAACTCCTCGTCTGCTGTCGTCTGGGCTTCGTCTAACCCACAAATCAACAATCGAATACCCCCTTTCTCTTCCCCCCCCCCCAACTATGTGGCGGTTAGTTACGCTGTCTGATTACAATGCAGCCTTCCCAACTTCTCCCTTGTCCACTCTACTTCACGAGGTGGTACTTGTTTTACTGCAATTGAGAATAAGTCTTAACTATTTTTCCCCGCTATGGGCTTCTGTTATCCATTCACTTTCCTTTTAAGACGACCACTTACCTTTGCTATAATGTATCTGCACCATAAGTATCCGACTAGTCTATTAATAACTGTATTGTAAAACTTAAGTTTTAACGTTCGGTGGAGCATAGCGACATTTCGTACAGATGGCGCTGTTCGTTATGAATCGATTGAGGCAAACTTCAAATGAACACAGTGTTGCCATGAAATGATAAAACTCCATGGTCACTTGACTTACTTTTTTGGCGAAAGACAGCAACAGGAAACTGGCAGATACGTGCCACGACAGTAATGTTTAATATGTAGTGCTATGTCGATTTTACGTCATCCAAATGTTCATTCAAAACATTTGCGTTCCAATGTTTATGAACACTACCTACCAGCAAGCGCGGACACAAGGGTCATAGGGGTCATGACCCTCCCCAAAATATTTTTCCTGTGAAAGTTCCAATTTTCATGATAAATGAGGAGTGCTATTCCAAGACAATGGCAAATTCTATTCTTGACCTCACCCAAATAAAAGCGTGTCTACCTCTACCTGCGAGTTCGTTGGATGGGTTCGGGTCTCCAGTAAGCGTGTGAATCTTACAAGGAGAGTACAAGAAATGATAATGGAAAATGTGCTTCATTTTAGTTTTATAATGGAGTATAAACGTTTCAATAAGAAAATTTACCTAAATTTCCAAGGTGGGAAGTTGCAGCCCCATCACATTTGGCGACAAAAGATTATTTTCGCCAAATTTGGCTTGATGCGCTTTTTATTTACAGCAGGAACGGCGAGATACTTTTGAAGCGATGCTGCCAAAAGGATGAACAATCCTTCATTCGCGATAAAAATATTGATTTTGATTTCATGAAAATTTATGCATGTATTTTTAAAATATTTAGAACTTCGTTAGTGGATAGATGCCTCGTAGTTAGATAGAAAAAGGGGAGCAAATAAAGTGCAGTACGCATGCATTAAAGTAATTATCATTCAGTATGACCCGTTTCCATCCGTCTTGCAGTAGATTAAACCAGAGGAATTGCATCGACGAGGGATTAGAGGTAAAAATCTTGTAATGCTGTTTCAACATCTTGTGCAGCATTAAAGGTTTGAAGGATCAAGGAATTTTATAATGATCGAAAAAGATAGTAATTCGGAGGAGTACGGTTCGGAAAATATGCTGGATAAGGCAAAATTCTCCAAGCACAGTCAAGTTGTCATTTCCGAGTGACTAAAGCGACCTGAGCTCTGGCGTTACCGTGCAGAAAGACAACGGCTTTACGAATGACAAGTGCTGGCTGCTTACAAATCAGTTTTTTTGCTTCAATCTGTCCAACTGTTATTAGTATGTCAGAATCAATGGTTTGCTCATGTGGGAGTAATTCCTAGTGAATTATTCACTTCGTATCTCATCATAGACTTAACAAAACCTTTGAGATGCAATCCTGCTTTCATGGTGGATGGAGTACGCTCTGCTACGGCGATATAATCCTCCAAATTTCCACATTACGGTGCAATACCCATTTATCACTACCCATTACAATTCGCTTTGAAAAATTGTTCATTTCTGGAATGAGAAAGCAAAGGAACACAGGTTCTGTTTTCTCTTGTTGCTTTTTTTTGAAAGATTATGTAGAAGCCACTGATCCAGATTTGTGACGAACTCGCGTGCGTGCATTTGTCTTTTAACTGTTCTGTGTATACGGATAGTTTCCGCTAATTCCTCGGTAATTGGACATGGGGCATTTGGTATGGCTTTTTCCAGATTATCCTTAGAAGTCACTGATGGACATCTGGAAAGTGATTCATCTTTACAGCTTCTGTCATTGTCTGATTTTCAAAAATTAGCAACGACATGTGCTATAGCCAACCGCACCCTCCCCGTACACTCGTCGCATATTTCGGCATGCTAGGGCTTCGGTATTACCCGTATCAAACTCTTACAATAAATCAATGTCTTATATGCTCCTCATCACTTTCTATTTCAAACCATTTGGGATTTATTTATGAATGATTTACTTTTACAACCACGTTACCTTTATATGCTGTCTATATACTTCATTGGCTGAAAACTCCAGTCCTCACAGCGTCATCTACAACATCAAACCCACACGTATCCTTTGCATCTCCGAAAATAGGTTGAACTTTTGCATACACCCAATATTAATACATTCTGAGCACAGGTATTTAAAAGCTTATTAAACTCTTCATACCCAAATTAATTATAACTTATAAATTATATTTGCATGTTTTACAAACTAAATCATCGCTTAAGATAAACGCATTAAGAAGATAAATTTATCGTTTGAGACAAATTACTTTCACTTGCCCTACGAGCAACGATACATTTATACACAACCAAGGTCGGCTGAATTTTCATAACTCAAAAACAACGAGACGTTCTGAGTTAAGGTGACAATTAAGTTGACTGAAACCAAATTAACTCGAAAGAGCCGGAAGACTGATTATAACCACTGGTTAATAATAAAGAAATCTGAATCATCAAAAGATATGTTCGCTCTAGGATTATACGATGGGTCACCTGAGTTGGGATTAATGGGGTTGAACCACCAAACCCTTTACATATGATCAAGCTTGCAGTGAAGCAAGCTCATCGCAGATAAAGACAAGGTCTATATGCAGCGATTCACTTGTTGAGGTTCAGGATTCATAGATATTTGTGCTCTATGGCGCGAGGTTAGATAAGGTCATGCTACATCTGTTTTTTTTTTGAGAAATCCAAACCACTCTTCTACGGAATTAATTCCTCTAGTTAAAAAGCTGTGGATGGATTGGCTGGTTGAATTTCTTATGAGGCAAGGATAGCAATTACCATTCTGTGCCAAAAGAGGTAACACTGTTTTAAAAATCAGTAGAAAAAAAACCAGCAAATGTTCAATACCACACAAATTCATATCCTTTTTTGCAGGATTGGGAAAATGTTACCGCAACGTCACTAAACGACTGATTTATGGTTAGTATGATGGTTGACGAACCTGACTAAGTCCATTGCTATGTCACTCAGCAACTGCTGAGTGGCTAACTGGATTTCAGCTTTGTTAATTAGCTTCGTCTGTGCAAGCCTTAAAGCAATTAATGCTCGAGGAGTGTCTTCTTCCCAAGCATAGTCAGAGTGTCGTTGAGAAAGAATCCATCTTACAGCATTTTCTGTAGCTAATGGCTCACTGAGGTGTTCTTCTATATCTGGGATAATCGTGAAAATATCGTCGTTCTTCGGTCGGCCTAAAAAGAAAGTAAAAAATCTGTTCTTAAACGATGTCTTCAGATGAAATTTTTAAACAATATGACATTATAATAAAACATTTAAACACTACGACAGTTCAAATTATTTAAGTGGATGACGATCGTTTCGGCAGTGAATGACTGCCTTTGTCGAATCCAGTTACAAAAGTGAAGGTAAACTATCAACTTCAGCGCGCTTGGCGTATAAACATATCGCCCGATTAACAAGATTGGGGTCTCACAACTCAAAGATCCCGTTCCTGACCGTTTTAACTGTGGAATTTATAACATCCAATGTGAGTGTGGAAGAATGTATATCGGACAGACGCATAAGGCTTTACAATTTAGGGTAAAGGAACACCAGAAACATGTTCAAAACCAAGAACTTCATAAATACATATTTATATATTATTTCGCCATAGCACAACATAGTTGGAATACCGGGCACAAGTTTGCGTTTCCCGATGCAAAAATCATCGCTAAAGTTGTTTCGCCTTCGGATCTGGACTTTTTCGAGGCCTACTACATTTTTTATCAATAGTGACTGTGGTTAATGACACTTTTGACAATTTTTTTTTTGCCTAATGTGTATAAAAAGCTGTTCACCTCCATTTAATATGTTCTCCATAAAGATGACAGCACGTGTTCATATGCCAAGCGCGGTGAAGTTGATAGTTTACCTTCACTTTTGTAATTGGATTCGACAAAGGCAGTCATTTACTGCCGAAACGATCGTCATCCACCTAATTAAATAATTTTAACTGTGGTAGTCGTGTTTAAATGATCTATTATAGTTTTAGCCCAGTGTTTCACGTTACTAATTAATATGACATTGTTATTAATACGTAAGTTGTTCAAGAAGTTTTTAGATACTCATTGGAAAAATCAAGTTCTTAAGTTTTCGGACCATCGTGTAGCTTAAATCCTTAAAAGACGGATGGCAACAGTTAAGAGTGACCCGATCATATTCTGTATCTGTGAGAAAGCGAAGATCGCGCATATTCTTGTTTTCACAATCTTATTGAACAGACAATTTTGGTATGCTATTTTTTTATGTTTTTTTTTAAAGGGTTAAAAGTAGGTGCATTTTCAAATTTTCGCGACAACATTTCCAGATGTTTCTCTTTGGCTTGACACAATTTTTACTTCGTACACTGGGTTTAAGTGGGAGAAAAGGGTCATTAGAAGCCAACACAAAAAGTGGAAGGCTGTTGAACAAATTTAATCTCTCGTGAGAGAAGATCCATAAATTACACGTAAGGAAATTACAAGGACTTTAAACAGAGTTCCGGAGCCGTGAATTCGAAATTTCATGGAAACATTTTTCTCAGAAAGCGATGTTCCCTTTTCAATCATCTGAAGACCCATAAATTCTGTCCACCAGCACTGTGCATCTGGCAGTACCTAACGGCACCCTCTTGATATACACAAACAAAAATATGTACGCTTTGCTATGCATTTAGCACGAGTGATTTGACAAAACGAAATTTAGTTTAGTTGACAGAACACGATTTCTTTTAATTGAACTGATTCGGTGTCATCTCAAGCCCTGTTATTCTGATGAATGGCTGCTTAAGTCGCGTCATTTATATTCAGTACGTATTTTATTACTCAGAAAAAAAAAATCAGTCATTATAACAGATTTTATTGCTATATACGACGTCATAACCAACACATTTATTGGAATGTAGAATAAGAAACTAAACTTAAAAATTCCGTCGTCACATGCGGTTGGTTATTATGAACAATTTTCACTGTATATTTGTGTACGTTTTTGTACAGGCATAGGAAGAATACGTCAAAAAATTTTTTGAACATTATTCTCTCAATTTACACTCACCACACGAGTCCTCGTCAGACCCATCTGCACAGTCTACGTGCCCATTGCACTTCTTGAACCTCGGGATGCATTCACCATTGTCACATTTAAACTCATTAGTATCACAATCTTTCTTTGCTAGAAACGAAATAAACTATCACAAACTTTTACAGGCAGAGTTTAACATGATTTTAGAATGATAGGTTAAGCAACAACTGTTTTTAAAGGATTTCATTAATTTACACTTACCACACAAGTCCTCGTCAGATCCATCTGCGCAGTCTAAGTTTCCATTGCATCTTTTGAATTTTAGTATGCACGCACCATTGCTGCATTTAAACTCATCAGCATCACAACCTTTGCTTGCTAGAACAAAGGGAACTGTCACTGAACTTTTATAAACAGAGTTTAAGGTGATTATTCTAGATTGTTAAGTACTGAAAGGTACTATCCTTCTCAGGGGAAAATTGGCACACAGTGGTCAACACAGAAAAGCCTCCGGGGGAAAGCTTGATCTAGTCCTCGATGGCCTAGCGGTCAAGGAGCTCCGGGATAAACGAAGAGACCCTAGTTTGAATCTAGGTCGAGGACTTTCTCCTATAACAAAGTTATAGTCTGAGCCGAGAAGCGTGAGTGTTCGAATTATCACGTATTGTTAAGTGCTCTTGCTTGGGGGAATGGATCCGATCACTGAACGCAACCCAACTACGATGCACTCACAGGAGATAATCCTCCCGGGATTTGAACCTACAAGGTCAACTTATCGATCTCTTCATTATATATTCTGAACCTAACCCAACTATGATGCCTCATAGGGGATTATCCTGGAATTTGAACCTATAGGTCAGCTGTTATTGATCTCATTAATTGTTCTAAATTACTAAGCACCATCGACCAAGGGATAGATCAGTGGCTGCACGTACCTCAAAAGCAACAAGGGTAGCAGCGAGATTATAACTCTAGGATCTAAACCCAGTTCACATGCAACTATTTTTATTGTAATTACCGGGCACTCCAAATTGGAAAATATAGAAGTTTTTTTATTCTTAATATACAGTTATACAGATACTGCATAGTACTTTCAAACCCAATTGAGATTTGAATGATTAGCCTTTAATTTCAAATAAATTATGTTTGCCTTGAATTGTCCTAAAACTTTCAAGCTTTTAATACAAACGCGATTAGTTACTTTGTAGATATTTGATCTTGCCTTATGAACTTAAATGGTGGCTATCCTTAGCAGCATAGGCAGAAAGTTCATAAGGGGGTTATAGGCTTAATGGGAGGGGTTACAGAGCTACAACTCATATATTCCTATGTTAAATATACAAAATTTCATTGCAATGGGGGTTACAACCCCCAAATCCCTTCTGGCTATCCTTAAGAATTATCAATTATGGCTTACTTATAGGGCAACTCTCTTCGTCTGATCCATCCGCACAATCCGGGATTCCATCACATCGTTTGGAAAAGTGAATGCAATCTTCGTTTGCACACTCAAATTCGTGCTGGTCACAATTATCACTGACTGAAACAAAAAATATTAACGGAAATTACGTTCTGAAATTTAGAACTTGAAACATTGTTTTATGGCGCAAAGGCGAAAGGTTGTGCTTTGCCGAAACCTGCAGTTCCCTGAGGAATCTGAACTTATGACCTAGGAAATCCATCTCTGGGCTATAGTGTGCAGTTAGTCTGCAAGTGTTCTATTTTTGGCACTGATGGGAATTGAACCCAAGTAAACAGCACATTAGGCGAATGCATTACTACTACACCACCACGAAGACAGAAGTTGAAATTCCTGTAATTAAATCCTTCATAGTTTCCTTTTATTGATAAGGACATATGGCTATAGTTGGAGCCTCTAGAATTATAGGCCGACGCATCAGTCGCTATTTTGTTATACACTTCCAGTATCATTCATCTTATCGAGCAAAAATTTTTCGGCGGATTATGCTTATAATCAACTTTAGGGACGAATCTACATTATTTGATAAAGTAGAAAGGACGTCTTTAAGGATAATAAATAGTTTAAAATAAAGTTCTCTAGCTCAACAAGTCATCCATATTGACAAATTAAAATAAGTACAAGTGGTGGCTTCTAAACGGCGGGAACAACACTTTGCATGACATACCTGATGATTGTGTGGAAACGCTTTAATGTAGCGGCATGAATGAACACCTGATTATATAATCTTTGAATCATTTTGATTATTCCGGCGCAAGGATATCAATGGTCATACTGCGCGCTGAGGCCCAATAGCTGATCCAGAAATCTTTCAAAAGGAAAGGCGATTGGTTATTACCGATTTTTATTTTTAGTGGCATCAATATTTTTCATTTTACTTTCCATAATATAATCCCAGCTCAGGGGCGATCGCTTTATCCCACTCTTAAGGTCCGACGGGCTGGGACCTACAGTTGCGTTCAACCTCTTTCCAGGTGGGGAGATGAACTCCGGCAGTGCACTACAGAAGGCAGTTTTCATTAAGCGTTCTATTTCAGCAACGCTTCTGGGACGGGAATCGGATTATCGTATAGATGGTATCTGAAACCTTTTGTTTGAGAGTTGAAGGCTCAATGCGTTTCAAAATTGCGCCAATCTGACCTTATCACGGCAGTATTTTTTTTTATCATGGCGCGAATTTTTTGTATGTACGTTGTAAATATGTTATCTGTTCAGATTTTACTTTTAAAGTTTAAAATTTAAATTCCAGAACAGATACAGCGATCGATTGGATATAGCGAAATTGGATATATATTTTCTCTTGGTTCCAATACCGTTATATATAAGCCTGCTGTAATTACGCAGGTCTCATTTACGCTACAAGGCGCCCAAAAGAAATTTGTCTAGGCACCCACGAACGAAGTCTTAATCCGGCCCTGGTTGATTGAATCCCGGTTCACGGTATGCTACGTAAACGCGATACCACATCAGGAGCTTAGGATCTACATTCAGACAGGCCCAAATATCAATCGTGGCGCCATCTTTTACAATTTTTTTTAAAGTTCCAAACGAAAAAATTCTTTACTTACGACATGACGTCTCGTCTGACTCGTCTTTGCAATCGTCCACGTCATCACAAAGGGCCGACTTTGGAATACACCCGCCATCATCACAGCGGAAGTGTAGCGCATCGTCACATTGTTTAGCTAAATAAAATATAATTAAATGTTTACAAAAGTTGATATAAAGAAATAGTGTGCACACGGCTAGCATTTCGTACTAGCCAGTGCTAGATTAAGGTTTCGATTTACAGAGGAGCTGCCAGAAGCTAAGGAAATACGATTTGGCAACACAACTTAAGCTTAGGACATACAAAAGAAATACTAACAAGGGAACCACTTAGACTGCAACGTGCCGATTTTGATAAGAGTGGTACCATTGGATAGGTCTTGTCATGAGAAACAAAAAATCCAATGGAACTACCCACCCGAATCCAACTACTCAGGAGCTACAAGGTGATTCGTACAATCCATCCATCATACAACCATTCCACTGACAAGCAAAAAAATATCCTGGAAGCTTTGTTGTATTGCATAATATTTTACTGTATATGTTGACTGGAGATGTGTTTTAAAATGAATCAGGAACTAACTCCTCACCTGATCCTATGGGATGAATAAAGGGCATGGGCAGAGCCTAAGGAGGCAGTTTTCTCAGGTACTCAACCATGGAGAATTATAGCGGTACTTGTGACTCGCGTTCCGGGAGCGCGATTCAGGGAAGGTGGCACGCACCCTTATGGCATACGAAGTCGAGCCCAATCATGAAGGTATCGTTGGTGAGCCTTTTTGATTAAGGCGATAGTCGTCAAAGGATTATCAGCAAGCTTCTTTGTAGTCTTTCATCCTATTACGGAGATCCCAGTTACATAAATATAGCCACAAGTCATTAGCTGTCGCTTGTTCAAGTTAGGGAAGGATTTGATTGACAACGAGTTCCATTACTCTCTCGATGTTACAATTGACGACAACATTAAGGAGAATTAGTTCACAATCAGTGTCACAGAAGACACTGATTGTGAACTCCCAGAGCAAAAAAGCAGATGTTTAAATGAAAGAGGCATCAATTACAACCATGAGAAAAACAATTATAGCTTATGACATGGCAAAGAAAAGGAGGGCCGCTCAGAACATTTCGAGGCAAGGTAAAAAAGCCATACAATTTTCGGATGGAGGGAATATTTGGAAAAGGGCGGTTACGGTAAATTAGAGGTCAAAGAATTACGTGTGGTATAAATTCAAATACCATCGCCGCTAATTAAAAGTCACTCTGATCGTAACATAGAAATGTGGGCTATGAACAAAGCATTTGAAATCTAGAGTGAAATTTTTATTTTAGGATTCAAAAATTCAATCCACCACCGTCAGATCTGTGCAACAAGAATGTTTCACACTAACACAGGAAATTTACTAACAAATGTGAAACCCAGCCATTTATAAAATGTGCCTGGTGTGAAGAATCCCTTTGATTCAAACACTTACCTTGAAAGGTACTTTCACCAATGAGCAGGTGCTCAGTAAAACGTAATAAATGGACACGCTATCCTATGGTTTATCACGTAAACTAATCGCCAAATTTGTGACATAGCGGTCGAAGTATAAGACTGAGTCCACACAAATTCGTACTATTCTCTACAAAAAGTACATTTCTTTAATTGCAATATGAACCAAAATTTTGGCTATATAAATAACAGTAGAAAAGCGTGAAAATTATAGAATACATTTCAAGTATTTTTTTTTCAAGTTTTTTAAGGTTCGAATCCGGGATAAAGATGGCGCCTCTTTTCCCCTCCAAATATGAAAGAAACTAGTTTGAGCTACTTAAACGTGGGTGGAAAAAAAATGTATAACAATTAGTTTACTCTGAAGTTATTGTTGATTGTTCAAGAAATTGGGAAGTTGTCCCCTGCTGCGGTATTGTTTTCCCCAGAAACTGAGGGCATTTTAGCCAGGCCCTTATATGAATTTTGGCGCCTTTGGCGCAGTGCCGAATGAAGATTTTTATAAGTCCTAAGCGCGAAAAATAATGGGCCCCCGAAGAAAAGGATTCTTATGATATTTAGTCAACAAATCATGCGTTTTTCTTTGTTCATTATATATCTAAGTTCATCAATGAAAATTTCTTGACTACTTGTAAATACTAAAGTAACGTTTAAATTTAGAAAACACCAGGCCTCGCCAACACCACAGCTCCACGCAAAAATACAGAAGGGCCCAATAAATGAATGGCATTTAGCATTTTAGACCATAAATGCATTTATAAAAAGGTTTTTTTCAAACGAATTGTATGTATAAATTGGTGTTTTTATGGCGCAAGGGTCATTCTGCGCGAATTTATGTATAAAATTCTATCATATTTACTTACTGAAATTCCCAGTGTCCGAACAGTAAGCTTCGTCAGAATTATCATCACAGTCCTCAAATCCATCGCACCATTCAAATCTGTGTACACACTGACCATTGTTGCATAATAGTTCATAGGATTCGCAAGGTTTTAGAGTTGGCACTAGGTTAAAAACAAACGTTATTGATCACTGATAATAAATACAGTAAAATTATCTAAACGGACACTCCCAAGTAACGGACATCCATTGAACGGACAATTTTCCATTCCCCAATTCCACTGTTAACCCCCCACAGACCTTCCCAAATAATGGACAGATGTTTAATTCCTGAGGTGTTTATCTGCTTTTCCAACTGTACTTTTAACGAATTTTTATAAAAACAGGCGTTCTTATTGGTAAGCAAAATCCACCATTTTCAGAGTAGCACAGATTTTGTTGCTCATGTAACTGATTTAGTTCCCCATCAATTTAATGTGTAGTGTTGTGTCTAATTATCTTAGGTACGATTTTATATTTTGTCATTTCAAGTATTTCTATACTTAGGCGGTCCCAAATCATGAACAAATACAAGCATAGGTATGTGATGTGACATGCAGAGCCGGATTTGGATATTGTTTTAGTTAACTAATTGTTTTAATCAATTAACTTAATTGATTTATTTTTATTTAATTTACTTAAAGTTTAAATTCAGTTAATATGTGATTATATAGGTATTCCTACTTCAATAGCAACTAGCGAAATCAATCGCTATCTACGATGATTAAAAATAACTTGCCACGGAATCAAGACCCCTTTGTGATGGTGGAGATCCAATTCTCTAATCTCCCCAAATCTATCCGAGTTTGCCCTGCGGTGGCGCAGTGTGGTAACGCGTTCGCCTAGTGCGCCGTTAATCCGGGTTCGACTCCCAACAGTGCAAAGAACGCTTACTCAGAGATCTCATAAAGATCGCACTGCTCACTGTAGTCCGGGGTTTGGTTCCCTAGGCCTTAAGAGGTTCGGATTCCTCGGAAAACAGTAGGTCCCGGCGCAGCATGACCACTGTAGTCTTTGAGCCGTAAAACAAACAAACGACATCTATCCGAGTTAGCTAAAAGAAAATTCAACTTTGTGGCAACATCAGCGCTTTGCGAAAGAGTTTTCTCAAAGTCTGGTAACATTTTAACGGATGGAAGAAATCGGTTGGAGCCTTTTCATGCCGAAAGATTATTGTTCCTAAATGCCAATTCATATTTAATGGAATAGATTTTTTATCCATGTATATTAATTAGTACAAGTATTAATATTTTTACATTACTGAGCTTTACACATGAAAAATTCTGAATACATACATGTGTATAACTACATCAGCTGAGAATACACATTTGGTATTTAATTAGTTCCACATTGTAACCTTTCAGTATGTTTTACCAATTAATTTACAGCAGTGTCAATATTTTTTGCTGTATTTCATTACTTAGAATTAGTTTTTTAAACTTTCTTTGATTTTTAAAATCGTGTATTTTTTAAAATATCTAAAATTCAGTATTTTAAAACCTTACTTTTTCCGTTTAGTTTTTTTTCCAAAAGGATTTATTTTTATGGAGTTGACGCGACGTACTGTTACGGATTGAGCGTTGAAATGTGTTATCGTTAAGTTCCTCAATTCTCATAACATCTGAAGCAACGCATACGTTCCAGTCACCGATGACTGAAATCACCGGTGATTGGAACCTGTTACGTGATTGGAACAGGAACGTTGGAACAGGTTATTCAAAAATAACAGTTTGGTCCATCACTAATTACCACACGTTTTCAAGATATGAAAAGCTTCATTTCTTTCATTCCTCACTGAAACAATTGTAAACGTAGTTCCAACTCGTAATACACTAGGTTTGAAAATTTAGTTTTAAATACGTTGCTGTGTTCAGCTACATTATACAAGAGTGGAAAATATACTGTACCAAACACCTGCAGTTTTTCCGAGTAATTTGCATCTCTTAAGCCCGTTAGGGAACCTATCCCATGAACTTTAGGGGTCATTTATTTATAGTGAGCTTTTGTGCTGACAGAAGCAAAAAGGACTTTTCAATGTTTTTGTTGCCAGACAATAGAAAACCATTCCCTGTTGAAAACTTGCGGACATTTGTTTTTGTACATTACCATTCTTCAATAATGAGAAACCTTTAGTTTGCCATGACAAACCGAACATTAGAATTTAGTTTAATTTTTAAATGGAGCATTTAGTATTTTAGAGCATAAATTCATTTTTTTTTTATAAAAAGTACTTTCAAACGAGTTTTGAGTATTAAATTCTTTCTCCAATCATTATACGTTGACTTACTGAGATTTTCAGAGTTCGGACAATAATATTCATCAGAATCATCATCGCAGTCATCAGATCCATAACACCATTCATTTGTGCATACACACTGACCACTGTTGCATGGTAGTTTATAAGATTCGCAAGGTTTTAGAATTGGAAATAGGTTAAAAACAAACGTTATTGATCACTGAAAGCAAATACAGTAAAACTGTAAACGGACACTCCCCAGAAACGGACGTTTATCGAACGGACAATTTTCAAACCCCACTCTTGCCCACACGGAATTAAAACTTAAGGAAGGGCCCTAATGCTCGTTTTCTATGCTGAAGTATATTATCCCTGTACATTTATCTGATTTCCCGTCCTCATTTCCGGTTGCCGGCGTCCTACAGTTTTCCGAGGAATCCGAACCTCTTAAGACCTAGGGAACCAACCGACGGACTACAGTGAGCAGTGCGATCTTTGTGAGGTCTCCGAGTAAGCGTTCTTCGCACTCTGTTGGGAGTCGAACCCGGATTAGCGGCGCACAAGGGGAACGCGTTACAACACTGCGCCACCGCAGGGGTATATGCCGTCGTTCTTATGGAACTCAAACTTAAGTTTTAATCCCGTGGTCGTTCTAAGTTATATAAAAACCTCGATTCATGAAATTTGTTTAATATGAATGCGATTTTTTATAGCATATGTTCAATTTATGAACAGATATTGAAATTACACTTACTAAAACACACAGGCGAACTTATAAGCAAAAGCCAAAATTTTAAGAGTAACAATGATTTTACTGAACATATAACTGATTTAGTTCCCCCTTAATTTAATTTGCGTAGTGTTATGTCCAATTATCTTACATATGGTAATATTTATATTGTTTTGTCACTTCAAATAAATATTTCCACATTTAGGTATTCCACACCATTCACAAATGCATAGGTATGTCACATGACGTGCGGAGCCGGATTTAGGTACAGTGAAAATCGGTTATAACGACCTTCAAGGGACCGTGCAAATTCAGTCGTTATAAACGATATCTTTTTAAAATCATAGTACAGTAATACAGTTTAGAGTTCTATAAATCATTTTAATAGAAAAATAATGAACCGTTTTGTTTAAAAATATACTTAATTATAATGAATTACCGTATATATGTGGGTTGGGACACCCATCCCTATACACCAGACGCCATGAGTGTGTAGACAGTGACGGTAGCGCATGCGTGGAAACGGAAAAGACTGGGAGACGTGAAGCAACAGAGGTGGACGTTGGACGCAAGGCAGAGACGCTTACGTTGACATAGGAATAGAGCGGATATTACCATTGCGACGACATACTTATGAAGAATTAGGATAATTTGTGTTATGTGCTTTAATGTAGAAGACACAACATTGTAACTATGTGAAGTAGCTGTAGCAATTATTCATTAAAGGACATAATATTTATCCATAGAGTTCTTCATCTTCATTCTAAAGCATAAGTCCCACAAATGGGGGCTTGGCCGGGATGAACTAAAACATAAATAGTTATACGTTAAAAAATTGAACGTTTGAAAAAAAGAAGCGAACTTCGTTGGTAAAACAATGACGGGACGACGAGAAGACTCTGGATAAAGACGACCTCTGAGCTGCTCAGATGACATCGTAAACTATGCAGCTATTCTTTACCGGCGACGGAATGTTTGTGTTGTGTGTGTGCCATAGTGACATGAAAGACATTCAAGACTTGATGAAAACATTTGTTGGACAAACAACGGCATTTACTGGAAGACTGGCATTGGAAGTGACGTGGACAAACTGTAAATTACTTTCAAAACTTTTAGAATGTCGTCCCTAGCTAAAGCGCGTAAAGATGATTTGATTAAATTGGTAGAAGAGTTAGGGCTTACTATTCCCGAGAAACCTGAAATTGCGACTTTAAAATCAGTAATTGTAGACGCCCAAAATTATGAAGAGTTCGTCAAATCAGTACTTGAAAACACAATTACTGAGAGACTAGAACAGGCAGAAAACTTAAAATCCGAACGTGAATTTGAGTTTAAAAATTAGTAGCGGCCGCAAATACCCAAATTCTCAATGAAAATTTTCAGAGTCATCCCATAAGAAAAGTGGCAAACAATGATTTATTCAAACTCATAAAATCGATTTGATGGGAACGGCGAATTGAGTATTTATCTAGAGGAATGGGTGGCATACTTATTAGGTCTAAATCCACTAGAAATAGTTCAAATAATAACGAGAGAACCAGCTAAAGTGGCAAATGATCATGACCATGTAAAACAAATACTACTTAAACGATTTAAACTAACGCCACAACAATTCCAATTAAAATTCTTGTCACATAAAAAAGTGAGTACGTCCACGTGGAAGGATTATGCGTTCGAGTTAAGTAATTTTTCTCAAGAACGGATTGAGGGGTTAGACAAATTTTGAAGACTTAAAAGAGCTAATAGTAACAGAGCAGATAAGAAAGTACCCACTGAGATTCGTGAACATTTCGTGGATGAATGGTCGAAGGTAACGAAAATAGACTATTTGGTTAATAAACTTTATGGCTATGAACCATCCCGGCAACCATTTATAAAGGTTGCAACACACCATGAAACTCGAAATCAAAGAGAAAATGTAAAAACATTCATCACTAAAGATTCAACAGAAGTTAAACACCAATTCTCTCCTATCCCACAAAATAAGAATAAGCAAAACCTCATCTGCTATAACTGTTCCGATCGAGGACATGACTTTTATATTTGCATTCGCTTGACAAGGCCTCCGCTGTTTTAAATGTAATTTTTTTGGCCATAAGGCAAATAATTGTTCCGAAAAGAATCCATGGTCACAGAACAGAAATAATCGCACTTTCATTCTGCACCCAAAAACTCCAAAAGAACGTAAATATTTTTGATAAACAATTTGAAACCTTATTGGATACGGGTAGTGAAGTTACAATGATGAAAAAAAAAAAAAAGACTCCTATCAATTAATTGGATCTCCAAACCCCCATCTCTAGTAGAAATTGGGAACGAAGCAATAACACTTCTAGGATTTTTTTTTTTTTAATACAGACATAATCATGGGCGAAAACAAGGTTAACACCAACATTTATGTTCTTGAAATCTAAATTGTGAAATATTTGTAGGAATGGACCTATTAGGTCAATTAAATTTCACTTTTTCTAAAAACGAATGTCCCAAGCATACCAACTACGTTAGAGTTGTTTGTAATACCGAGAAGCAGTAAGTGGGCGTGGAAAGCCATAAAATCCAAAGAGGAACAGCGGATGCTACGAATGTTTACACAAATAGTAAACAAACGGCGGATACAAATTCCCCTTCCGCGACGAACAGACAACCGGTAAGGCCACATGCAAGGGTAGTGGTTAACCAAGGCGATAATTCTCTCTTCCCCTAAAGTACTCCGTTACAGCTCGCGAAGTCGAAAACATACACAGAAATGAAGCTTCATTTGCAACTACGGATAACTATCATTTTAATGGCGGACGCCGTAGATTTTCAACAAGTTGATTTAATGCATATATGTAATATTTAATGCGAAATGCTAAACAGACAGGATATATCCCGTCTGATAGGTTATCGACGTTTCAAAACAGGAAGCACCAACTTAAAATTGAATATTGTTTTAATAGATGAGATACTAGTAAGTCAGTATTGTCGAAGGCTATCGTTTACAGAACAAAAGATTGTTGAAACACAAGTCAAAGAATGACTTAACGACGGCATCATTAAGCGTAGTTGTTTAGATTTTGCAGCACCGGTAGTGTTATGTACGAAAAAAGATAGTAGCTCTAGACTATGCATAGATTACAGGAAAATCATTAAAGATAATTTTCCGCTTCCATCAATCGAAGATGTTTTAGAACTTAGGGGGGGGGGGCTGAAGGGTTTACGTTACTAGATTTGAAAAACGGGTTTTTGCACGTTGACGAACGCGGTACGAAATACACGTCCTTTGTAACACATGGTCAGTATGAATTTATGAAAGTTAAAGCAGGGTTATCAACAAGTCCTTCGATATTCCAAAGATATGTATATAACGTACTTGGAGACCTTTTAAATAACCACACTGTAGAAATATATTTAGATATTATCCATTCGAGTAACGAAGGCGTGTGTTAGAAGTAGCTTCAAAATACGGGTTGGAACTCAACTTCAAAAAATGTAAATTTTTGCAACGAAAGATCGAATTCTTAGGCTATGTACTGGAAGATTACATAAAACCTTTTGCATCTAAAACAGCAGCCCAAAACTTTTCGGAATCAAAGACGGCAAAACAGGTCCAAAGCTTTTTGGGACTAACGGGTTATTTTCGGAAATTCATTCTAGGTTATTATAAGATAGCGAAACCCCTAAGTGATTTACTCCGCAGCAACGTAGAATTCAATTTCGTTTATGAACAAAGAGGCTTTTAAGATGCTTCAAGACATTTTGATAACTTCACCTGTACTACACATATTTAGACAAGGTTTTGGTGGGTGTGTTTATTACAACAAGCAGACGATGGAAATTTTCACCTTATTCATTACATGAGTAAAAAGACTTCTCCGCAGCAGAAGAAATACTGTAGTTACGAACTGGAAGTGCTTGCCATAATCGAAGTCTTGAAAAAATTTAGAAATTATTTCTTAGGCATTAAATTTAAAATAGTAACAGACTGTTCAGCATTCCAAAAAACTATGGATTGAAAAGACTTAACGTATGATGCAAGACAGAAACATCATAAAAGAAGCAAAAAGTAACATTTTAAAGTAACTGAAAGAAAATCGCAAATCTTTCAACAAAAAGAAGAAAAGCTCCAACGTATAAAGTTAACGATCTTGTAGCAATACAAAGAACACAGTTCAGAACTGGACTTAAATTGAGACAAATTTTTTCGGACCATACAAAATTACAACAGTGAAATCAAAAGAACGATACGAAGTGTGAAAAGTTGGTCAACATGAAGGACCGAATTTTATAACAACTTTAGCAGATCACATGAGGAAATGGACTCAGACATCCAAAGACAATTATTTTTTGTTTCAACAACAAAAAACTGAACATTTTATTTTTTTTTTTACCTCAAGAGACTAGCAACTTGCTTATTTACCTGTTTACTAATTACATTTTAGTGTTTTTTAGGCATGAAGATACACCGGAACTGATGGAGCAGACGATCTCGACGATGTCCACCTAGTAGGATCTCTTTCTTTCTTTCTTTTTCTTTTTTTTTTTTGTATATTCCGCGTGACAAGATGCCCATGCACTGAGGGCAGTGCACTTGCGAGGAAGGCCGACTGTGGGTTAGGACACCCATCCCTATACACATGAGACGCCATGAGTGTGTAGACAGTGACGGTTGCGCATGCGTGGAAATGGAGAAGACTGGGAGACGTGAAGCAGGCACGTAGCCAGGATTTCATTTGGGGGTGGGGGGGCTGAACCTTATGCTTGTAATGCATCTTCTAGGCTTTAACCTTTCAATTAGGTGCCGAGGCTGTTACTCCCTACCCTTACCTCCCAACTACGACCACGCGCCTACTTACCCTTTTTTTTTTCCGATTTCATTTTTCCTTCGATTTTTATATATTACAACTTGAACTTAGTACACCTCGATATTTAATCTAAGAAAGTAAAATTAATTAGTACTATATTTTTTAAATTAAAAATGTATTACTACTCTATTTTTAAAATTAAAAATTTATTATCACAGATATCTATAATTATAAAAACTATGAAGGTGGAAAGTTATAATTTACTTATTTTAGTTATATTTTACTTATTCAAATTCCAACAACGAATCAACTGACGTATAAGCTCAATCGCAGATCGACATTTTTATTTGCCACAGAAGCAATCTCCTTGACTTTTTCCCTGCCAAAATATTTATGACCTTATCCGGTTCCACAGTAATGTTGGAGTGAATTGAAATCATGGCAAGTGCACTCAGTCTGTCATCACTCATTATACTACGGGGCAAAGTTTTCACTCTTTTCAGTGTCGAAAAGGATCTTTCTACACTAGCAGTTTTCACTGGCAATGTAGCCAAGACAGTAAGGAGGTACCTGATTGTACGACAATATGTACCATTACAATGCTGTAAGACTTTCAGGACCTCAATGTTGGTGTCAATAGTTAAAACTCTTTCCCACCACAGTTCATATTCAGCTGTCAGTTTTGGGAGTGACATCTTATCAATGAGAGACAAAAAACGACGTTTTAAAAGCGTATTTATGGCAAGATTGAATTCAATCTTGACATAAATACGCTTCTAAAACGTTGTTTTTTGTCTCTTATTTATATTGCGTATTGTTTCGTCGAATATTTCCACGTGACATCTTATCGTCGAAATATGGTGATAGACTTTCCAACTTGCTTGTGTCATCAACGGAAGTAAAACCAGGAAGAAGTATCTGGAAACTTGGTAGAATATCTTCATTTGAAACGAATCTATCATGTAAATTTTGAATCAGACTATCAACACAAGGAATGAAGCTAGTCACCCTGTAGTATTCTTCAAAAGAAGTAGTTGGAGGATTTGCACGTTTTATTAGCTTTTTTGTGAGTCTTGGAATCTTCAATTCAGTTTGGAACACTACCTCTGCAAGCTGTGAAGCAGAATTAAATATTTCTTGAAAAATCTTTTTTGCATGCTTTCGTTGTTTTTTAAGAGTGAATAAAATCTCTTTAGCATAATTCAGGGCTGATACCAAATCAAGAGACTTCTTTTGAAGAAACACAGACAATGATAGAGTAGGGCTGAAGATTTTGTCACAAACAAGTAGGCTGACACGGAAATCACTCTTCTCCATGGCTGCCAATAAAGCTGAGGCTATTGAAGAAATCTTCTATGTCCTCTCTGAGATCTCCTGCAAACTGATATAAATGCATTTAAAGAGCTTAACAAAGGTTTGAATACTTTCATGCCTTTCAATGATTCGGATGTTACAGAGGCGAAGAAATCTTTTTTTCCTACTCTCT
>QLNU02015003.1:25860113-25876741 GCA_006491805.2 Dysdera silvatica | reverse complement strand
ACATTGAACAAGTGTTCTAAAAAATAATAAAAATTAATATAGCTAGCCATTTCAGTTAAGCGAAATTCTGATTACTATAATGGAAATTCTACTGTAAACGTTACATGCTTACAAAATGTTTATACCAGTGAATGTATAATTTGAATCGCTGGAATGTATAAAATAGACATGCAATAGAAATTCAGTAGTTTTCTGATTGTCCATGTTTATAAGATGAAACATGGTAATTAGTTATAAAAATATTTGAAACTTCTATTTTGGTAATATTTTTGTTATATAAATAAAAGAGGACATTTCTTTTATCATGTATATATGTCTGAAACATTCCAAGAACAGAATAAATTCTATATAACTAACTTATCTACTGATTCGATAATTTAATACTTATCGTCCTTTCTCAAACATAATGTAAATATTAAGAAAAAGGTAATGTGAACTAAAAGCGTTGTTAAAGTCTATTATTATTTATATGCTGATTTAATATTCATTATATTTGAACATGATTTTTATAGTACTTTTGTTATGCAGACAAATTAAAGGAGCAATTTATAAAGCATGTGTCTGTGTCTTATTTGAACATTTCAGGCAGAACATACATTATAATTAGTCTATCTAGTGATGTTTGATAATTTTATACATATCCTTGGTTTTTAAAATACTAAATCATAATGTAAATATAAAAAAAAGTATGTGGACCACAAACGGTTTTTTGAATCTAGTTTTAAAACGCATTCATTTTTTTCTGAGGCATTTTTAAAATTTATATTTTTTTATAGTTAATAATAAATAAAAATGCATTTCAGGGCTTAAATAAGACATTAAATGTGCTGCAAATATAAACATAGCGATCAAAAAACTCGCAAAGTTAATTTAGTTACGTTAAAAGCTATATTTCATTGAAAAGGTGATAGCTAGAGCCATATATATGGCTCTGGTGATAGGCTATGACTGTGACATCACTAACAGGCTGTCTCTGGACTGGTTTCACGAAGGCCATGCCTAATTGCCTTCAGTGGTTGGTGAATGAACTCTGGGCTCTGCCTGGGACTACAGCTCTGCATTCGGCAGCCACCCTTCCCAAATCCCAAAATGCTTCATTTGATCTTTTTTAAAGCTGTTTGAGACCCCATAATTTTTTAACTGTTACGCCCCTGGCCTTGTTTGATTCCAACGGCATGCGCTCTGATTCTCGGTCTATGAGTGGGAACTGAAAGTTTATTGGAGTAAAAAGTTTGTGCCACTGTACCTTGTTAAAACATTGCGTGAGGATGTTACAGGGTTGGAGCCTAGGTGTTTGGTCAAACAACGACATGAACCAGTTGAAAAGTATTTTAAAAATGTAGTTTTTCTGGGGATTCAGTTCAATCCTTTGGCAGACTTTCCAAGGTTTCGATAAATTGCTCAATCAATAAGAAAATTAACTCTGGTTGTTTGATTATGTTGTTTGTTAAATATGTTTGATTATGACTATAAACGAATTATATCAGTGATAAACTAATTTAAAAGTGTGAACGATAAGCTTTATAAATTAAGCAACACAGTTCCTTGGACTAAGCGAGTCAACATCGTAACTTTAGCAGGCAATATCGGAGTTACGTATAGGCCAAGTGGGACTAGAATCACAGTAGTGTCTAGAAGTGCCAGGGTCAGCGGTCCCAACCACTATTTGTTTTATACACAACCATTACTCTTAATGTGATGGTGTGGTGCTATCTCATACGACAGCAGGACACCCCTAGTCATCCTGCATACAACTTTCAAAGCTCAACGATATGTTGATGAAATCTGCAACCGTTGGCGTTACTCTTCATGACACGACAGACTGGGCCATTTCCCAACAAGATAATGTCAGGCCCCATACGACTTGCATATTTGTGAGCTGCCTGCGCGTTGTTGATACTCTTTCTTTCTTTTTTTGGCAAGCAAGGCCACCAGACTTTTGCCAATCGAACATGTATGGGACATGGTAGGCCGCTGGATTCGGGCACCGCAAAATGCCACAGTTTTGGAGCAACAAGTGAGGAATGCGTGGCTGAATGTATCGCAGGATGGCATTAGGAACCTTTATCACTCCTTACCTAGACATACAGAAACATGCATCACCGTCAGGGGAGTGGGTTTCCTCAACTATTGATTTGCAATCAATGCAACCATCAATTCATCATTGCCAACAATTAATGTGCAATTCCTAGCCACTGATGGGTCCTACGGCCCTGAATATTTTTATCATTTCCTTACCTGTGTATGTGCTGGATGTATATTTAATTTCAATAAAAACAGATAATTTATTCATGGTGCTTCGTTTTTTTTTTTTGCAAAAGAGTATGTTGTTCATTAAATTTAAAGCGAATTCAAAGCCGAATATTATAATACTGTGCATATGTTGCCTTTGTTTGAAATTTTAAATTCTAAAACAGATTTAGTACGCGTTTTCATTGGTCCCAAATTCCTCGTTACCTACGGATCCTACTGTACATAAACTGCATTTACAGCAATTATCTTTTAAAGATGATTAGTGTAAATGCTGTACATAAGTCATACTATATGTACCTTTTAACTTTAACGAGAAATAAATAGTATATTTATATTATCTGTAATTTTTTTATTTCAAAAATAATCTGTAGCACAGATTTAAAAGTGTCAATATTTCAACCAAAATATTATGCATTTACTATAAAAATATTAAGAAATTATATATGTAAACAGTACACATTTGAATTTGGTAAAAAACTCAATAATGGGGAAAATCCATTTCGAGAAAAAATAGTCATTAAGGAAGGCGGTCGCTTAATAAAGGTGAAGAGTCAGGGAGGGCTTACTATATATATATTTATTTTAGAAATTTTTTTAAAAAATATGTCAAACTCTGAAGTGAAATGCGGCGTCACGCAACATATTAGACTAAAAACTTGGCCACCTAAAATTGGTAGTTCCAACAATTTTCATGACACAGACGGTGGAAAACACATAATCAGGTAATTCATAAAAATAATAACAAGTTGACTTTAACGTAGATTAATTAACTACCTTTTTGGTTTCTCTCCTAATTTAATAGACTGGACAACGATCAACAGGAATATAACAATTCTAAGCTCCAGAAAAAATTCCTGTTTTTGCAACAAGCCATACTCGGTAACCATCGTTTTTGGATCGAGAAACCTTAAGCAATTTTGTTTTTAAACATATACCGTCATTTAAAAACTACATCAACGATAATGCCTATAATCGCTGCAATGAGACTAAGAATATACAATAATTTTTGCCACCCATGTATATGTAGCTCAAACTAGAGCTTTTTTGTTTTAGGAGAAAAAGAGACGCCGTCCCCATCCTGGATTCGAACCAGGGTCCCTCCCTTGGGTCCGGAGTGTCTTGACTGCTAATTGAACGAGTACAGAAATAACGCTCTCTTTCTGTGTATATAAGGATGTTAGATATTATTACCTTTCTCAGGGATAACACAATTGCCAAATAATTGTCAACACACAAAGCCACCGGGACGAGTTTTTTTTGTGAGGGAATTTATTATACAATAATTTTTGCCACCCACGTATATGTAGCTCAAACTAGAGCTTATGTAATTTTGGAGAAAAAGAGACGCTTTCCCCATCCTGGATTCGAACCAGGGTCCCTCCGTTTAGCCCGGAGTGTCTTGGACCGCTAGACGAATGAGGACAGGAAACAACGCTCTCTTTCTCCGTATATAAGGATGTAAGGTATTATTACCCTCCGCAGTAACGATAATACCATTGCTATATAGAATGCCCTGAAAAGGGTAATAATATCTTTCATTCTTATATACGGAGAGAGATTAAGAATATTTTACGACAGCTCTGCATCACGCACCTTAGCTATAAGAAACGTTCACAAGTTTAGTTCATTTATACGTACACAGTACTAAATATACACACTACCCTGAGCACCGAACGAGGGCAGAGATGAGTTTGGGTTCATTTTTCGAAGCCCTATCTCGAAATACTTCGTGGAAATTCCGAGCCCAAACCTGAAACTTTAAATATAACTTTATCCCCTTGATGTACGATTTAAATTTCAAAAATTTTCTGAACCACACCATTCATTTTCCTTTGAATTTTCATATACAAGTATTTCTACAATCCTCGACAACAAATCATATAATTATTATATGATTTGCTTTCGAGGATTGTAGAAATATGTGTATTACAAGGAATACAATAATTGTATTCCTTGGAGAATTTTGATATAGAAAAGACAGTTTTCGGCTTTAGTTGGTCCGTCTGATCAGCCCGTCTCATCTCGAAATGTGGGTGGCGCATGTGTCCACTTTTAAATAAACACTTATAGACCAACAGGATAACTTTTGACTGAATATTTCCAATTCACATAAAAATAACCTTGATTTTTATTGGTGCTTGGGCTCAAACAACATAATCGTAGTTTTAACGCATGGGCAGGGTAGTCCTTAAGCAGGTGCGAGTGGGGCCCGTGCCCCAGGTTTCTTGGGGCCCCGTGGAATGTCATTTTCAAACTTTAAATTTTGCAACATTGAAAATTTCCCCAAAATCATTTTCGTTTCGGTTCTCGCCTTTCGTGTCATCTAGTGCTCACACATTATTCTTTTTTTTTTTCTCATATATGCATGTTTCCCCGAAATATGTTTTTCCCCCGTATTAGACAAGGACTACCCTGGCACGGGGATGCAGTATCTATTGAACTTTGAGAAATTGGCGAAACCGCGATACATCAAGCAGGAATTACGGGAAACGTGAGAGATAAAATTTATCAGACTATGGAGTAATTTTAGCGGAATATGCCGATATTTATAGAATGCTAAAAAAATTCCTTGATTTTTCGGTTCTATCGCCACTTTCAATAATTTTGCTTCAGAACTTTTGAACAAGAAAAACTAATGCACATAATAATTGAAGTTTTTATTCGGAAACTAAAAAAGATCGTCAGAATAAAATAAAGGAAGTCAGGGTAAACAAAATCAAGTCAGAGGAAAATAAAAACCATAAAACTGACGTTAAAAATATGTCGTAGTAATCAGGGTTACATTAATGCATTCCCGGCCATTTTTTGTACAAACTTTTAAATATTCAAATTTTTGGAATCAGGAAATATAATAAAGTAAGACCCTTCATTAGAGGGCACTCTCCAAACAGAAAAATTTGTAAAAAAGGGCGACTGGCAAAGGTGGGGGAGTTTTATTGTAAAGGAATCGTTCACCAGCTAACTTTCACCACGCCATATTTGAGGAGGGTCTGTTACGAGGGATTTTACTATATAATAGAGTGAGAAGTAAGTACGATTGTCTCATTTGCTGACAATTTTTAGCTACTCCAAAAGTCATCATACAAGAAGTAATACATGCCATCAACTAATACATCATACAGAAACTATTTCCAACCATCTAGCGGAAATGGGGTTACAATGATACACATCAGCCATTGCATTGGCTTCAACTTATTGTCAACGGTGCATGGTGTCATGCCCGTGTATATGTGCAGTCACACTAAGCGTGTATGCAGATATGGTGTATGATGATGACAGCCGCAATAGGTGTATTACGCTGCTATCCTAGGTAGTTGTGTGTGCTGCCACCAGCTCGGCTCGTAGCTGAGCAATATACGTCTCTTCGTGAGGCTGGTCCCGTGTTCCACTTGCTAAGCAGAATGACGAGAATGAAGGTTTAGTAGACACCATTGAAGTACATAAGCTAATACTGTGTTTATTGAATATGATTCAGGAGATATTCATATGTACATTGACACTCAGGCAATTCAACTATAGGCGCAGCACGTAAGTTCTAACGTATGTAATGAGGTCCGGAATCATACTCACGTGCGTCCGTCCTCTTCCTCTACCTAATCTCTCCTCTTCACTTACCCTCTGCACACCACAAACTCTTTTCCCAATATAATCTCATTGGTCAAGATTAATCACGTGGTCACACCTGACTGGACAGTGTGACCCTTCTCCCCGTTCAACATATGTTTCGCATAAATATTCCGTAACGTCAATCTTGATACTACAGAGGAGAGTTATAACTATTTCACATGCTCACATCCGGACTGTTTCCCTCATACCCTTTTCACCAAGAAGATCTACAATTCTCAATTCCCCATCCTCTTCTAACATGCTTGATCATTACACATAGATCCATGCTGTTCCAGAGTGATCTAGGTAGAGTTGTAAAAAACCCGGGAATTTTGGACACATTGGAAACTTTGATGGGAAGAAACCAAGATAGCTAGAATAAAGGAGATAGTTCAGTCTGCACCTTTCTTCCTAGTGGTCAATTTGACACAATCGACCATTAGGAATTAAGGTGCAAACCGAACTACCTCCTTTATTCTAGCTATTTTGGTTTCTTCCCATCAAAGTTTCCAATGTGTCCAAAATTCCCCGGTTTTTTTTTTATATCTCTAGATCTAGGATAAAGAATGGTATTAAGCTGTCCTCAATGAATCCCACTTTCATTTAGGCTCAGAAAAAGGCTAGATACTCACATGGAGGTGACATACTCTAGTATTAGTATGGTCAAGAAAGCAATTTTTTTGTATGTTTTTTTTCTCTGAAAGTATCATTGTGTCTCTCATTTATTACCTAACCAAGTTTGCCCATAAGTTTTAGGAGAATCGCATGTTTCCCTTCTTGATGTCGCAATTTGAATTTTACTCAGTGTGTGCTTGTCGTTCACAAAGTAGCACTACTTTGGCATAAAAAATTAATATACTTTTTTTAAATATTATATATTATTATAACATACACTAGATTATCTACTACCTTATTATACAGCATGTAAACTACATTTTATTATTTAATGTAACTTATTGTTTAATGTATGTGAAAAATAAATAAACTTACTATTATTATCATATCATCAGGAAATCGAACCCTGGTTCGAAGGTCTGTAAAAAAAAAAAACCTCTGGAAAATACTAGGTAGCCGCCAGCTAGAATCACACCTAGATTATTCACATAATTACCAAACACGGTATCACTACTCCACCACAGGAAAGGAACGTACTACGTTAAGGTCGTTTTTTATTACAAAGTCTATTCACACTCCGCTTGATGAAGAGAACAGTAGTTCTTGAAACGTTTCCGATATTTTGCCTCCTTCTTTTGTATTTTATACATTCTGACTAGTGTCAAAATTTTACTAGTTAGAGTCCATAAAAGCTTGAGTATGAGGAGTTGATACACTTACTACATCCAGAAGTATTGTTTAATACAATACACAAAAATAAGAACATGCAGTCAAATACTGTAGACTATAGCATAGGTGCCAACTTCTAGAAGTGAAAAATCTGTAGTCAATCACGCACGCGTGGGCAGGCCACCATTTTTTAATTAAACAAAATCATACATAATTTATGAAAAAAGGGCACAATGAGGAAATTAAGTATTTATTAAATTAATAATAATAGAGGATTAAACTGT
This sequence comes from Dysdera silvatica, assembly GCA_006491805.2. Lineage (NCBI taxonomy): Eukaryota > Metazoa > Arthropoda > Arachnida > Araneae > Dysderidae > Dysdera > Dysdera silvatica. Next base: position 25,869,314 of record QLNU02015003.1, on the reverse strand, counting down.
ATTAAACGCAATATTAATTCTTAGAATTTACAAATGCTGTAGTGCAAGATTTTGCATTTGAGAAATTTTTTGTCAAATACATTCTCGTAACATTTCACATGTTGTCTGCATTTAACTATTAGTAAATTTTCTAATGTGTCATCAGACATGGTTGACCTGAAGTCAGTTCTAATTTTCTTCACTTGACTGAAGACTCTCTCGCATGCTGCATTACTGTGAGGGATCGTAAGTATTGACAGCATAACCTGAGAAAGTCGTTTAAATTTTAATTCACAAGTATCATTTTTTATTTTACCTATGGCTGCCCATTGTGCATCAATGCTACCTTCATTACTCACAGTTTGTGGAACTTCGAAAGCCTGGAACTCACTGAATTCTGTTTGTAAAGCATCAACAGCTTCATCTTCTGTATTATTGAACAAAAGAACAGGAAATTTTTCTGTAAAATATTTTAAGCTGGAAAATGATGCATTTTCAAAATTCGATATTTGTGTAACCTCTGCATGATGTAACACTTCTAACTCAAAAGGAAATTTATTGTGCATGTAGTCACATGCTGCTATGAAATAGCTTCTGACGTTTTCATAAAATTCATTTTTATCATGGATGTTAAAATCTTGGATTACTTTCAGTGTTCCATTTCCAATTAAGATATCAACATCATCTTTATGATTACTCCTCTCATGATAGTGGACTTTCAAAATATCACTACATAATTTTGTGACGCTTGGTTTTACAAATTTCACTAGCATTTCTCTGTACAATTTTAAGAGAAGAGATTTTAGCATATGAATATGTGGTTCCGCAGACTGAAGTTGAGCATTTGCTTTTTTAAATACAGGCACAGTATAAGATAAAAATAAACAGAAAGCCTTATTGATATCTTCCGACAGAAAATAAAACAACCTTTCTTCACGAGACATGGAGTTTTCAGTTTTTTGTTTCTTAGAAATATCCACATAATTTTGAGCTTTCCTTTTTAATTTCTGCGATGCTTTTTTGCTGTTACGTTCTTTCACTTTATCTGCATTTTCAACCAAAACTTTGATAGAGGGAATAGTAAAGAAAGAAAGTGGGGTGATTTGATTCCTTTTCATGGCCTCTTCCTTAAAAAACTAATCAAAGGTTGCCACTGCTGGATTATACGCTCTAAGCACTTTCCAACAGACAACCAACGAGTGCTAACGTGTTTTAGTACCTTTTTTATATCAGTCTCATGAAATTCTTGAAGAATTTTCAACCTATCTTTTCTTTTCGAACTCTTTTGTAAGTAATAGTAAATGTCTACCAAAATTTCATCGATTTTAAATGGCAAACATGCAGCACTCTTTTCAGCTGCTAAGTTAATAAGGTGGCAGGAACAGCCCATAATTTCAATATTTTGGTGATGATTCTTTAACACCGCTGCTACACCTGCTTTTTTCCTATCATAACAGGTGCATTATCACAGCTAAAGGCAACACAATTAGAAATTGGAAAGTTTTCAGATTGTAAAGCACTTACCAGAAGATTTCCAATATTTAACCCAGTAGCATCTTCTTTCAAAGATGGCATAGATAAAAGACAATTCACAATTTTTTCACATAAAGTATCGAAGAAAGTTTCCACTATTGAATATAGCTTTGAATCAACATCGTTGCTTCCATCAGTTGCAATTGAAAATGGATAGCACCTTAAATTTTCAACAAGTGATGAGGATTCCTTTGCAGACATTTCTTTCATAATTGCAGAAGTTTTGGTCCTTGCAGATCCATATTGTTTTGCAATACTGCTGTCAGGAAACGTTTTCCGAAAGAGTGTCCACGCATGATCGCTGCAATTCATTGGCAAATTATGTTCGATCAAAAACGATGTAAATAAACATTCAGCTTTAATCATGGAGGTATCGTTAAATGCAAAAAATGAAGGCTTGATACTATGATTAGACTCTACAGCCTTGAACGTCTTCTTATGTTTAACAGTCTCAGAATGCAAAGTAATATCGCGTTTACCACCGTGAGTAATGCTTATGTCTTTACTGTAACACATGCAGAAAGCATATTTTGGCCCCAGTCTTGATTTTTGAATAAAATTAAACATCTTCATATATTTGGCTTTAAACGTTTGGTAGTACCTTTTATTAACAGTCGACATCGTTAACGTTGTTTTCAAAAACACCTAAAAACAAAACTTTCTTTCCAGAGCAAAGAAATACCAGATATGTCTAACACATGGCTTCCCTATAAAGAGTCACGTGCTTGACCAAAACCTTATGGATGTAGCACATTCTTTCTTGCCTTCCCCAACAACTACAAATACAGATGCATGATTTCGTTGTGCAGGGGCATCACTCTACGTCATAGCTGGAGCTAAAATTCCACGTCACGCCACGCATGCGCCGTCAACGGCAGACGAATTTTTCTGGTGTTCTTACCGATATTTGCATTTATTTATACGTATTTATTATTAAATAAGCACATATGCATAAAAATTTAAATAAATACGCATCTAAGATATTATTACCCTTCACAGGGATAACACAATTGCCAAATATGGTCAACACAGAAAAGCCTCCGGGGCGAGATTTTTGTGAGTTTTCGTGGGGGAATTTATTATACAATAATTTTTGCCACCCACGTTTTAATTACAGCTCAAACTAGAGCTTGTGTAATTTTGGAGAAAAAGAGGAGCCGTCCTCATCTTGGATTCGAACCAGGGTCCCCGCGTTTAGCCCGCGGTGTCTTGACCTACTAGACGAACGAGGACGAAGACGAAGAACGAGAACAAACGCATTTTCTCGGTATACTGAGGATGTAAGATATTGCCATGCAGGGATAACACAAATTGCCGATAATGGTCGTATAGAAAAGCCTCCGGGGCGAGATTTTTGTGAGTTTTTTCGTGGGGGGATTTATTATACAATAATGTTTGCCACCCACGTATATTTAGCTCAAGCTAGAGCTTTTTCGTTTTTGGAGAAAAAGAGGCGTTGAGCCCGCAGTGTCTTGACCTACTAGATGAATGAGGACAAGAACAAACGCATTTTTCTCCGTATATGAGGATGTAAGATATTATTACTCTTCACAGGGATAACACAATTGCCAAATAATGGTCAACACAGAAGTCCCTGGGGCGAGATTTTTGTGAGATTTTTTTTCTTCCTCCAACTATAAATAAAAAGCTCTAGTTTGAGCTACTTAAACGTGGGTGGCAAAAATTATTGTATAATAAATACGCATCAAAGAAATATAGGTATTTAAATTTTTCTTTTTTTAAATCAGTATTTTAAAAACACTGGGGATTTTAGACGAAATCTCCGAATGTCGTTTTCGACTGGAAGATCGATAAAAAATCGGAAGCCTTCAAGGTAAATCGGAAGGATTGTCACCTATGCTTTGGGATTCTGGATTCCGGGCCTAGCACTGCAGTGCAAAAATCTTTTCCTTTTTTTTTTACAATTATCATTAAACACATCTAAAAACAACAAAATGCCCTAGGAATTCATTTATTAGAAGGGAATACATATTTAAAAAATTCAATAAAAAAACCCTTGGAGTACTATGTATATATAAAATGAGGATATTAAAAATAAACAAAAAAGACCCAATCTATTAGATTTTGAAAACTGTCTGAATTGGGGATAAGCTAAACTTTTTAGGGGCCAATTAACTCTGTTCCTACCCAATCTAATCACCACCACACAGTACAGATGGGACTATGTCCCCCCCAGCTTTATCACCTCTGACAAATCAACAATGTGAATCTTATGGCATCCGAAAATGCCTTTGTAAACATATGAACATCCAGGGTTATTTACGTTTAATTTCCGATAAAGAGTCCGTTAAACATGGAAAAATAAGGGCCGAATGATAACAAAAAGAGAAAGCCCCCCAAGTATAAAATCCTGGCTGTGTCTCTGTGTGCGAACCGTACAATATGTGATCAAAGAGTTCTGGTTTGAGCTGCAAAGATGAATTAGAATTTAAATTCCGAAACAATAACACCAGACAATTAAAAAGGATAGAAATATAATTTACTTGGATTTCATAAAAATTTCGTTGATTCTACAAAATTTAATAAATTTTAAGTAAGCATCAGTTCTTTCTTCAAGTTAGATATGCTTCTTGTAAGCTTTCCTATAGACATGCCCCTAAAACAGAAATGAGCTATTATTAATGCTCGTACTGGTAATAATAATGTACATATATATATAATCTCAATAATCAGTAGCTATAATCTAATAGTTACTGTGATTGGTAAGGTATTTGACACTTACCAATCACAGTAGCTATGGGTAAGGTAATTGACACTTTTTTTTTTTGCTAGGTTTATAAAGTTAAACTCAAAACACTTTCATTTAAACTGTGACAGACAAAAACAATTTCTTAAAGATTTTTTTATTTACGAAACATTTTCTCTGATTTGTGTATGAGTAAAAATTTTCCATGCTTATCATGCATGCATTAAAGCTCATTAAATAACCTTTTATTTTCAACACCCATCATTTTTGGTTAGCGAACGACTTTGGCATCTGACAGCTTAGACTGAAAAAGGCAGTTCTCGGTTAATCGTCTGGCCTAGGGGGATTATGACAGGCGACTGACGTCACTTCATCATATATTTGCATCAAATTAAGCTTACCATGGTTACTATTCTTTTGTCCTGATGAAATTCAAGGACTTTTCAAGGACCTCACATTGTCAATCGCAATATACATAAAAATTAAAAATGCAAGACATTATAAGCATAACACTGAAATTAGAGTGTTTAATTATATTGTTCTTTTCAACTTAACACACTGCCATCAAAAGCTACCCTTTTTGCATCCCTTATATTAGCCATGCTCAGTCAGTATGTTCGAAGCGTTACTGGCTTTGTTCTGAAAACTTGAAAAAATATTTTCAAGAAAAATTCAAGGACGTTTTAAGGACCAACCATATTTTTGTCAGTTTTCAAGTACTTTTCAAGGGCCTCAACTTGGCAAAAAAAAATATTCAAGGACTTTTCAAGGACTGTGGGCAGCATGGCTTACTTATGATTTAAATCCAAACGTGACATGACTGTAAATAGTGGATATAACCTAAGGGTGGGTCCAGAAATCTTTCAAGGGGGAGGGTAGACGATTTGTTTCCGATTCCTATTTTTAGCTAAGTATCTGATACTTTTCATTTTATTTTCCACGATATAACCTTGGTTCGAGGGTGGAGGGGGAATCACCAGACCTCGGATCCACCAGTGATATAACTCCTTTCTTTCGCTTTCTTTTTGGTTTTACGGCTCAAAGACTACAGTGGTCATGCTGCGCCGGGACCTACTGTTTTCCGAGGAATCCGAACCTCTTAAGGCCTGGGGAACCAAACCCCGGACTACAGTGAGCAGTGCGATCTTTATGAGATCTCTGAGTAAGCGTTCTTTTTGCACTGCTGGGAGTCGAACCCGGATTAGCCGCGCAATAGGAGAACGCGTTACCACACTGCGCCACCGCAGGGCCTGTGATATAACCATTGGCCGACTAAAGTTAATACTTCACTCATGTGGTCGAAGAGAATTTCGACATATTTGCAATTCCAAATCAAGGTTGAAAAATTAGACTGTGTTATCAAATTTTTTCTTTCAAGTTTATATCTAGACATGGATTAAAACATTTTACAATTTAATACATTTATAAATACATCAATTCGTTAACACAAAACTTAATTTAAATAATACAATGCAACTAATAATTAACTGCATGGCCATTTTCATTAGCCAGAAAAATTAAATTAGCTAGATGCAGCAGAAGCCACCGAGTTATAACTTTCAGTGAGCCAGTTGATATTCTGGCTCATTTTGATGAGTTAACTCTTTTTAAGTAACTCCTCCATCTCTAGTCTGCATGAATAGTAAAAAGAAGATACTTTCCCAATTCATAATGTGCATCAAGCATGTGTTCTTGTGGTAAAAAAGGACAGCAAAGGTCATGCTGCGTCAAAACCCATAATTTTCCTAGGGAACCAAACCACAGACTACGGCGGGCAAAAAATGGCATACATCCTATGATACCATTGGGAGTAAAACCCAGATTAACGGCATGGCTGACAAACATGTTACAACTAAGCTACCATAAAACAATGGACCTATACTTTTTTCTGATAAATCTCAATCTCTTACTTCTCCCCTCCCCCCACCCTGGTGCTACTCCTGCACTCCAAAATTGCAATTGAGCCAAACTGGTTTTACCCAACTGCCCCACCCCTCTGTCTAATAGTGAATGAGTGGAGTGGCTCTCTCCTGACACCACCCTTCCCAACTCCCCTCCCTGTTGAACACATTTTTCCTCCCCCAGGCACTCCTGTGTAGGTGGGTCTCTCTGTACTCTGTCAGAAAAATATGGTTGGGGCCAACGGGCAGGGCTATAGTTCCCACTTATATTGGAGAAAAAAATTCCCTCACCAATCACAAAACATTCAACTAAATTTCAGTTACGGGGAAAATGGCTTCACATTCGTGGGGAATTTAGCTATTCGAAACAGAAGGTAAGGAAGTTTTCCTGATAACTTATCCAGGTTTTGACCAAAAAATCTTGTTTTCCCTGACCTTCAGGGACAATTTCAATTCCCTGATAATTCCAGGTTGTGTGGGAACTATGTTAGGCGAGTCTGCATTTTATGGTGCAAGGACAACAAAGATCATGCTGTGTCAGGATTTCATTTTTCTGAGGAATCTGAACTTTCCAAGGGCTAGGGAATCATCCCCCCGGACTACTGTGACAATCGGTAAGTGTTTTTTTTTGGCACTGCTGGAAGTCAAAAACGGGTTAGTGGAACACTAGGCAAGTATGTTATATGCATACATGTTATATAAGCATTATAGCACATTAGGGCTCTACATGCTTAAGTGAATGCGTTACTGCTATGTGGGCTTATTATTTTTAAAGTTTGGCCTGCCAATGGTATTTACAAGGTCTCCAACATGAAAATTCGCAAAATGAAGATTTTGGCACTAGTTATAGTGGTCTTATAGAGGTTAGAAGTAACTTACTCCTCACGTAAGACTTCCATAATATGTCTTACTTGTGTATCGCCTATACACATTTTACCTAGCTGTCTGGTCAAACCTTCAGCGCTTTTCATATTTTCAAATTCTTTCGCTTTTTGGTCACGAAGTTTTTCTTTCTTTTTGAGTTGTTCCAGAGATTCTTCCAAGTCTTTCATTTTGTTCTCAATGTGCCCCAGCTCCATTTTCATATTTGTTTCTGCGCTTGAGAGTGACGGAAAACGCTGTTCCGATCGTTTTAGTACGGCTTCAATCCTACGGAGAGAGATCTCTTTTCAGATCCATGCAGAGAGTGCATGATCATATGTACTGTATGTGTACAGTATGATTTTGTACTAAATCACCATATGATTTTGCACTAAATCAGAAGAGATTTTGTGCAAAAAATACAGAAAATACAAGTATAAAGTTTAAGGTTATTATTAGGGTTAGTGTTCTTTAAATAAATGAACATTTCTGAATTTTTAATAAATATTTTTTTTTCTTTAATGAATATTAATCCACTCTGATCTTAGCATGAATTACATTATCCCATAGATCAGTGGTGAACAAATGACATCCATTTATTTAGTACAGCCTGTGTTTTAATTATACTTTATTCATTAACTCAGTTATTACAGGGTGTCTACTAAAAATAAGAAACCCAATTCCTTGACTTTTCCTTGACTATTTTTGTACATTCCTTGACCTTGTTTTTCGCAATTAATAAAATGACCATATAAAAATAGCTAAAAATCTATAAAAATAGCTAAAATATGACAGAAAGTAGTTGGAACTAAATAAAAATTGCCAAGCTATGACAAAAATACGTAAAAATAACTAAACCAGTAAAAACTCATTAAAATATCGTACAAAAATTACAATTAAATACATGCGTGAAATTGAAAAAACGGGCATGAACGTGACTTATGATATCAATTTAGTGCCCTTTTCTTGACTTCTGTGACTTCCATGACCTGGTAGACATTCTGTTATTAAAATTATTTAAATTCATTAAATTAAATTAGTTAAATTCTTTAAATGCCATGTAAAACAGTGGGTCTTTAACTTTCCTGGACTGCGGAATCCCTTTCAGAGATTGCTTGCCCTCGTGGACCCCCCAAGAATTAACTCAAAGTTTAAAGCCCGGAATTTGCATCATACATATTTATTTCTAGTGTTTCATCACTGATTTTCACCATTTAATGAAGGAATTTTTCGTTCCCTCATAATTTATTCTTAGCATTAAAGAGTAAATGTTCATGTCCTAGTATTTTTCCGAACCTTTGTGGAACACTGGGAGGGTCTCGTATACACCCAGGGTTCCGTGGACCACAGTTGAAAAACCGTGGATGTAAAATATTTTCCAAAAATGAATTGTATTATTATAAATTATGAATAAAGATGTGATCATTGACACCTGAATAAGGTTATGACCAATTGACCAACATCTGTATTTTCAATATTAAATTCTTAATATATATACACACACACACACACAAAGTACAAATTGTTTATAACGACCAACCACATATAATGGTGGAATTTTTATAAGAAGTTCGGTCTCTTATTCTCTTCCACACTAAATATATCAGCTATAATGAGAAACCTGTTATAAAGATGGCAATTTTCTTTTAAGTGGAGAAATTTGTATCAGACATAATGATGCGATTTGACAGCCATTCATTGGGACCATGTGGGTTCGAGGCAAAGCTAGAATCAAGCTGTTCCGTTCAAATAAAAGGAGGAATCAAATATATTGTTTGATCAAGTGAACTGAACTTAGTTTTTTGTCAAACTTCTAGTGTTAAATACATAAAAGGTATACATATTTGAATTCTTTATGAGCATTAAGTAGCATGGGCACTGTTTGTGAGGGTGGGCAGGGGGTCAGTTACCCCCCTCCTAGAATTGAAAGTTTTTTATTTGGGGTAAAAACTAGATTGTTGAAAAATAACTATTTTAGATGTAAAAGATTTAAACTATTCTAGATGTCTGAACAGGAGGAGGTCCTTAAGAAAATTTATACTTGCTCTGTTATAGAAATCCCTAAAATTTAAAATAAACAAACGGGTACTCTCCTTGAAAAAATAGTTCTCTCTGATTTGATTTTTTAATAATGATTTTATTAGGTAATATATGCAATAATTTTAATAAATTAGAATGTTAAAGTGGTTATTTGCTTCAGTTTAACAGTGGTAAAAAAAA
>QLNU02015003.1:25846468-25860013 GCA_006491805.2 Dysdera silvatica | reverse complement strand
AAACCCCACTCCGATGAAACTATGAAGGGATGCTTTTAGTGAAGGTGTTTTTTTGTTACGAAACCACAGGTCCATACGATCCTTGAAAATTTTTCATGTGGTCCACTGCTCAAAAGGGTTGGACAACTCTGTTTATAGACCTATGATTCCCAACCTAGGGGTTGCGAATTGGTCCCTAGGTGGGGTCACCCCAGCTAGTCGCAGTTAGTTTTATAGAAAATTTCATGACGAAGGTTTCCAATATTTTTATATTTTAGCATGGCTACATTACAATATTCTACTGATGGCTGTCACACTGATTTTTGATAAACGAAAGGAAGTGACTTACAAAAGACCTACTACGACGGATGCTTGAGAAATTTTAAACATACACTTTCAGTGTGCTACGGATAGATAGTTCATATCCAAATGTCACCATTCTTTCCTTTCGTGCTTTACTCTCCCATTATATATCTATACTACAGTGAACTTTCAACATTTTTTCAAATTAAAACAAAGGTAAGAAGCAGAGTAAATGTTGAGAATAATTTAAGGTTGGCTTTAACAAACAGTCGCAAATTTTGAAATTAGTTGCTCAGACACAAGTGAAACCATTACACTGGATATTGGGCCAATTATAAAGTAAAATTATATTTTGAAAAATTCATATTTAATGGGTTTTCTTTACTCTGTTAAAAATGCTTTTCTTATGCAAATGTGGTGACGGCCTGCAGAGGCAGTTACAGACTACTTGGCCACTATGAAAGGGGGTCATGACTTGAAGAAACACTGCTCTACACAAATTTTACACAATTGAATAGCTTGAATTTTTTAACCCAAGAACAACAAAGCACTGCACAACAAAAAGTTTTAGGTAGACATATAGATAATGCAACTTTTCTTCTTTAAAAAGGGATCGGTACGAAACATGGCTGCATGACATTTTGGGAACAAGTTGTGCAAATTATAGCATAAAAAGGGCAATGCCCATTTGATTACCAGAAGTAAGTAAAAATTAATGAAAACATGTGGTGGTTGATTGATTGTTTGGCTTTTTTATGGCGCAAGAGCATCTGGGCTATACTGCGTCAGGAAAACATGTGGTGGACTAAAGGTCGTTGGTCCAAATCCAGATTAAGGGAACCTCTCACCTCATTGCTTTTCTTACTCCTTATAAATCGGGAGGTTCTATTTTGACCTTAAATTATGAGTACTACAAAATTAATTCATGATATAATTTCAATATGACTGTCGTAACACAATAAAGGACGTAGTTATACCTTTCGAATAGTCGTTGCTGTTTGGTACATGCGTCGTTATATTTCTTTGCCAAATTTTCCACATTGTTGTGCAACTCTTCTTTATTTTGAATTAACCGTTGCAGTTGAGCAATCTGTTCATTTTTATTTTGCATCAAAATTTTCGTTCTAGGAGAAACAAAAATTATCAATCATCCTTTCAAATTTTCAATCATAAAAAAAAATCACCTAACAAATATTGACCATCAACAACTAATTAAAATAAATGTTATTTGAATCTCAAAAGATCCAACAGTAGATCACACAATTTCTTACAGCCTTATTATTTTGTAGCAGATTATAAATACACTACAGGAGGGGGTGAAAACCACCAAGAAGAAAAGATCTGATATCGATAAAATTTACACAGAATAATCATGGAATACAGAAGAGAAAGCGATGAAAAAAATTAATGGCAAAATACAGTTGTATTTTCTGGTAAATTAAATGTAACACTGTCATGTAACATGGTTAGTACGAGGTAAAACTCTCCATGAACTGTGACACACTCTGCAATTCTGATATGGAGCCAGTTATACAGACGTTGGATATCACTTTGGGGTATTAAGTTCCAAGCATCCTCAAGCTAGACACATGAATCCGAGATATTCATGGCTGGCCGTGGAGATTGGATAAATCGTCGTCCCGTAAAATCCTGTACATGCTCAATGGGAGACAAATCCGGTGAATGTGCAGGTTATGGAAGTGCGTGTCGCATTGTTGTGCTGGAAAACACCATAATGGACCGATCTTACAAATGGCACAACAATTGGTTGAATGATATTGCTGACGCACCGAGTGATGTTTAAATTACCTGGTACAAACACTAGTTGCGTGCAGGAGTGATAGCCGATCACTCCACAGTATCAGGAAACTAAGTATAAGCTACGTGTGTCAATGACGGGTGCAAGAAGGGTGGAGTTGTGAGTCTGCAAACACACATGCGGTCATCTGAGGCTTCCAAACAGAATCTTCTTTCATCGTTGAAAACAAAAGATCGCCACTGCGTTCTCTAGTGCAGACACCGGCGACACCACCACCACCACAGTCATTTCCAATAGTGGGCTGGAGTCGGGGCTATACATGCCAGAGACATACATACACATAGTTCTGTTTCCAGTAAAAGACTGTGGATTGTTGCTCATTGTCACCTCAGGTGAAATGGCAGCTTGAATTTGCGATGCAGTGGATGTTCTCTCAACAATGTCACTCTTTTTATGTGTCAATTTGATCGCTCATCAGACTGTCTGTTAGTCTCGGTTTTACATCTTCTCCTGTAATTTTCCTCAGACCATATACACCACTGCCATACCACCATCGATACTTCCCATCCAATTTGCTCTGCAATACGATGATATGACCAACTAGCCTTACAGAGTCCCACTATACCTCTCTCAAAGTCCAGTAACTGCTGAAATCATACACATCTTGCGAGTCCAGACATTACAGCTTCTTCAGTGTCTTCGCAAGTATCCATAATTCGACAACATCACCAACTATAATTTACATATTATACTGATTTTGGCATAAGCGCTCGCCTGTTGGTCCTGAAATTAAGATCATGCCTATGTGTACTCTACTTCATTAACATATGTGAATTTCATGATCGTCCGGCAACTCTTTCTTAGTGTCTTTTTAGTGGATTTTTTTTTCATTTTTCAGTAGCGAAGTTTGTGTTTTATAGAGCAAAAACAGCAATGGTTACATGCCATGCTAGGAAATAGTTTTTCCAGAAATCTAATTCTCCATCCTTGCCTAAAGGAAAGAAACCCCCAAGACTATGGTGGGCAAAAAAAGTGGCACATGTTCCACAGTACCGTTGGAAATCAAAATTGGGTAAATGTACAATACAAGTTCATTTATGTGAATGTAAGAATGTAAATGGCATGACAGACACAAACATGTAACCACAACACTACCACAGAGCATGTAGTAGTAGATTATGCATGATCTTAATAGGAAAGGTGGCCGCCGAAAAACAGCACTGTAATCCCAGACAGGTTTTAAAGTCAAGAGATCTTGACTGCCAATGGGCGAAGGGGAGATTGTCGATCCGTGCTGGCGTACACGGACGCACTGCTCGCACTGGTGTCGTCATTTTATCGTCAACACCACTGGTCGCACTGGTGTCATCATTTAATGTCAACCGAAAACCAATTCATGATCAATCCATCCCAGAGAGCCGACGAAGCAGATGGATGGCACAGAAGAACACCTTGGGCCGGCCGATGTTCCTGTGGACAAACAACAGTGTTAGACACTGTTGAACGTGTGCAGAGTGCCGCAAGGCAGTAGGGACCGGCCACAAGCCAGCCCTGCAACCAGAGCGCACGGAACACCATCCATTCCCTCCAAGCGTCTAGCTGGGTTTCCACTCACGGCCAAACGAAAGCTTCTCCAAGGCTATTGACTCAACGCACGGACGGAGACTGTGGCCAAACAGCCCAGAAAGGAACACAGGACGCCCGCATGGCCTCGGAACAAAGACCGATCCGTGAGGGGAAAGTGGAGCCAAGTCCCAACATAGTGGGCACAAACATCAATCCACCTCAATCCGGCGGCCTAGCCAATGTCCCATACACTCCAACATAGTCAAGCCCCACCACAAGTCAAGACCCGGACCGCAACAGAAAGACGCCAGTACACTACCAGAGCTGGAACTGAACCCACCACAGAGCAGGCTATAAAAAGCAGCTCTGCAAATTACCGCAGAGTTACTTGTGGATATAGAGCGATATCTCCATGTATATGCACATTAATGATGATGATAATAGATTAGTCTAGTGCTTGTTTGTGTTTTTATAGACAAAGATACACAGGGTCATGCTGTACTGAGACCAGAGAGTAACCTGCCGAAATTTTTTTTGTAGCTTTTCAGCTAACTTGCACCTAAAAGTTGTAGCCGAATCGGAAAAGTATACTATTCAAGATATTCAGCCTTAAAATCAAATTCCTTCCCCTCTAGCCCATTTATTTGGAGCTATTCGGCAAATTGCTCGGCAGTTTTTGTAGCAGAATATTATTTATCGTTGCTTATCGTCTTAGTATTATTTATCGTCGAAAGGCTAGCGACAGGTTAATCCCTGGCAGAGACCTATGGTCTTCTGAGCAATACAAACCTCTGCTGTCTGGAGAGCTAACCTGAGATAATGGTGGGAAGAAAAGATGGAACGGCATTTCACAATAAGAATTACAGTCATCCCCCAAGTTACGTAAATAATGTAAACCTTTACCTAACTTGAATCTTCCGTAAGTTGGATTTGCAAATTGCTTAAGTGTAGCTTCGTAAGAAACTGCAATATTTATTATTATTACCATCTGTATATTTTATATTATTTTTTATTAGTGGGTTTGAATCTGCTATTGCTTTTTCTGTATGTCCGCAATAAAAAGGGTAAGGTAAAGGTCTTCCGTAAATGCAATAATGATGGCTATTGTTAACGTTGAAAACCTACCGAGTTACTTGAGAATTAGAGGGTCGCGAATTAGAGGGCCGCCAGATGATCTTGGATAAGGGGGACCCAGATTTGGGTTAACAATTAGAGGGCCACTAGATTGTCTCAAATTAGAGGCTCGACAATTAGAAGGCCACCTGATCATCTCGAATTAGAGGCTCACCGATTAGAAGGCTGCCAATTAGAGGACTACGGATTAGAAAACACAAATTAGAGGGTTGCGAATTAGATAGCCATGAATCAGAGGACCACTGCAAGTCGCAAATTAATGGGCTGCGGATTAGAGGGCCATCAATTAGATGGTCTCCAATAGGAGGGACTCAAATTAGATGGTCCCAAAAAAGAGGGCCTCAAATTAAGGCTAGCAATTACATGGCTGCCAGATGGTCCCGAATTGGAGGGCTGCAAGATGGTCTCAAATTAAGGGGCTGTGGATTAGAGGGCCTGAAATTAGAGCTAGTAATTGGAGGACGGCAAATCAGAGCCGCCAAATGGTATCGAATTCGAACTGGAGGGTCACTGATTAGAGGGGTGCCAGATAGTCCCGAATTAGACGATGTAGGGTTATTAATTGGATAATGAATGGTATGTAATTGGATAATAAAACAATACACATTTATAATAATGTACCTGCTGTCGATCTGTGCTTGCACTGCGAGAAACTTCCGGATATATTCCTCCCGCAGATGCTGTACCGTACTGCAGACAAGATCTAAGTGCTGTTTGGAAGATGGTTCGCCGCTGTCATTCGACTTCAAGATGGGGGCACCGGTTGACCGTAACAGGAGGTTCTGGATATGAGTTTCAAAACTTTCTTGATGGTCGCTAATTTTACCATTTCGAACCGTGGGACTCGATTCGGAGGACAGTAGAGCAGGTGCATAGGATTGAAACGATGACCTGGAAAACGCATTGGTGAAAAAAAAAAAATCATATGAGGCAGTCTCAAACAATTAAATTAATAAAGGAACCAAAATGAGATCAATTATAATCATGTGTCATTATCAACATTCTATCATTATTAATTTTTTCTTTTCTAATTTAATAATTTAAAAATTTGGCTTTTCTGTGTTGACCACTACATAGCAATTGTGCTATCCCTGAGAAGGGTAATAATATCTTACATCCTTATGTACGGAGAAAGAGAGCATTGTTCCTGTCCTCGTTCGTCTAGCGGTCAAGACACTTCTGGCTCAACGGAGGGACCCTGGTAGAAATACTAGAACACCGAAGGATACAAGTATTGGACGTAGCTCCACCTGTAATCTGACTCAAGGGAGTCATAATTATCATATTCTCGTCATAGCAGAAAAGCTCATATAAAGTACTGTGGAGAAGTAGCTTCTTGCACATCTGCTTACTTGTTTGAGTTTTCCCGAGGAACTTGAACTTCTTAAAACTTGGGAACCAACTCCTGGACTATGGTGAGCAATTAGTAAGGATTCATTTTTGGAAAAGTTGGGAACCAAACCCAAGAAACTGCACAACAGGCAAACACATTACCGCTGCACTACCACATGGCCTTGTTGCCAATCAAATGCGAATGAACGAGTGTTTACTGAACCAAGATGCAATAAAACAATACTCACAGCAACGGAAGGCACTGAAATTCCCACGAAGCAAGCAGAGAAATGAGGATGAGACCACTGTTTTGAATGGTAGGAGCTAAACCGATCACAGGAACGGGGGGTGTAGAGGCTGTTGGTTGTGTGCACAACAGGTGTTCAACGACGCAATCATTTTCCAATGCTTCCGTTATGTTGTCTTTCAGAACTTCTGAAAGAATAAAATAAAAACTTTACACCTTCTACGCCCCAAGACCATACGATGGATCATTTGCTAAAGCGAGATGAGCTACTTGGCGTCACCTATGAGTTGGTCATGCTAAATGGCTTATCTTGTACAGTTCTACATAAGCTAACAGCACAAGAGATGTGTGTCCTTGAGTTGGGAGAACATGCATGCTTTTTTTTTGTACATTTTTGCATCCTGTGACTATCAATGATCTAAGATGAAACCGATGGTAGAGTTCTCCACAAAATTAAATTCGTGGCAATACACACGTCTCATTCTGTTTTTAATGAATCAATGAGTTTACTGAAATCACTGAAATTGCAAGGCTGATTCCTAATGGTGAGATAGAATGGGCCAGCTGTCTTCTTACACTCCATAGTCTGGGGTTTGATACTCCAGGTGACAAAGGTTCTGATTCCTTGGAGAATTATTAGATCTTGGTGCAAGGTGATCGTAGCTGTCCTATATCTTAAAACTAAATCATAGCTTCATTGGCACACAGTACTAAGACTGCTTATCAGGACTGAAAATCAGCTCAGACAGCTCTCATTTTAACTGTCAAATCACTCACATACTAAAAAATTAGAAAAGTAGTTACTTTTCCTGATACAATCTTCAACTTTTTTGATGAAAGAGACGACGACAGTGTGGATGCCGCACACCATAGAGCAATGATACTTAGAGCTTGACGTTATATCTGAAACGAAACTGAACGTTAGCTACAAATTCATGGTTCTCAGTCAATTTTCAACATTCATATTCTCACCTTTACTGTTTGAAGACATCGCACCTGCCACAGAAAAAAGTGGTAAATCAAGAAAGCAAAATTTCGACAGGAACAAAAAATGAAAGTTTACCGTTCCAACAGAGTTGGGAGAACATGCATGCTTCTTTGTACATTTTTGCATCCCACGGCTGTCAACGATCATCTAAGATGAAACCGACGGTTTTATATGACCTTTAGAGCTCCCACTTTATAATTAAGCTCACTAGGAGTTCCACCAACCCTACTAGCTTCAAAGGCGGAGGTTGTGTTGAGTGTAAGTATTCGAAAGCTTTATTAATTATGATGTATATATATCATATGCACAATATTGTTGTTCTGATATGTACGGAATCACGTCACCAGTATCTGTGCACACAAAGACCGATGTTCTGGAAAATTCGAAACTTCGTGTAGAGTGGACTTTCCTAGATTTCAAGATGTGAGATAAAGCAGCTCTACTGCTTCAGGCTATGCTCAAGGTATACAAAGGCGTGGAAAGGTTTGTTTGTTTGTTTTGTGGTTTTACGGCTCAAAGACTACAATGGTCATGCTGCGCCGGGACCTACTGTTTTCCGAGGAATCCGAACCTCTTATGGCCTAGGGAACCAAACCCCGGACTACAGTGAGCAGTGCGATCTTTTTATGAGATCTCTGAGTAAGCGTTCTTTGTACACTGTTGGGAGTCGAACCCGGATTAACGGCGTACTAGGCGAACGCGTTACCACACTGCGCCACCGCAGGGCCGCGTGGAAAGGCTGACAATATATATATATAGAAGGTGAACGAAACAAGAGAGAGAGAGAGAGAGCCTTAGTGAGATGTGACTGATGTATGAGCTGGCCGGTACATTGCCAAGTTTTGTAACAGAGAGGGAGTTTTGAAGCACTGAGACTGATGCTGGTTCCAGCTGGAGTGATGATTTACGTTATATGGAGGCAGCTTAATTTATAAAATTTAAATATATTGCTTTTTCTTAAAAATTTCCAATTTTTCCTATGGAAAAAACCCTTTGGGGAAAAAACATAAAAATACGTCCCAATATTCAGGTTTTTCCCGTGGCTTCCGATCACCATTTTGGAGAAAGTTTAGTAAAAAGTAAAGATTTTTCAAAATATTGCGTATGCAATGCAGTATGAAAAGTACAGTTCAGGAAACTAGTTTACTAGGCTACTTACTGATTAAAATTGAATGAGCTTCAAATTTGACATAATTAAATGAGTAATATTTTATAATTGAATGAATAACTTCTCATAACAGAAAAAAAAACACAAACAAAAAAAACACTAACCTCTATACAAGCGAATGGATTGGGAATACACATCGTCGTCTTGAGTAGCAAACATTGGTAATTGTATGCTCCCATGAACAAAAAGCACAGGGTTACTCTCACTTTTCATAGACATCCAGGGCATCTTTTAGAACAAAATAGAATATATATATATATATTAAAAAAATTAATTCATGTCCGGCAATCCTTCTCTCATCAGGATGGCACACACAATTAGTTGAATCTTATAATTCAATATTAAGATTTACAGTATTAAACTGATTCAATAGCGATTTGATGCTTTTGCTAAAGAAAATCGGGTGTTTTTATTTTAGTTTCTTTTGCAATAAAACTTATACATGCACTAATAGAATTTAAGCATCCCTTAGGAAGAATTTTCAACAGAACATTTCAATGAGTATAGTGGTCAGCTTCACCCTATTTGTAGGGGTCTGTTTTTTTAATTTTATTTGTAGGAATGTCAGGATGTAAAAAATCAAACCATTATAATAAAGATATATGACTCACTATATGAAAATATTATATAAAATAAAACACATTATCGCAGTTTAAATAGATGAATAAATCGCTTTATAGCTATTTACCTACAACTGGTTTACCCGAACTAATTTATGATGCATGTTGACATCGATGGATTTTTTAGCATGTGGACCATGTTAGTGTAACTAGGGTTCTGAAGAAGGAAGCCTAAACGCGCTTCCGAAATAGCTATAAACCGAGCTATTTGAACTGCAGTAATGTGTTTTATTTTATATTAAATCAAAAAACATTGTTTTAAACTAGTTGGTCCCTAAAATTATTTAAAAAAACCAAACCTGACTACAAGACATTAACGAAATTTCAAGAAATCACGCCAATAGGAGTAAGATCTGGTCGAGAACCACATTACATTTAGATTACCATGAGGCTCCTGATGATGATGACAAATGTGACAAATCTGTGATGCCACCCCAATTACAAATGACACGAGTAGGGTAGCAGGATGTTAGAACTTTATCCCATCACTGAATATTGGGGAGTTGATTTATTATCAGTTAGGGATATTTTATTATTGTTATATTATCACTTATAAACCAATCTATTACAGCTAATTAAAATAGCATTTTTAATGCCAGCCCCCACACAAAAAATGTGCCTACCACAGATGATACACTAATTTATACACCATACATAATGCGATGAAGGTTAAGCTTACCTTGCAAATAAGCGCATCGAAACTGAAGATTAAAAACTTACAAAAATAATCAACGAGAACTCTACATTTCCTCAGCTCTATTTGCATATCCAAAATTTCATAAGATACACCATAAAAGTAAACAAAAGTCCCACTCACATCGGGGAAAAAAATTCCCTCACATTTCCAGATTTTTCCCTAACTTTTCAAGCCAAATTCCCTGGTCAATCACCAGTAAATTTCATCTGAATTTCGGTTGCAGGAAAAATGCCTTCACATTCGTGGGAGTTTTAGCCATTTGAAACAGAAGTTAAGAAGGTTTTTACCTGACTTCTCCATATTTGACAAAATAAATCCCCCCCCCCCGATTTTAACATGACCTTTCGGGACGATTTCAAATTCCATGACGATACCAGGTTAAGAGGAAAACTTGAGTAAAGCATTATGTCCTAGAAATGTTACAATAGAAATACAAATTACGCATTGCCCTATGTTCCTACTGTGCATAGCAATTACAAAATACGCGAAGATATGCACATAAGTGGACCAGTCGTCGCTTGCATGATGTTGCAGAGAAGCCGCTGTTATGGAGAACAAGGGAAGTGAGCTAGGAGGGCAATCAATTTTGTCTGCATAGAGCAGCATGTCAAATGGGTATTGTTTTGTCAATTCTGCCACTAATATAGGGTCAATCAATCAATGTTGTAATTGATTGTGCTAAAGTACGATTAAAGCAGGGTTCCCATTTTTTTTAATGAATATCTCGTAATTTTTGTAAACCAGTTGCGAGTTTATACACCCTAGAGTGAAAAACATAAATTCCCCAAGCTTTCCAAATACTTGATTTTAGTTTGTGTTTTTACAGTAAAAGGGCAGCTGCAGTTGTTTCGATTTTTAAGATGTAAGGACAGCAAACGTCATTTTGCACCAAATAAGTTGATGTTAAACGTTTATGGTTTTTAACAGTTGGGGTCATGCCGCACTGGAACCTACAATTTCCTGGGAAATGCGAACCTCAATCATCTAGGAAACCAAGTCTGGATTATGGCGAGAGAAAAAAAACGAAAATGGTAGGCGTTCTATGCTATCATTGGAGTCAAGCCTGCGATCAATGGTACGCTATGTGAATGTTATTCACTGCATCACTGTAAGGGGCACAAACAAGAAACGAGGGTTCACCGTATTATAAAAGTGCTTCCAAAACTGACTTGCAATTCCTCGCTTGTTTCAGAACCTTCGTCTAACACCACACAATGGTATAGAATGCCTGATGCCATCGCCAAGACCAAGACTGGTGGATTTGTGTGCAAGCAAAGTAGAACACAGGCATCGACGCCATAGTTGTCCTCTGCGGCTGGATACATGGCAAGTGGTTGCGGACTCACTTGCACAGATCGAGACCTACAAATAAAAAAAAAAAGTATGCCAAATATTAATGCCAATGATTTTAATGCAACTATGCTCAAGGAAGAACTGCAAATAGACTGTACATGGTATCCACAATGAAATAATAATTGTGGACAGTTAACTGAGAACTATATCTAAATTTCAGTATTTGGAACAATGGTGGACACACTGTGCATTTGTTGGTTTTATGGTGCAAGTGCAGTTAAGATCACAGGCTGTGCGAAGATCTACAGTTGTCCACGAATTCCAAAGCTCTTTCACTTGTAGAATCCAACTCACAAGTACGGAGCTGTACCACTGGCAAATCCAAGGGGTGGCAATGGGGGATTACCCCTCTTGAGCCAGTATTATATTATGGAAAATGAAATTAAAAGTACCGGACACTTGGCTAAAAATAGGAATCGGAAACAAATTGCTCCTTCCCTTGAAGGATTTCGGGATCCGCCCTTGATCTGTGCAGGTTTCCCACTCAAACTGAAGGCAAAAATTCACTGACCAATGGCCAGTGACTTCTCTCTGTGGATTCAACTGGACTTTAGTTATGGGGAAACGACGTTACGTTTGAGGGAGATTTGGCCAAGGCCCATTCACCGCAAAGGCGTCCAATGCCTGGGCTTTGGACTCCACAATTTTAACTTTTAAAACAAAACAAAACCCAAAGTGTTATTTTATTTTTATATATAAATTTTTATTTTTACGAATATTTCCCTTAAAAATACCAAAAACACAGCAGCATTGCACATTTGTTATTACAGCGTTACCTACCAATAAGGGACATCCACGGGAAAATACTTTTTGCCCCTTAAATAAGTGTCCCCTTTTCAGAGGTGTATATATATGTTGATATATACATACACTGCGGAAAAGAGTAATCGTCTCTTATTTGGAGGTATGCCTTACAAAAGGTAGCAGGGTCATTCCATGGAAAACAGGACATCTTCAAGGAAAAAAAAAAATTTTTTTTTTTTGGAGAGGAGATCCAAACTGCCTAGTTCATTTTCAGAAGTCTAAATAATATATATCTAAGAATACTTTCCATTACTTTGCTTTTTTCAAATGGCAACACTGATTCCAAGATGGCCACCATCAGCTGAATCCCATGTAGTTAAAACAGTGCTGACTTCATGAGCTCCCACTTTATTTTGTGTTATACTTAAAGACACTTTTACTGTTTCAGTATAATATGTAAGTACATTCTCTATTAAATGCATTGTTTCAAAAGGTTTGCTTCAATTTAAACTGTGTGTATTTAAAAAGTCAAGTAATACAAATGTACGTCCCATACGTGACAGAAATTAGAGCATTTTTTGTAATTAGTATTGAACCAAGTAGTTTAGCTTGTTGCCATGCAAGTTTATAAGTGATCTAAATATGTACAAACTACCCTTAAAATATAAAATACCAATTTCATTTCTGAAATTCATTATAGCACATTTTATTCTGTCCCACATGTGACGTCAACTGTGGGACATTTCAAATATAAATGTCCCACATGTGATGTCAAGTGTGGGACATTTCAAATATAAATATTTTCAAGTAGAGAATTTTATTGTTATAACTAGAAAATGATTTCAAATAAAATATCAGTTGATAAGTAGGGAAGAGTGGGTAGGAATGAGGGTTTTTTTTTTACGTTTAAGTTTCGTATTAAAATTTAAAATTTTCATTGAAAATTAGAAATGGGCCTTCATACCCACTCTCCCCTATACATATATAGTTCTAATCTTTTAAAAGTCAAAAGTATCCATTAAATTGCAACTTTACACTTAGGCCTAAGTACGTATTACTGCAAAACATTTCCAAAATACAGATACTGAAATACTTCATTTGCTTTCATTTTAGAAAGAAAAAATGGCAGACAAAATAAGTAGCAGCACAACCAGTGCCAGTAGAATGCGGAAAATGAGGAAAAAGTTAAAGAGAGAGAACCCAGACTACCAAAAAGGGGAAAACAGAAGAATATCTGAATTAAAAAAAAAATGACAACCAGATGACTAAGGAAGACTATGAGAATCTTAGAAGGTATGAGCGAGAAAGAAAAAAAATTCAAAGGGAAAAAAGAAAGCTAATAAAAATGAACATGAGCCTACACCTGTAAATTCCCCTAGTTCTTCAACTGGTCCCGTCTCTGTCGAGTGCCCATATCTGAGTCCTTAGGCAAGGCAATTTGGAGTACAGTAAGATCACTTCCCAAATCTCCTTGGAAACAGACAGCTATTGTCAGCGGACTGGCTAAACGTGTAGGTATTTCACTGGTTAATAAAATGAGTAATAGTTTATCAGACGCTTCAAGTAATATTCACAAGGACTTCTCAGATGTTAACTTTTACTTTCATACAGACATAGTGTATATTCGTCCAGGTTTAAATGATAGTATGACTGTG
>QLNU02015003.1:25812680-25829434 GCA_006491805.2 Dysdera silvatica | reverse complement strand
ATGGGAGGCGTTTTCCCTCTATTTTTGCATATGCCGACATTAGGCATCCCCCTCCCCAGTTCTTTCCTTTCTGGATTTTTTTTTTTTACGGCTCAAAGACTACAGTGGTCATGCTGCGCCGGGACCTACTGTTTTCCGAGGAATCCGAACCTCTTAAAGCCTAGGGAACCAAACCCCGGACAACAGTGAGCAGTGTGATCTTTATGAGATTTCTAAGTAAGCATTCTTTGCACTGTTTGGAGTCGAACCCAGATTAGCGGAGATTTGTTTGTTTGCATGCATGCGTGCGTATGTGTATGTCAGTGTGTTGTTAGTTAACAAAGTTCGTGGCTGGGCTACTTTAATAAAAAAATATATGCAAATAAAATTGAAGCTTTCCAGGGAACTCTGAAAAGCAATCAATTAAAAGTAAAAACATATTCTGTGTACTTCACAGTAAGTAATGAGCAAGAACATAAAATTGCATGTATTTTATTTTTAGAAATGTGTATGAAAATTAATAAAAAATGCCGAAAACAAATTATATTTGAGCAATGGCTACAAGAAATAAAGGGTGCTTCTTCGCAGTTCTCTTCGTATTTCCCCTATTGTATCGTGCTGATTTAAAACGATTAAAAATTGCGTTTCCTATTTTTTTTATTTTTGCGATCTATTACCATTATTTGCTATATAGTTGCGCATTCTACATATTTGTCTGTAATTTAAATCTAAATTATAAAAGTATCGACGTATTGTTGCTATTTTGCGACGTCGTCCTTTCGGTGTTCAAGCAAACTTGACAACTTTTTTCCGCATATTCTAAAGTATAACTATTGGCAATTGAGCTGATGGGCTCCTTATTTTCTGATGAATTTTCTGTAAAATCGTTATTTGCAACCCTTTCGTCAAAATCCAGTGTAAACTCAAAATCCACATAAAATTTCGATAACTGTAACATTGCTTTAGCAATTGCAAAAAGTTCCATACCTAGATTCATTTCACTTTGAATTGTTGCTGTAGTTGGATCTCCAAATTCAGCTTTGACTAAGTTTAAAAAATGTATGGCAACATTTGATAAATTGAACATAATTCACTATAACTGCAAAACGAAAATTCTAGTATCAATACCTCTGTTCTTTATCGTGATCTCAGGCGTTCGACGTTCGCCCAAAGCGTTTAATTTAAACAACTTGGCGAGATTTCTTGGGCTTGGCGCGTTAAAAACTCTATATTCATATGACCATATTTTCTGTTCTATTCCGAGATAGAGAAAATTTTTAACGTTTTAGGTAATAGTTGCACCACATCCTACTACATACAAAAAATCGTGGCATTTGGTGAGTGACAATTGGTGGAGTTCCCTAGTTAGTGAAAACTCTATTATAACAAAGAACTATTTGCATATATTTTTCATTCCTAAATGAAATGTCTTATTTATTATTATTAAAGTTCTTACGTGTAAAACACATACTTTTCATATGAAATGACATTTAAAAAAAATGTTTAATTAAATTAAAAATAAATTGACTTTTTTTAAAAAAGGTTACATGTTTTCGCCAAACTTCATTTTAATTGCCAACTTGGTGAATTTGATGGCATTATCATGTGATAAAACAATGATGTCTTCAAAGATAATGTCATCATAAACAAAACTGTTGCAAAATTTTATGATGAGTTTTATAGATTCAAACTCGGTAAAAAGGTTTTCAACATTTTAAAAAAAAATCGCCATATCCAAATCCTAGTTAGGAAATATTTTCTCAACTGTTATTGGGGGGTGGGGGTGGGGTGAGAAAGGCCTAAGAATATGGCACTGAATACAACATAGATGTAAATTATCTAACCAAACCAAAACAAAACAAAACAAAAAAAAATAAGTCAGGAAGGGGAATGGTCTTAAAAACAAATGACACATGTAATTTACGGAAAAATTCATAGCAGTAGGTTTATACAAAATATGAATGTAAAAAAAAAAAAAAGGAGGGTTTGGTAAAGTAAAGAGTGGCGAAATTTGATGACAATTGAATTAGCAAGAAAAGACAGCCGAACTACAATTTGACAAAAGAAAACTTTACTGTAATTTATAAATAGAAATATAAACTGAATTAAAATACCTGCAAAACCAACAATTACGTTCTATGGCATTTGTTCGCAGCCTGCCCACTTTCCATGGTATTTCAATTACCATGAGGCCTTTTCGACCCATCAATGCCAATAAATGACCAAGGCAGTTCATCGATACACTTTCCACCTCGAAAACCGGAGAATTGTTGGGTAGCAATTTCTGAAAGAAAAGAAAAGATTTGAAAACACATGCAAACCCCAGCTAATTTAGGCTGTAATGACATTCAAGCAACTGCCAAAATCTTAATGCCACAAACAATAGTTAGTTTTAAACATTGGTATAAAAGGGTGAAAAAAAAATAATGTTTTTTAAAATTTTTTATTTAAAGTGAATTTTTCTGGTTAAGATTGTGTATCTCAGAAATAAATCAAGTTTTTCATTCAGCTTCATTTATGTAAGATTTTAACATTCAATTTACTTTTCTTAAGTGGTAAGTGAATATCTAAATAACGTATTTAATAATATAAAAAACAAATATTCAACGTCTTGATTTCTTGTTTATCGAGACTACAATATACATTAGAGATCTCAATTATGTTCTTGCGTAATTAGTACTCTGATTTGCTCACATTCAACCATCCCAATTTTGTTATTTGCGATATGGACACCCTATGTATATGTAACACTGAAATATTTTTTCGTATTATTTTATTTATTTTTGTTTTTTAATGGCATAACCCTTGTAAATTTTGCAAATGATAAAGACTGACAGCGTAAGCAGCATCTGCGATAATGAAATGAAGTTCTCAGACCTTCTTTAGGCCTAGTACTTTCACGAAGATCGTAGGGCATCCCTGCTGTGACGCAACATATGCTTTCAGGCCCATTAATGGGTGGGGTGGGGGCCTCGCCACAGCTCAGCAACTTTATGGTTATTTTTTTTTTAATCAAAACTATGGAATTAGATAAGGAAAAAAAGATAGATTAAAAAAAGTAGGAGCAAACAAAAATCAAAGTACGAGACATGACACTGCATGGTTTGTCACATGGTTTCTTTCTCCTAATTTTTTTTGCAATGTTGCCAAAACCAATCGGCAGTGGGCTAAGTCAGCTTTTGCCATATTAGAAATGCTAACGAAACAATACAGAGTTTCACCAGGAGATTCCATAACAAACAGTTATTTCGACACTGGCGTAAGGTTTAAAAACACGACGTTTCGGGAGCCAACTGCTCCCTTTGTCAAGTGAAGGCAGAATGAAGAGTTCGTGAAAGTCCTAAGCTTATATACCCGCATGTTGGGAATCCCCATCTGACGCCATTTGGTGCGGAGCATTTCCAGCTGGGGAAACCCTCGCCGGGAAAGCCCCCGCACCCGACGATGTCAGATGAACACCCCCAACTCGAGGTTTTGCAAAAATCCTGTAAGGTTCTGGTAGAGGTTTTGCGATGTTTATTGCACGACTCCTCAAACCGTAGGTTTCCCATGATTCCAGAAAAAGTCTACTCCCCAGATTCGTCACATTCTGATGTAATATTTTCATCGAATGCCAATCTGGTTCGTGACCCTCCCTGAAGACATGTTCAGCCAACTGGTTTGAATCGTCTCCCCTAGCTACCGCACGCATATGCTCCTTCCCTCGTAGACGTATCGATCTTCCCGTCTGTCCAACATACACCTTGTCACAGTCTCCACACGGTATTTGGTAAATAGCACCAGATTTTTCCTCCTCAGGGACACCATCCCATGTATATATGATATATATATGATAGAAATGTTGTTGACGGTGTTTTTTGGGTTAGTATTTACTTTTACAAAATTCGTACTTGAAAACAAATGGGAGTGGGGGGGGGAATAGGCCTAGCCAGTGCTCAGACGCTCCATGGTTGTTGTTTTAAATGAAAAATAATGAAAAAAAAACCTCATGAATGTCTGAATATCCATGTTATGTGTAAATATCCGAAAGAATACCACTATACGATGCATCGAGGAGGAAGGGCCTCACCAGCTCTGTGGTTGTTTTTAATCAAAAAGAGAAAAAAAAATCATAACTATCTCGGTATTAAGTCTAATTATGTAACAAAAAGTATAATACAAACAGGTAGTGTGTTTGTAAACAATCTACTATGAATAATGTGAAACGACAAATCATGACGACGTAATTGAATCACTAAAAACGTGCAACTTCTTAATTAAAAATAAGACTAGAAATGAATTACAAAACAATTTTACTGCACCAAAAAAAACAAAGCATTGAGAAATATGAAAATGGCGTTAAAAACTCAAAAGGCATGCATGCGCAAGTATGATGTTAAAGAGTGACAGTATGATGATGGCACAGAAGAGACACATAAGAACGACGTCACAAGATGATTTACTGAAATTTTCGAAAAATTTTAGGAGGATGGAGAAGCCGTGTGACGAACCATGCAGTGCGGCTGTAAGAAAAAATCCATGTAAACAAAGAATCTTCAAAACGGAAGCAATTACTGTATAGTTAACTTCAGCATCCAAATATCTTTCATTTTCACGTTACTAATACACTAAAACATTTCATTAATTAAAAACCACGTTTTCCAAAATGACGAAATCGAGATATGTGTTCCCGGCCATAATGGTAACATTTAAAAAAGACACCAACGTGTACTGCGTTCCATGTACCATAGGCACTGGCGGCATAAAAATATTGGCGGGGAAGGACAGTATACCAGTAGAAGGCATTTTGGTGCTCTTTTACAACACGGTACAGGCTTCCGTTTTGGCACTCGCCAAACAACTCCCCACTTACCTACATTTTTCTCTCCTAAAACAACAGATAACCAAAAGTATAGGTAAACTAACTCAAAAACAAATGTTATGTTTTAATAAGTATTTTAAACTGGTGGCTAATTTTCTCCTGTTATTACAGTTTCAAAATATTTGGGGATTAAGAAAAATTACTTTTTCAAAATGACGGAATTGCGATGAGCATATGCTTTCATTATGACGTTGAGTTCAGAAAAGTCATACGAAGTTGAATTTGAAGTAGAGGAATGACATTGAACTTAAATTGCAGAAAAAAAAGTTAAATTTAAATTAGAGAAAAGCGAACTTTAAATTAGAAAAAGAAAAACGAAGTTGTATTCAAATTAAAGGGGCCAGGGCTTGGTTAGCGCTCGGCTGCTCTGTGGTTATTCTTTTAATCAAAAACAATAAAAAAACTCATTAAAATTATTGTTTTTTAATTTATATTTAAATTGGAATTGAACAAATAAAAGTTGAATTTAAATTAGAAAAAAAGATAGTATTAAAAAAATTTAGGAGAAAACTGGAATCAAAGAAAGAAAAAATAAAAAAATGTATGGAAAAACACACTTGCCAAAGCGGAGTTTTGGCGCCCGTACCGTATTGTAAAAGAGCGCCGGAATATTGTGTTTGAAATTGGAGGGGGAATGGAACTCTAATACTAACATTGGCGGGACGGGTCCCCCCCCCCTCCCCCAGCTAACGGCGCTAGTGTTAGCGCCGAGAGATTTTTATCATTAAGCAGTATCGTTATTGACAGATTTTACTCCGCATTATATATCCGATATAACATACTGCACATTCATCTGGATCAAGTTCGGAAATACTGAGATCTACTGTTAAAATAGCAGCCCCTTCGTCATGCCAAGCATATAATTGTTGTTCGTATACAGTTATCAAACTTTTGGAGTCCGAACTTTTGGCGTATTTTTCTCCGCTCAATTTCAGTAAATCCAGAATCCCGGAAGACAGCAGTCGATTTTCTAATGCCTTATCCATGTTTTAAAATTATTATTATTGTTTTACACACACACACAACATCAAAACTGACAGACGACAGCAACAGAAAAAACAACTTTAAACTCAGATGTATTGCGGTTAGGATAAACAGAACGCCCTATTTTGCAAAGGGGCGATTGGGTTCACACATAAAACAAAAACACAGTTGGATCAGTTGCTGACTGTA
The DNA here is from genome assembly GCA_006491805.2 of Dysdera silvatica. NCBI lineage: Eukaryota > Metazoa > Arthropoda > Arachnida > Araneae > Dysderidae > Dysdera > Dysdera silvatica. The sequence continues at coordinate 25,823,421 of QLNU02015003.1, read as the reverse complement.
AAACAAATTTTTGAGCAAAGTATATAATTATGCTTTGTAATAATTATGTTATTTGTATATAATTTCGATAATTTTTATAAGCTAATAATATGCTATTTGCATAGAATTGTTATGATTATTATTGGCGTGACTACGGAAGTGCTAGAAGTGGTTTAGCATTCTTTAGAAAGAAATGAAGCCTCTAGAAAAATAAAATTATAAATGAATGTTTATGGTAAGAATTGAAGAAGGATGAGGGTACAGCTTCTCCCTCAGTTGCTGTTATTGTTTTGTGTGCAACTGTAAATTATTTGGAAAGGTAATCCGCGAATGCGGCGCTGTATATCAAGAAAAGGCTGGGACGAAGTCCTATAATTAAAAGCAAGAGGTCAGAGTCCCTTGTGAAGACTGATATTTGGCGTACCGTTCGCAATAGAACGTGTAGTATGTTCTGCCCAATCCTCGTCTCTCAGACACGGGTGGAGCCAAGGAGGGGCGATCGCCCCCCCTCCACTTAGACCAGGATTATATCATGTAAAATGAAATGAATATAAAACGAAGTGGTATTTGAATCATTATTTTCTTTTAAGTCTCTAATAACAAGTTCAGAGTTTTTAAAAGAAAATGAAAGTAAATGTTGGATTCTTATCTTTTTTTTTTCCACTTTCATACAGCTGCTGAAGTGAAATGAAATAGTTGCTGCCACATAATTGTCGGTAGCGACTAAACCTTTCCTCCAAAGGATCCGTTTGAAATTTTCCCAATAGAACATATTCTACATTTAATTTCTGCAATGTAAATGAGGTCAAACCATAAAGACCACTGCAATTCTGCATCATGGCTTCAAATGTTCTTTTTGTTAAACCTTGATACACATGTCCCCTTGAAAGCAATTCCACTTTTCTAACCAGATTGAAACATCCCGTAAATAATTCAACTGTTCTTGATTTCCAGGGGTAATTTTTTTTTTAAATCTTCATTTCGAAATCTGACGTCTTTATTTGGAGATTTAACATTTACGATATTCCACCACTTAAGGATTATTTCGAAGAATTTAGCATTCCCTTTAAGTAGCATTACCTCTTGATTCACGAAGGGCATTAATATTTTCACAATTAAAAATTTTACACACAAAGTTTACTTTTTGTCGTTCAATATTAGATGGGAATAAGGCTTTATGATTTAACTTATATCCAAGTTTTAACACTCTCTCCCCTTCTTATCGATACGTAGTTCTCAAGTGATTAAAATCAGCCTTTCTAATGATGTCGAAGTTTTTATAGATAATTAAAAATGAGATCTTTTTGGTTTAGCCAGTTATTTCGAATGTTTTTAAAAATCTGCACGGTGTTATAAATTAAAAAGAGCGGAGAGTCCTGACATGCAAGATTATATACTGAATTAAAATCATATGGGTGGAATTTAAATTTAGTAAACATGGATTTTTTTTACCTGATTATTGTAAGAAATAATACCTATCAGTTTAACACCACAATTATGTAACTCACATAATATGGTTTTCATTGTTGTATATCAGAAGTCCACAAAATTAGTACTAACTGGCAAAATTGCAATTACATCTGTGTAGTTACCAAATGCAGAAGTTAGGGAAAACACCTACATTGTTTTAGCAAGGATATCTGATTATGTTATATAAGATCCAACTAATTTCCCACCCTTAAATATCAACTCAGGAGAGATATAGATTTCACCCATTAATAAATTTACATACTTTTCAAATGGACTTAGATTGATTAATTTCTTTTCAGAATACTTATTTCGAACATGAAACGTTCCATCACAAATATTTAGCTTGGCAGCCATCTTTCTCAAGTTACTTGGATGGGGGAGAATTAACAACTTGGTTTTTCTAATTGCACGATAACAAGTAGGTGAAATTAAATACATTTTAAAAGACAATTGCAAAAGGGTCGAAGAAAATTTGTATCTCTCTTTGGATAAATTTAAAAGTTGCAATTGCTCAATTAAAATATTTAAAATCGATAATTTTTCAGACTAATTCTGAATCATACTCATTAAGTAAGCACACGGCTTTTGCCAATTTATCATATTCAATTTTCATTTATATAAATCGAACACTACGCAGATTAAATTAAACAACAATGTCAATCAACGTTTATTGGCGTAGTGATACCAACGCCGATGGTATGGCGTGATTAGATGGTGAAACGTTCGAAAGAAAATAAATATTTCTGCCTTCGGTGGGACCTGAACCCAGTATTCGTTCGTAGCTCAGTGGGTAGAGCCTCCGCCCGGCAAGTGGAAGGTCGTGGGTTCAGGTCCCACCGAAGGCAGAAATATTTATTTTCTTTCGAACGTTTCACCATCTAATCACGCCATACCATCGGCGTTGGTATCACTACGCCAATAAACGTTGATTGATATTGTTGTTTGATTTAATTTTCATGTTTTCGAAATTATTACAAGTTTCAAATAACAAAACTATTTCTGATTTCTCATTAATGTGTTTAAAATGTATATTAATTTGTTTGATATCTAATTCTTCATTCTGATAAAATATCTTAAATGATAGATCAGAAAATACTTTAAAACTAACTATAATTAAGGGTAAAAGAGCATTGCTTATTTTTAAAACGGTGATACAGTCCTTGTTCGAAATAAAAGTCCAATTTTCTTCTTGTGTTAAACGATACTTTATGTAATCTTCAACTTCAGACATGCATTTCAGTCGCGAAGCTTCAAGCTCATTTTCATGTGTTAATACACTTTTTTTAAGAACTGATTGAAGAATATCGTCCCCTTTCTCATCTCTAGATTTCCGTTTCTTTGGCTCTTGTATATTTAAGTGTGGTGTTTCTTATTAAAAATGAATGAAAATGTCTCTGGTAACAAACAAGGTTTAGTACGTGGGATTAGGTGGATTATACCATCCTTGTCTTTCCATTTACCTTCTGTTACAATCATCTCATTAAGAATATGTTTTATACAGACACATGCATTTTTCATATGAACTAAATTTTCTAGACGGATCCGGTTGATCCATAAACTACGCATATTTTCTTCTGCTGGAAATCTAAAGCATGTGATGTAAGGTGCCTTGTAGTTGGATTTGCATCCAGGCACGCAGCATTTGAAAAGCATTTTTATGAACCTAAAATTATTGAAAATAATATGTTAATACATTTCAGAAGATCGTAGGATAAAAAATAAACCATATACAGTCAAACACAACTCAAACAAACAACCTTTATGCAGTCGAACAGAAAATACGTTCGAATTAACAGTTTGTTTTGTTTGTGGTTTTACGGCTCAAGGACTACAATGGTCATGCTGTGCCAGGACCTACTGTTTCCCGAAGAATCTGAACCTCTTAAAGCCTAGGGAACCAAACCCAAGACTATAATGAGCATGTGATCTTTGCGAGATCTCTGTTGAGAGTCGAACCTGGTTTAATGGTGCACTAGGCGAACGCGTTACCACACTGCGCCACCGAAGGGCACAGAATTAACAGTAATTCGTCTTATTCAGAAAGGGTAGTACACAACACAACACAATCTGATGGGACTTTAAAACACAGTTTATATTAAAAATAATTCGTTTTAAGCGTGCTCGCTTAACGATGTTCGACAGTATTAAACATGGACATACATCTAACTGCTTAAACAGTTTCATAAGCGGCAAAGAATTATCTTAATCAATATAAGAGGAAATCTCCGTTCACTGTAGTGCAAATTTCCATACATAGATAGCTGATTCATGCTTCCTCAGATGCTCGTCTTAGAAAATGAGAAAAATTTCTCACAAATGTGAATTAACTAGTTTATTTATAAGGTTACTGATGAAATTAGCATATTATAAGGTGGAATGTAAGTTTAGTTAACTCAGCCAGGAGCGGATGCAGACTTCCATTTTGGGGGGTCATGGACAGAATTTCCCATGGTCTTGGAATAACACCTTTCATTTACCATAAAAGTTGGAATTTTTTACAGTAAAACAATATATTTTCGGGGGTCATGACCCCTGTGACCCCCTCGTATCCGAACATGAGTTCAACACTCTGCAGAATGGGCCAATCGATTGATTAAATTAGATTTCACCTATAGTATGTGCATTTGTTTACTTATTAGGGAAATTAAATTCACATAGGAAAAACGGAAAATTTCACATTTATTACTTTTAAAAAAAGTGAGTTTACCACAGAGAAAGTTACAGAAACTAAGAATTATAATGTGGTGTTATTGTGTGTTACAATTTTCGTTCCTTTCATAGGTTTTGCCAGTAATAGCAATAAGAATTTTGTAATTTTAGCTTCTCGAATTAACCGCGTTATCCTGTAGAATTGTTAAATATTATCTTATTAATCATTATATAGCACACTACACTATAACCCATACAAGAATCTCCCGATACCACGTTGTCGATATGCTGAATTTTAGGCCTATAATTCACAGCAAATACTTCCATGCAATATTAATATTAAAAAAGTTATATTTATGAATAACTTACCAAAGAGGAAGATTTCTTGCGTGATTTAATCCAAAACACTGGTTTTGCAAAAAAAAAGTTTCGATCCTTACAATCCTACAAGACGTCAACCAGCACAGCTTTCTTAGTAAACATGTCTTCTGCAAGGCAGCTCCAGCGAAAACATCCTCCTTCAGCAGATCACATGATCCTGTTTTCGGCAAACAGCACTCTGACCAGTATATAGATTGGCTGTGCTTTTGTTGAAGTTGATGTCGTGGCTATCACTGATGATCGTATAATGGTAACGCCTTTAACTACTACACAGAAAATACCAGTGTTTGGCTTCTACTGGTTCCCTGGATAAATAGAAGTTCGGGGAAATTTCTCTGGAAAACGTAGGTTACGATGGGGTATGGTCTTAAATGTCTTCATATTGTAAAAATCATATAAATAACTGTTGACACTTCTTCATATTGTCACCAAAAAACTGATTTTCCTCATGCTATCTATGATCTCTCATGTAAACAACAAGAAAATATGTGTAGTATTGAGAGATCCTTTTCAACATTTGTAATGCGGACGGGAAGAAATCATACGCGGGAGAAAGAAAAGAATCCTGCATTATTGATACCAAGACGAGTTGTGCGTATTTTCGTAGAGAAATATCGGAGAGCTTCTAAAGGTTTTTTTTTCTTTGGATAATATCGTTAATTTTTTGTAGATATCGTATTCGACGCGTTTTGGGGGGAAATTTTAACAAAACAGTTGGAATTTTCTTAAAGTATCAAATTAGAGTCAAATCTTTTCTCTTTTCCCCAACTTGTAGATTTTTAATATTTAGAACTTAATGGAAAAATTCCATTTAGAATATTTCTAATTAAATAAGTGTAAAATGAAAAACGAAAGTGTAATGCTCAAAGAAAAATTATTTATGATAAACTTTGTGTAAAAAAATGTTATTATTTAAAGAATAGTTAAGGAATTTAAGGTTAAAACAGTTAAAAATATTTTTTTCATAGTTTTAAAAATTGTATGAATAATTTCATATTTACGGAAAATTGTTTCAATAATAATGAAGAAAAAAAATTTACTTGATGAAATTTTTTTTTTTATTTTAGTCAAAGAAAACATAGCACAAGATTTTCTAATGCACTAAAGCGAAATTTTTTTAAAGCATCAAACTAGAGTGAAATATATATTCTTTCCCTCGACTTGGAGACTTTTAATATTTAAAAAACTATGAAAAATTTACTTCAGAAAGGTTCTAACTACATAAGTGTAAAATGGATAAAAGTGCAATGTTTAAAGGAAAATTATTTATCACAAACTTTGTAAAAAATAAATGCATTTACTTAAAGAACAATTAAAAAAATTTAAGATTAAAACAGTTGACAATTTTTTTTTCATAGTTTTAGAAAAATGTGTGAATAATTTCACGTTTTCTGAAAATTGTTTAAATAATAATGAAAACAGAAAAAATATATTCTGCTTTATGAAAAAAAAATATTAGGACATTTTAGTGAAGGAATAAATTGCACAAGATTTTCTAGTGTTCTTAATTGAAACAATTTTTTTTAAGGGCTGTGTTTTGTATTATATAGAAGTATATTAATATTATTTGTTCGGTGAAATAATTGTACTTCGAAGCATTTTATATTTTTGTAAAAGTAACAGAAGCTTTTGCAAACTTGTATTTTTTTAAATCAAGGGGGAAAATTAAATGAATATAAATTCGGAATACTTGCGAAAGTGTAAAATTCTGACACAACATTCATTTGTAGCGTGAAATCACAAAACATCTTAGAGTTTAGAAATTTTTTGTTTTTACACTTTTGTAACTGAGGAAAAAAAAGGCACATTATTTTAGTTTCGGATTTCTCGGGAAAATGCTCCAACTAAGGGGAAAAATAGATACGTATAGATTCGAATTTCTTGCCAAAGTATAGTTTCCAACATAGCATGATGTTTGAAGTTTTCTGTACCGTAAAATCACCATAAGATAAAATATTTTCTTAATCTTTAGGAAACGTCTTAACTAAGTAATCATCTTAAATAGTGGAAAACATTTCTTGGAAATTTAAGTGAGATAATATCAAAAACACATAGGGAGTTTTAATATATCCAAATTTTTTGCACTAGAACAAATCTTAAATAGGGAACACTGGTAACAGCAGACATTTTTTATCAATGATCGTTTATTTTTTTGGTGAAAAAATAATAAGTATTACGTCAAGACAATATTCGAAAGTCACAGCAGAACTTTATGCCATTTCCATGGCACTTGCGTATATTTCAACTCATAGCTTAATTCCTTGTATAATTTGTACCGATTCTCAGAGCTCTTTAAGAGCCCTGGAATCTTTTAAATATTCACCTCATCCTATTTTATCCAAAATCCATTCACAACTGCAGCACCTGCACAATCATTCCAATATTAAATTCTGCTGGATCCCTGCTCACATTGGTATCAAAGGGAATGAGGCTGCTGATGCAGCTGCAAGGGCAACGAACTCACCACTTGCTTCTAGCCAACTTCTTCCTTTCTCTGACCTGAAACCAATTATCAAGACCTGTGTGAATCAAAGGTGGCAAGAAGAATGGGATCATCAAACCAATAACAAATTGCATAATATTAAACATACAATTGGTAACTGGCCCTCCTCATACCGTAAAAATCGGAAAGAGGAGGTTCTCCTTGCTAGACTTCGCATTGGGCATTCCCATCTCACCCATAGACATCTGTTGGAAGGAAAACCAGCACCAATTTGCCAAGTGTGCAATGAACCCATGAGTGTTTTACACATTTTAACTCAATGCCCCTATTATAGACTTGCCCGCACTCTTACTTTTAACTCTTCATCACTGTCTGACATTTTAAATGACCATGCTGACCATACGCACGTTTTAAAATTTTTAAAAAGTACTGGCTTTTACTACAGTCTTTGATTTTACCATGTTTGGCGCAGTATAGCCCAGATGCTCTTGCGCCATAAAAAAGCCAAACAAACAAACAAATATTCGAAAGTCACTTTGCTTCACTCTGCATACGGATATAGATAGTTTCTTTTATAAAAGTAAAATCGACTGGTATAAAGTTATCCAAAGATTTCGATCGCTTTTGAATATGAGTGAATATCTATCAGATCATATCCTTTGCAAAAAAAAAAAAAGTAGAATTCAATAGCGAATTCATCTCTCTGAGACCGAAAATGTATGTCTTTTGTTTTGGTAAAGGAGAAGTGAAGAGGAAGCTGAAGGTATAAGCAAGGTTTTATTTAGAAACCATCTAAATTTCCGAACACTGGAAAACTTCATTCTTCCAAAACACGAAAATGAGAAATGTGCTGAAATCAATGCAAAGAAAAAACGTTTTATGTATAACTTGGAGACAGATAAAAAACTTCTTATACTAATACGATGATGAGGTGAATTCTTGACCCCCTGAGAATAAGCTGCCCCCGAGAGGGGGAAAAGCACATCCCAGACGGCACATGTCTGAGAAGAAGGGGGAAAATCTACCCCATATCCAGAATTTGGGTTGTTTATAAACAACATGTGCCCGGTTTTCAGAAACATTGCCTCTCACAATGGATAATAAACATTTCATATCAGACAGACAGATTGCAATTTGGACTGTGATTGGGAATGGAAACCAAGTAGAGGGAGCATTCGAAAAAGAAATTATCGTTTTTATGACAATTTAAGTAGCTTTTCTCAGACCGAACTTGCTTATTTGTGAATAAGGAATGATAGACCTAAGAAAAAATAATGCTCCTCCACTGAAATAAACTTCTTACACAGGACATTTAAAAGGAAACATAGATAGCTATAGGTGGAAAAAACGTTTGATCGTACCCTGACTTCCAAAAGCATGAATATAAGTAAATGTTGAACTGACGTACAAGAACAGCCGAGAAGAATTTATCTTTTTAGGGGAATTTCAGCAGCTAGGTAGGAACACTTGAATACTTTTTATAATTGACAGCACACTGTTATAGGAATTAGCTCTGCGAGGAAATTTTTTTACCGAGATCAAAGGGCAGGAAACAGTAGATTTCTAGAAAAAAAAACAGGTTTACGTATAAACATAGGATTGCTGTGACATTTCTGTGATTGGACCCTAAGGATGGAAAGAAAGAGGAGGGAATAATTGCAGAAGAAACGCCCTTTTTCTTCACTCAACATCGAAAATTAATAGAGAATGGTTCGTAGTCCGCCCGAGATAAATACTTCCATTGCAGTAAAAATAATCAGCGAGTAAATAATTCCCCGAATTTTAACACTCTGATAATTACAAAATACTTGTAGAGGAAAAATGATATTCACATAAAATTAACTCGATCAAAATAAGGAATTAATAAAATCTTGTAGGAATAAAACTTTCATTGCAGTAATAAGTAGAAAAAAAAATGATAGTCCGATGAATTTTAACAATTAATAAAATGTTCGTAGTTCGCCCGAGATAAATATTTTCATTTCAGTAAAAATAAGCAGCGACGAAATAATCACCGAATTTTAACGATATGATAATTAAAAAAAAAAAAATATTCATATAAAATTAACTCCTGTAGAAATAAAAGTTTCATTGCAGTAACAAGTAGGAAAAAATGGTAGTCCCACGAATTTTAACAATTAAAAAAAAAGGAAAATTGATATAAAATAAGGACGACTGTAGGAATAGTCAATAGATAGGTATGATGAAAATTAGGAAAACTCGGATAAGCACAACCATACTTATTATTATTATTATTATTATAAACCATACTAATTACTATTAATCAGGAAATACAAATAAAAAAAATGCAATAACTCATAATAATTACAAAAAAAATCTAGAGAAAAATTATTATACTCGATCAAAAAATATGAAATAAATTCTAAGAATATAAAAAAAAAACATGGTCGTACCCCTGGAAGGAGAGACACGGCCTCTCACGGAGGGTAGGAACATAGCCCGCCAAGACAGCCATCTTGGAAACGGCGGCCATTTTGAAAACGGGGTGCAAGGAAACCCAATACTACTAATATGGTTTCGTTTCTATCAGAATTGGTAAAAAACAAACAAAACAAAAAAAAACAAGACTACAATGAAAATGGTATTTATTGAACAAAAATGTTTAAAATGTAATACTTGGTTACATAGAGTGCACTTTAAAAACAAGGGACTCTTGTGTAATGAAATAAAAACAAGGGACTCTTGTGTAATGAAATATTTCAATGAATATTATGAACGGCGAAGAAAAGGGTTTCTACATTATTAAGTTTTAAGATCGTTTTCTGAATAATTGCACTTATGCCAGGAATATTGTAACATTGGGGCTACTGTTCAGATTGAAGTTGGTTATATATTATTAAAGAGTGCATTTTTAGTATTTCATTTCTATTTTTTATATCAATTTTCATATCATCAAGGGAGATTCGGTTTGCAACTTTCTAACGAAGTCTTTATATTCCGTGAAAAAATATACATCGGGTGGTTGAATAAGGGACGTTGTTCTTGGGGTTATTTATAAGGTAATGCAATCGCTAAGAAGATCTTCGTATATGCTTAGATCTGTGCACCCTGTCTAGGAATCTAACATGATACAAGAAAGTGGATGCAAAATAGGAATGATGCAATTATTCAGCCATTTTTTCATTTGTAGTTTGTCCATTTTTCCTGATTTTGAAGAAGTGCTATATAAATCTGAAAACCGAAATAACTTTTTTAACGGTTGGTCCGAAATTTCCATTATTTTCTTTTAGGCATATTACTAACTTGAATTTTAACTCCCCACTTATTGATAGCGTTGGCATAATTGTGTATAGATGTGTTAATAAAAACTCTGATGGAATTACTAAAAGGGTTTGTTTTTCCCACTTTAAAAGACAATAACCTTTCATTTGGAATGAAATAATGAAGTCTACTTGATCGGAATTCAGTATTTGAGCAAGATCAAGAGTTAATGTCGAATCTTTCATTTTTAATATAAATTCTACATCAGTATTTTTAATTTCCTCAATATTATGGATATGTGCTGTGGTCAAGTATTTTGTGATTTTTCAAGGAACAATTCCAGCTGTCTTTGTAAAATTTTGGATGAAACGATAACTGCTTTTCAAATTTATTAAATTAAATTCCTCAGTTTTATTGAAAGCCCAGCGTTTTAAATCCATGTCTTGAACTGGTGAATGACGATTTCTGGCATTCTTAAATTTTTGAAATATTGAAGCCCTAATTATTTCTTATTTTTGATTATTTATCCCTAATAATTTGTTTTTAAATTTAAATATATAACCAGGATGTCTAACTTTAAGGTAACGAGATTTGGCT
>QLNU02015003.1:25799493-25812580 GCA_006491805.2 Dysdera silvatica | reverse complement strand
ATAATGATTATTGTTATTATTTTACATGCGTCTCCATTCTTAGCCGTACAGACTTGGAACGGGCAGTGTTAAGTATTGCAGACAACCTCCCGCGGGATGTTCAGGTGGGGTGTCTAAGAACTTCCTGACTGTTCAGCACGTGCTCAAAATTGTGGCCTTTTGTAGCTATATGTAGGTGTTGGGATCAATTTCGAGTGTTTCTAGGTTTCTGTGCAGTGGTTGGTATTAGATCTGTTGCTAACAAAATGACAGATAAAATGTCAACTCATGACACATGTCTTTAATCTCATGCTTGAGGTCTTGATATTTGGTTATTTTTGCTGTGTATGTGGTTTTTATGTTGTTTGTGTTTGCAATTGCTGTATCTATAATGCTGGTGGATTTGTTAATTTCATTAATCAGGGTTACATCTGGTCGGTTTTATGGTGGTGCCTTGTTAGTTATTATTGCCCCATCCTAGTACAGCTTATGTGTTTCGTTTTCTAAAATACTTTCTGCCATATAGTTCAGTTTTTATATACATATTAAATCATATTATTATTATTATTATTATTTAGTGGACTCTCTCCCAATGTTAAGCAAAAACGCTCATATTTGTTTTTCAGTGTACTCCTGCTTTAAGCGAGAAACCAATACAAATAGTGGGTATTGAACGTATACAAAGATATGTATATATATAGGATACATATTCGATAAGACTAACATATCCGATAATTTTCACAAAATGGTTAATATCTTAATTGGTAAATACATATAGAGTGAGTTCCGCTTATGAGAATTACGTTCGTTTCGCTCGTTTTGGTTCTTATACGTAATTGATTCTTAAATTCGAAATTTTATTGAATATGGTTTTACAGTAAGCACAAACTATTGTATTTTATATAAGTTTAAAGGAATTAAATTATATGTATGCAAGTCAAATACTGTATTAGTAAATTTGGAAATCTGCATTTGCAGTAATAAAAATATTTCTTATTTTACAAACTAAATCTTGAAACTTAAAAATACTATAACTAGTACGCTATGTCGGGACCTACAGTTTTCAGAGGAATTGTTTGTGTGTTTTACGGCGCAAGGACAGCGTGTCGTGCTGCGCCGGGACCTACCGTTTTCCGATGAAATGTTTATGAGCTTCATGGCGCAAGGATATCGCGCGTCATGTTGTGTCGGGACATACCGTTTTCCGATAAATTGTTTATGAGTTTTACGGCGCAAGGATAGCGTGCGTCATGCTGTGTCGGGACCTACCGTTTTCCGAGGAATTGTTTGTGTATTTTACGGAGTAAGGATAGCGTGTCATGCTGTGTGGGGATCTATGGTTCTCTGAGGAATTATTTGTGTCTTTTACGGCGCAAGGACAGCGTATCATTCTATGTCGGGACCTACAGTTTTCCGAGGAATTGTTTGTGAGTTTTACGGTACAAGAACAGCGTCGGTCATGCTGTGTCGGGAACTACAGTTTTCCGAGGAATCTGAACCTCTTAAAGTCTAGAGAACAAACCCCCAGACTACGATGACAGTTAGTCGGTAAGCGTTGTTTTTTTTGCACCGTTGAAAGTCGAACCCGCTACCACTGCGCCACTGCAGGGCCCCTTTTCAAGGAATCCGAACCTCTGAAGGCGTAGGAAACCTCAGACTACAGTGATTAGTTTGCCTGTAAGCGTTCTATTTAGCACCACTGGGAATTGAATCCGGGTTAGCAGCGTACTAGATGAACAGGTTACACAGCAACACAATAGGGGCTACAAAATTGCGACTCCAATTGCAATACAGGCAGAGGCGGATTTACGATTTTGCTGCCTGTAAACTGATTTATTTTGCCGCCCAATCTTACTAAACTTAACTAAAGGCATAACAGAAATTTTGGCGCTTTTGCCAAATTCTTAATTTGACGCCCCTAGTGGTTACGTCGAATTCTTCTTTTCGCAAGTATTTTCTTATTTTGGCGCCTTTTGAGAAATAAACACTCTCAAGGCGGTGCCCATAGAAGCTCTCCCCTTACCCAGGGGCGCCGAGAGCCAACGTGGACCCCCAGGCTTACTTCGACAGCGCCCATGACCCCCTTTCCTGGGCCAGTCCCCCCCCCGCAGCATAGGTCCTTGCTAGCGTGGGCCTCTAGACTTCCTCCGGACCCCTCCCGGGCTGCAGCCCTTGCTGCCCCCTCTCGTCGGCTCTCCCTTTGCCAATGCCTATTTACGCCTCTAATCATAACAATTCAAGAATAATAATTCAGTTGGACACTAAAAAATTCCGCTCTGCTTTTATAATCTTCTCGGCGGAAAATTTTCGACAAAACTTGCAGTCGTAGGCGCTTTCGCCTATATAACCTATTGGTAAATCTGCCACTGAATACAGGATATTAGGCGACAGAAAGTTTCCCCCGTAGGATTCAGCCCACATAGCCTATTGGTAAATCCCCTACTAAATACAGAATATTAGGACTAATAATATGATTTAAGGTGAAAGATTAGGCCCAGCATTCTATGAAATGGCATGAATGCATTCTTCTGACGAATCAGCGTAATTATAGTTTCACATTGAAAACATCCAAAAAATACAGTTATGTGGAAGAGCAAGTCACATTTGTAAACTTAGTAGAAAAAATATCTGTGCAGTAGAACCTCCATTATCCGACTCTCCCTTTTATCCGGAAATATCTGACGTCTGTTATCGCATAGCGATTATTATTATTTTAGAATTTAACGTGTCTGGAACCTTTGCCGCAACTCCATACCCCGTCTTTCAATCGGGTCAAATTTATGCGTCATTTTTGAGTAATCTCTCACTCTCTATGGTCTGCCATTGTGGCAACCCTCTTCTAGGGAAAACAGCGCCACAGGAGTGGACAACTTTCATAAACTCTTGCACAACCAGCAATAACAACAAACAGCGTATCTGTAAAGTAAAGATAATTCAAATGGCGTCAAACGGAACTTTATTTCAAATCTTCGTGTGATATTTTAAATAAATATGTATAATATCAGTCGGGTTTATGCGAAACAAGTTCGCAAAATGTGGCGTGGAGGTTTTTCGTTTATTGCTTTTGTAATCGACTCCTGAAGTGTCTTAGAAGTTTAGAGGAAAAATTTGCGGTTTTGCTCGTTAAGTCTTCCAATTCAGGCAAATATAATTATACAAAAAGCGTATATTAGTTTTCTGGCTAATCAGTAGATCGTTTCCTTAAAATTGCATGAGCTGTTTTGAGACGTGAAATTCAAAATAATTAACGTGACTTAACAGTTGTTATTGCATCATTCGAGTTTTGCTTCCCGCTACTGCTCAATGGCTTATCAAGATGAGATCCACAGCTTAACTGGACCTCCGAGGTCCTGGTAAATTTACAAATGTGTAAACTCAACCAGGTGTGAGTTTAAAGACATTGGTCATGGGTTGCAGATCCATGAGTTTTCAGGCCGTTTGCTTGGGAACCAGTAGTTGAAGAAATTCACAGGGCAATTGCTGGGGAACTAGTAGTTGAAAAAGTAGCTGAAGAAATTCACAAGGCAGTTGCTTGGGAACTAGTAGTCGAAGAAGTAGCTGAAGAAGTTCGCAGGGCAGTTATTTGGGAACCAGTAGCTGAAGAAATTCACAGGCAGTTGCTTGGGAACTAGTAGTTGAAGAAGTAGCTGAAGAAGTTCACAGGGCAGTTGCTTGGGAACCAGTAGTTGAAGAAGTGGCTGAAGAAGTTCGCAGGGTAGTTATTTGGGAACCAGTAGCTGAAGAAATTCACAGGGCAGTTGCTTGGGAACCAGTAGTTGAAGAAGTGGCTGAAGAAGTTCGCAGGGTAGTTGCTTGGGAACCAGTAGTTGAAGAAGTGGCTGAAGAAGTTCGCAGGGCAGTTGCTAGGGAACCAGTAGTTGAAGAAGTAGCTGAAGAAATTCGCAAGGAAGGGATGCATTTTACGAAACCTAAGCTTATGATCTGTGTAAATAAACTGTGTAACGAAATAACCGTTGTTATGTAATCTCGCGGGTGAAACCTTATATTATGTTTTTTAATGATGAAATTTTCTTAATCTAAAAGTATACGAAATTCACTACTTATCGTAAGTTCGTTTGCGTGTTGTGGCTCAAGGACATGTTTTGTCAAAACCTACAGCTTTCCAAAGGTTGATAGTAGTTTGCGTTTTACGGGGCAAGGACAGCGAAAGTCATGCTGCTCCGGGAACTATAGTTTTCTGAGGAATCCGAACCTCCTAAGTTTCAGGCAACTAACCTCCATTTTCCGAGAAATCTAAACTATCTGTCGTCTGAGGAACCAAATCTCAAGCTGCCCATTACTAAAAAAAAAAACCAGTGAACGTTCGGCACCGATTAGATTCAAAACCGGGTTTTCTTCGTAGCAGAAGAAAGAGTCATCCTTACACTATCGTGGAGAACTTATTGTAAGAAGTGAGTTTCTCAAAGTAGATACCAGAGAAGAGGCTACTGCTTATCCCAAGGACAACAACTTCCTTAACCACAGACAGGTTATAATTGGATTATAACCTGTCTGTGGTTATAATCCAATTATAACCTGTCTGTGGTTAAGGTTATAATTGGATTATAATTGGTATTTATAATTCAAAAGTTTACTGCAGATAAACCTGGCTAATGCTAATTACTCTTAACTCTGTGGCGCAGAATGCCTCTTGTTATCCTTGCGTCATAAAAATAGAGCCAACCAATTAACACAAACGCAGAAAGTTCATATGGAGTGTTTAGGCTTATAGGGGGATACAGTGCTACAACTACACACACACATATATATATATATATATATATATATATATAAAATTTCCTAGCAATGGGGGTTATAATCCCATCACCCTCCCCTGCCAGTGCATGATTTATTAATATAAGTTCATCCTTTCCGGGTAACTCGAACTATTTGCAATACAAACGATGTTTTGTCACAGTAAATGTTCGCATTAACGAGGCTCAATTGCAATAGCAACCCATTTAATAAAAAGAGATAAAAACCTGTAAGAAATTTAATGCAGTTTAAACATTTTCACGAAAAAAGTTTACAAGAATATAGAGGACCGAAGAAAGTGGTACTTTTTTTTCCAGTCCATGGTCAAATGCAAATTTTTTTTGGGGTATATATATATAAAGTGCATTTATAATGGCGTGTTAAAAATAGTACAAAATTATTTCTTTTATTTTGTACATAGGCCCGCGTATTGTTTGTTTTTTAGAAAGGTGTTTTTCATGAAAATCCTATGGCCCTTATTTCTCTTAATTTGTTTCTTAAAATAGATGTTAAATTACTCGTAAAGAAAAGAATGATTTTCCGGCGCCTGGTGGGACCCGAACCCACGACCTCCTGATTGCCGGTCAGGTGCTCTACCTACTAAGCTACAGGCGCAACCACTCTCTCCCTTACGAGTATATATATATAACTTTGCATGGACAAGTTCGCTATTGGTGTGGCAGTACTGTGACTACCGTTGCCAAAGCGACAAGTTAAAGAAGCAAGAATCTCCGATTTGATCGCACCAAGCGTCGTAAAGTCATACTTTTCTTTAGAGAGTAATTTAACATATATTGTTGCTACATCATCGGCTAATATAAAAAAAATTGTTTCTTAAAATTTTTTAAAGTAATTTCAGTTATTTAAATAGTATTTTCTAAAAAAATGAATTTCGATATAATTTTTGGTAATTTGCGGACTCGTAGTCCAGGGGTTTGAAATGGGTCACGTGAGCATTTGAAACCTAAATCCCTTAGTCCCATCCTGAAGAAGCCACTAATACACTACAATGAGATGACGAACTGTTGTTGGAAAGCGTTTTTATGGAGGTTTTATTTACAAGATCTTACTTTCCGGAACTAATGAGATTTCAACAGTTAACTTTAGTATTTAGGGTGGCTTCTTCCTCGCCTCCTCCTTCTCCCCCCTTGTCATAAAGGAAAAACGAAAAATAAACTAAAAAAAATACCCACATGACTTGGGAGCCAAAAAACGAACCTAATTTAAGGCAGAACTCCAAATACTGCAAAATGGCGTTAAACTCATTTCTTCTGCCCTTACCTAAATGTCTGCTCAGGTTAAAAAGGGAAAAGTGCAGGACGGAAGGGGGAAAAAGTGTAAGACGTAGGGAAAAAATAAATAACGAGATTTCTTACAGTTTTGTAGATTGCTTTTTGGGCTACATCGAACTGACTTGATGAGATTCACTTCCTAAGTCCGCTTTTTAACTTTTTTTTGGTTAATGTACTACAAATTATTTTACTGTTGGGAAAGATTAACACTTTAAGGGGGAAAAAAAGGTAACATTGAAATTACATGATTTTTTTAATATGTCTCAGATTCTCCCCTTTCCCCTTCATTCAAATTATTTCCTTTCTTCTTTTTAAATCAAAAACTCACTTTTTATAGGGAAAAAAAAGGGATTTTTTTGCTGCTTAATGTTTTAAATACAGTAATTTTGTTAACACAATTAGAAAGTCAAGACATGCGAGAACCATGTGAAGCAGTAAAGGAAAAAAAAAAGAAAAAAAAGGGAGGAAACATTAGGGAAGAATATACAAAAAATAAAAGACATAAATTAACAATAAGTTGATGTTTTGACTAATGCTTTTTCCCCCAGGCTTTTTTTCGTATCAAAGACAATAATTTTACACGAATAATTAGCAAGGTGACACGTTTCACTGGAGCGCTTCAAGTTAGCTAATCTAATCAATTTTAGATTATCCAAGAAGGGATAATGAGGGTAGTAGCACTACATTAGTCCTTTTACAGTGTGATGTCCACAAACAGCTTAACACAAGATCTTCATCAGAAGGGACTTCATGCAAGAAAAAAGGTGCATGGCTTAACAATTGTAGAATAAATATTTTTAAAATACACAATTAGGCATTGAGTGCCATTTTTAAACCAAATATTTTTTAAGCAGATGAAAGTGTTCAAAGTGTTGCTGTTGAAATGATAACACACTGGAATGGATATGCAAGAAACAGAGTCCAGGAGTATAACGACGTGATTTGCAAAATCGCATTTAGTTAATATTCCGCATATTAAAGTCATCTGATGAAAATCTTGTCTCAGTGCAGTCATGATAGCGGTAGAAATGTAGTACCCTGGTGATTGAGAAGAGAAAAATCAGACAAAAAATAACATGAATCAAAAATAAAGGATACGAATTTATAGCAATATATAGTTGATTTATTAAACGGAGAAATTTATAGTAAGACAGTAAATCCATAATATATGTATATATAATCTAGTTTTTACCACAAAAGCTTTTAGAGCAGAAATCCTAAAAAAAAAGGGCAACGTTTAGAAAAAACGAAAGGAAGAAGAGGCAGGATCGTGCTTACGGCGTTAGCGGCCCTGGGCGAGCAGATTGTGGCGGCCCTAAAAAAAGAAAAAAGCTTTAACATGATTAAACAACTGACCGGGTTTTGGAATTCAAAATAAAGTTTTTCACTGGTCCAAACGCGAAAGGTATAGAGAGGATAGTACAGTACAATTAAATTAAAAAAATAGGCATTTCAGAACGAAGTTAGCTAGGGATATATCACTTTGTACTTCTTTCTGCACTTCGTTGTCGCTGATAAATGGAAGGGTTCAATTTAGGCCTTTTTTTCGCCGTATTATGAATACAAAGAGAAACCAGTAAACATAATTATAAATTTTTGCCCCTCAGAACTTTGCATTAAGCTTTTCTTGTCGGAAACTGGGAGTGTCTGCGGTGGACATAATTTATGACTACCACAATAAACGCGATAACGTGCATGTTCTACTGATACTAATGCATTTGACTAATAACACATGTATTTATTTTGACCACCATTTAGAAGCTTCATGAACATTACGAGGAATATGGCGTCACAGGCTAAAGACCAATTGACCAAATACTTTGGAAGTATATAAGGGCCGCTAAGTACTGATTTCTTGGTGCTTGCACTCCAATTTTTTAGCGGCCCTAGCACCCCCCAAGCACGGCCCTAGGAAGAGGAGGAGGAACAAGGAGGTGGGAAACGGGTTAAAAGAAGAGGTGTGTAGCAAGTTAACGGTTGTCGCACACAAATTTGGTTGATATAAAACTGATTCAATGATATTTGAACTTCTAGGTTAACTAAATGACATAAGAACTACAGCTCAATAGTTTATGGATTTCTACATTTATTATCATTACACTGTTTTCCAAAGATTTTATCGATTTTTGTGTCTATATCAACAAATTAGTATTTTATATTTTCTAATAAAGATTCAAGGAAATCTCAATGAGTTGAAATATCATCGGGAAAGCGATTTATATCGATACGTCGAGTTATGAGGGTGTCGAATAATCGAGGCGGGGGGGGGGGGGACCTTTTGATTATTTAATTTTAATTTTTATAGAATAAAAACGTAACTTGTTTATTTTATTTCTTGCTTTAATACAGCTAGTTTTTACTAAATTATGATTTTATTAAATGAGCTGCTAATCACTAAGGTGTATAAGTAAGTGTGCACTTGTTTACAATAAAAATTGTTTTCAAATACATTTTTAAAAATGTTTTAAATTGAAACTTTTTTTTTTATTGAATATGAACTGGACTGGAGTCTCGGTAACCCGACCCTGGATAATCCGACATTCTCGATAATTCGACTTTTCTTAAGATTTTATTTGATGAATTTATGTCGCCCATCTGTTTCGTGTTGTCGGGTTGAGGTTTTCTCCCATAGAAAATACATTAGACCAAACTATATACTAAGGAATGTCGGTTTATCTGGACCGTCGAATTATCCGATGGTCAAGATTCCACTGTGGCATCGTACATGGGCGCTCATACGAATACTTTTAGGGGAGACTGAGGAAAATTAACGAGTATTTTTAGTGGGGGGTGAGCAAAATTATTATTATTTTCTTCTCAAAGCTGTCGAGAATTTTAGTGAATGTACAAGATACCAAAACGCTACAAAAATAATTGATACTACCTGACAATTAGTAAAGAGCTAAAAAGTACCTTATTTTAAAATGTGAATGTAAAACTTTTGAAAGTAAATGCATAGCAGGTTCGGGCAAATCAAATTTTTAAATGGTTGGGGGAGGACTCGAGCCCCCTCTGCCCTCTATATGGGGGGGCCCCATGGCCCCGTGTGTATTTTATTTTGCAATTACGAATAAATAGCTAAATATGATAAATTAAATTAATATGGGATGTTATAATTAGTTATGCATATAAACTGAATACAGTGTACTTACTATCTATATCGCTAGATGCAAAATTATTGCATAGGAAACAAATTAATTATATATTTTTGACAATATTATTAAAAAGTTAAGAATTTTATCGTACCTTTTTCAAAAGTCAGATTTTTATCGTTAGTTAGAAATATTGTCGTAAAGTTCAATATTTATTGCAAACTAAAGTAATTCCTACAAAATCACATTTCTATTTTAAATCTAAGAAATTGTCTTTGAGTCAGTAAATTTATCGTAGAAATCAAATAATTACTTTAGCAGTCAAGATGTCTGTCTGAAAAGAAAAGAAGTGGTTTAAAACGAATTTTTTAAATTGAAAATCTTGAAAATTTGAAACTGTTATTCGCTGACGAAATTTAAGCAATGAATGGGAAAGGGTTCGTCCTATATGATAGCAAAACATGTAAATTCGTAGGCGAAGACAAAATTAAAAGTCTACCATCTTAATAAATGGAAATCTCGACACTAAAGAAAAGGTGGGGGCGTATATTAGTATGTCAATTTCATTTCGACCGCCGAAGCATTTTTCCCTTTTACCCCCCACGTTCTTTACGTTTTTCCCTATGCATATTAAAAGGCATCGACCAACCGAGGGGAAAAGGGTGAAGATATTCGGAGCCGCCGTTGTCCGTTTGCTCGCCTGTAGCGCGAATGATCCGGGAAAAAAAAGCAGGAAGTATCCTGTTTTTCCGATGATAGTGCGTAGGGGGGAAACGCTCCAGAAAATTTTTATTATGTAGATGAGAGTGCGAAAATTTCTACGTAACCATTTAAGAATGTTCTGCAGTAAACCGTGTATGTGTATTCGTGAGGAGGGAGTTTATTGCGGGGAAACTCAGATCTCAATGTATTCAAATGAGTCGTATTTTTGTTCTTTTTCCCCTCTCACCCTCCGTTTTTTCCCTACACTTTTCCATAGAGTTTATTGATCGGAATATTAAATTCCAGAATTTCGGGGGAAATAACATTACCACCAGCAACTTCGATTAAGAACGAACGGGTTTCCAGTAAAGAGCGCAGGGATCGAAAAAATCCTAAAAATCCCTTTTCATGCAAAACAGTACACCCATCAGATTGATCGCCCAGAAGTGATGCCATTTTGCTTAACATCCGTTGAAAACGTTTTCGTACTGGACGAATTCGATGTAATTACGCGATACACCATATAAAGAAAAAGTTTCTGACCTTGTGGCTTCGCATTGGTCACGTCCAGGGGCGTCGAGAGCCACCGCGGGCTCCCCCATGGCCCCTTTCCTGGGCAGCAGCATAGATATTTCTTCTGTTTGGGGGTGGAAGGTTGAGCTCCCAAATGAACAAAAAGTATGAAATAAGAACGCATTTTTTTTGGTACTTTACTTATTAATTATTTTACAAGATCACTGCTGAAAAAAGAAACTAACGTAAGCTACTGGTTGTTATTATTATTTTTTTAATAATCGAGTCAGGATAATGAAGTATAATTAAAAAACTATGCATTAAAAATGCACAAAATCTTATTAATCTGGATTTAGAGAACAATTTTTCTGGCCTTCCAACTAGCAGGGGGGGACCGGGCCAATCATAGCATAAGTCCTTGCCAGCGCCAGACCTTAGATTTCGTTCGGGCCCCCCCAGGGCTGCAGCCCCTGCTGCCCCTATCGTCGTCATGATTACGTCAACAACGTAGAGTTTCTAAAATGATTGGGGGGGGGCAAGGGGCCCACGGGCCCATACAACTCCACGCCTGTAGGAAACGTGTTTTCCCATCATGTTCTTAATCTGGGTTTGACGTTTAACGGTGTAAAAAAAAGAAAAAACCACTTTACGACGTAACACATTGTTGACTAGCAATTTTACACAGAGGTAATTTCACCGGCTATTATTTCGTAATTGAATGTGGAAGTAAAACAATCTAAATATACTTCAATAAACTTTATTTATACATACTGAATTAAGATGAAACTTTGAACATATCTTTTATGTAACTTTTAGTATTTTTTTAGTATGATAAACTGTATAGGAATCACCTATATGTAATGGTACACAACAGGTTTTGCAAAGATATCTCGTTTCGCTGCATTTTCCTTTTAAAGAGCATAATCTACACGTTCTAGTTAGATATTTTTTACGCCAGTGACTATTTTTTCTAAAAAAAAGGTGTTTTAGTTGTCCGAAAGCCTGAAAGGTGAATCGTTGTAAGGAGCCCTTTTAAAAGTATAAGCAGAAGTATCAGGTATTGTACCACGTCAACAACGTGTTAATAGTCGTTATAGTCCGAGAGTTGTTTCCCTAGGCTTTAGGTGTTCCTATTAATCGCAAAAATGTAGTCCTGCTACGCTACATTTCCATAACAGTTTCCATTAAACAAATCCTAAGAATTTTTTCTTCATGGAATAAGCAATGAGTGTCACAGTAAAGCTGCTTAACCTTTGCAACATGAAATATAAATATTTGACGTTGTGGAAATATATCTAATGCATTTAATATGTCGTCATCATCATCATATTCAACCATTATCTATCCACTGCTGGATGAAGGTCTCTCCAAATGCTTTCCACACAAGTCTATCCTGAGCAATTCGCTTCCACGTCACCCCAACCTGTTTTCTTATTTCATCCACCCATCTAGTTTGAGGACGTTTTCTAGGTCTTCGGTGGTCTCTTGGAATCCAGTTCAGAATTTCTGTTGTCCATCGTTGATCAGTTCTTCTTGCAATATGCCCAGCCCATCGCCATTTCAGCCCTTTTACTTTAACAATGATGTCCTCTACTCTAGTTTGCTCTCTCACCCAAGTGTTTCTTTTTCGATCTCTCCTAGTTATTCCAAGCATGCACCTCTCCATGCTCCTTTGCGTTGTCTGTAACTTTCGTATTGCTCCAACTGTTAGACTCCATGTCTCTGATCCATAAGAGAGGACTGGCAATACACACTGGTTGAAGACCTTTCTTTTTAGACACAAAGGCAATTTCCCCTTCAGGATAAAACTGTTTCTTCCAAATGCACTCCAGCCAAGTTTAATACGTCTGTTGAGTTCTTTCATAATGTTGCCATCCATTGAAATCAGCTGGCCAAGGTAAATATATGAATCAGCAATTTCTAGCTCAATGTTGTCAACTTGTATTTTTGTTTCCTCTACGAAATTATTGAACATGATCTTAGTTTTTTGTAGGTTCATCTTGAGTCCAACTTCTTTACTTCTAGTTGAGAGCTCCTGTACCATGTCTTGGAGTTCTGATGGGTTCGTTGAAAAAATAACAATGTCATCAGCAAACCGCAAATGATTTAAATATTCACCATTTATTTTTATTCCCCTGTTATTCCAATTTATCTGCTGAAAAATCATCTGTAAAGCTGAAGTAAAAAGTTTTGGAGAAATGGTATCTCCCTGCCTCACACCTTTACCAATTTTGATAGCTTCGGTATCTTTATGTAACCGAAATTTTGCACTTGCATTTTTATACACACGTTTCACCATGTCAATGTACACATCCTCGATGTCTGCTGATCTTAAAGAGTTGATGACTGCTGATGTTTTAATAGAGTCAAAGGCCTTCTCATAGTCAATAAATGCCACACACAATGGAAGTTCATATTCATGTGTTCTTTCAATTAATTCTCTTAATACTTGAATATGGTCCACTGTACTGAATCCACTTCGAAATCCAGCTTGTTCTCTTGGTTGAGCTGCATCTAATTTTTTCTGCAGGCGATGTGTTAGCACTTTTGTGAAGATTTTATAAATAGCAGGTAACAAGCTAATTGGTCGGTAATTTTTTAAATCCTCTTTATCACCTTTTTTATGCAAAAGAATTACTGTTGCAGAATCCCATTGGTTTGGTATGTTACCACTGTTGAGGCATTTGGTAAAGAATTTTGCGAGTATGTCTTCTACATGTTCTCCAGCTTCTTTTAAGATATCTAATGTAATGC
>QLNU02015003.1:25749586-25787072 GCA_006491805.2 Dysdera silvatica | reverse complement strand
CTTCAATCTGCCTTTCGACGAATTTAATAGCGGTCCCTTAGAAATTTGGTTTAAAAACCAGTCCATTTACTGCCTCATTTCCGCGAAATAGTGGGTTTTGAAAAATAGTCTTCAAATACGTTCGTACGGGATCGAATACTCGTCGTTCGTAACTCAGTTGGTAGAGTACCCGCTCGGCAAGTGGGAGATCTTGGGATCGTTTCCGACCGAGCACACACAAAAAAAAACTTTTTATTTTTTTGCGAGCGTTTCGCCATATAACCACGCCATAACATCGGCGTTAATATTACTACGCCTAAAAAACGTTGATAAAAATTGTTGCTTTATTTAATCTGCGTAGTGTTCGACTTGTATAAATTAAAGAGAACGTTTCCCCCCATTTCTGTTTACTTATAAACTATGTATACAAAACACCTTTCAAATCGAACCTATTTTTATTTAATACGTAATTTAATTTTTCTACATGGACACCATTAATTTAATAGTATAGAAAGGTTGAGGAAATTTGTAGCCTGGGAAAATGGAAGTTTTCTCATTGCACATAGATCGATTAAAAAATGTATTAATGCTAAATAAATATAACAAAATCTGCACAAGATAATACTCAAAAAAGTAAATTAGTATTCTGATTACAAGAAAATTGCACAAAATTGTAAAAGTTTCAATCTGAACAAATTAAAGAATGAAAAAAAAACCCATTATTTGCTTTTTGCTCTCATGGCAAAGAACTTTCAAATAAATTTATTCGCTTCTCGTGTAGTGAGATATTTACATACATTTTCCAAATTCCTATGGGCGTCCTTCGCATTAGCTTTGTCTCAGTGAAAAATTGTCATTTAGGTGATTTGGACCACATGCTAATATGGAAAGTGTTTAAGCATGGTGGTCTTCCCGGCCTCTGCAGCTATAATTGTTTCCGAATGTCCACTCTATTAACGTATTTTTTCTCATTAGAAATAACACAAAATTCTATACTTTACATAAATGGGCATTTATTGCTATTGAAATATAGTGGAATCAAAGACGTGTTTCTCGTTTCAAAACTCAAAGGGATATTTATTTATTTGTCTCTATTTAATAACAGAGTTTGGTAGATGGAAGGGGATCGGAAGACACCTCTAATCCACCCTTGAAGTCGGTCCTGATTTCAATCAACGATGTTCTACCACAAATCGTTTTAAATAAGGCGTGAATTTAGGACCCATACCCTATTCCATCTTCCCACCATCATTGGGGGGTACTCTGAAGCGTTATTTAAATATTTCTGAGATACGCTTTCAGTCTTTTCGACCTCTTATTTGCCATAAACGTTACCACTCGGAATAAATCAAATTTGATCCCATTTGATATGCCTCTTGTTTCCGGTGTGTTTCGTAACAAAGTCCAATCTATCTTCCGAAGAATTCG
The DNA here is from genome assembly GCA_006491805.2 of Dysdera silvatica. Lineage (NCBI taxonomy): Eukaryota > Metazoa > Arthropoda > Arachnida > Araneae > Dysderidae > Dysdera > Dysdera silvatica. The sequence goes on along the minus strand of QLNU02015003.1, from coordinate 25,785,665 downwards.
ATGCTCAGGAAGGGACGGATCTTGGTACCAGTATTTTAGTTTTGGGATTTCCGTGACAAAGACTTCTGTCTGGACCATCTATTTTGGCGGGGGAAAGAGACTTAACCTGAATTTAAAACATGTCTCTCTATTTAGACACACACAAGTTAAGTCTTCTCTTTCTCTCTCTCTCTCCCTCTTCCCCTCTCCGAAAGTGACGGATAGACATCGCACCTTCTAAGTGGATTCTGCTTGCGGGAACACGGAAGAGGCTGTGTGCAGCTTTTAGTTTGATGCGTTCGGATCTTCGGAGTTTGAGACCAGAGTAACGGTCGACCTGAGAAATGATATTCAGTTTACGTGAGTACCAAGCGTTTCCGAAGCATTTTGATTCAAGAGTTTCGGGGGAAAGTGATTTGGAGAATATTTAGACTCTTTGGGTTGAAGTCCAAAGAGTTCCACAAACTATTTGGACGCCGGAAAACGCGAGGCAACAGATTTGTCTTTACAAGACATTTGACGAGAGCTACGGGTATGTGGATGTGCATAATGGAATATTGGACAAGAGCAAAACCTTGACAATTTCATATGAATCTGATAATGACAAGACTACCCTTTTCTGGTTATAAAATTAGCCTTAGATTCTTCGCAAGTGAAGTTGACATATGATGAAATTAACGTTGAAGTATGATGAATGTAAAATTGAAATTCGATGAATATAAATTGATTATAAAATGAATGTAAGATCATCACCGTACAAAGAACAATTGGGGAGCTAAAATTATATAATTATAAAATCGTTTTTATCCACACACACATCATGAGGAAAATAAAAAGACACTAAAAATTTATAAAAAGATTATTTAATCAGTATTATTTAATTATAACTAAAGTTATTAATGTCATATTAGTACAAGACCAGATTATTTATACAATAAAATAAGTTTAATGCAAGTTGCTAATACACTTTGCTTTGAATATAGATTTATGTATTTTATATTAAGGAACAAATATCCAGACGTTTCACATAATTTACCTCAAGACTACGTACTTAAAATCATGAGTGCATTTATGTACGCGCCATATCGTAACTTCTCGAATATATATATATATACAAATTAAATATTTATACATATTAAATATATTATATAAATATATTATACAAATTAAATATTTTTAGTGTTTTTATATTTTAATCTATTTAAAGGGCTTTTCGATGAATTTAATACCAGTCCCCTCGTTATTTTGTTTAAAAAGCAGTCCATGTACTGCCCCCTTCCGCAAAATAACCGGTGTCGTAAAATAGTCTTCAAATACGTTCGTAAGGGATTGAATATTCTTCGTTCGTAACTCAGTAGAGTATCTGCCCGGCAAGTGGGAGGTCGTAGGTTCATTCCCATCGTACCCAAAAGATATTTATTTTCTTTGCGAATGTTTCACCATCTAACCACGCCATGACATCGGTGTTAATATTACTAAGCCTAAAAGACGTTGATAAAAATTGTTGCTTTATTCTCTTTAATGAATGTACGCTTCCTTTTTTTGTGGGCTTGGGAGTAATGTTTTTTATTAATTTTAGTCATTCTCGGAATTAAAGCGACCATTCCTGTTCACCTGAGAATCATCATTCCTGTTAACATGAGAATCACCATTCCTGTTAACATGATAATGATCATTCCTTTTCCACATGAAAATCATTATTCGTGTCCGCACAAGACTTATCATTCCTGCCCGTATGAGAATTATCATTCTTGTTCACATGAAACCTGCTATTTCACATGAGAATCACCATTCCTGTTCATATGAAAGACTCCATTCCTGTGCATATTGAGAATCACCATCTCTGTTCACATAAAACTCCATTCCTGTGTATATCGAGAATCACCCACATTCCTGTTCATATGAAAAGTCCATTCCCAGCATATTGGAGAATCATCATTCCTGATCACATAAAACTCCATTCCTGTATATCGAGAATCACCATTCCTGTTCATATGAAAAGTCCATTCCCAGCACATTGAGAATCACTCATTCCTGGCATGGCTGAGAATCACCATTCCTGTTCATATGAAAGACTCCATTCCTGTGCATATTGAGAATCACCATTCCGATTTACTGAATGGGAATGGGAGCGATAATTCTATTATCCTTAAAAAGAAATGAGTTATCATTATATACTACTGTAATGTTAAACGTCAGAAGTAAATAATTGTATTATTCTTTTCATTCATGTTAAATGATAATCAGTCTCTCATTCACCGCATACATGTGAACAAGAATGAAGAGAATTTCAAATATGTCCTTCTTTCAAACAATTTAAACATATTGGTGTGTTATTTTTCAATGAAGTCAGAGCCGTAAACTGAAGCGACTTGCTAAAGCCAATGTTGGAATCGCTTTAGAGCATTGAGTAATGGTGTTTAATGCCTTGTCCACCTCCCCAATGTAATAATATCCTTTGCGACCATAACCGCTAATAACGTCGATGTCAACCCTGTTACGTTATTACGCAGATGGTGATGAAGGTTGTGCTACAGCACCTTTCAATCATATTTCATTATAGGTTTGTGGGTGACAGAATATTTAACGCCAATTTTCACTGTTTGGCGCGCGATAAGCCGACGAGTCTGCAACCGGATTAAATTAGGCCCCATATAGAACAAGGATGGTGGTTTGGTGAGTTTATTGGTGTAATTAGCGGTTCGCCCAAAATCAAACGCTTCCCTATCAGCGATTCCGATCATTTCTGCTGAGTTAGCGTTTATTTTGGCGATGGTATTGGCGCCTTTGTCTTCTTCCCGAGGTCTTCAAATTCTCACAATTTCAACAGCCAAATATTTCGCTTATTTTTTCTCCCCCTTCTTCCTAGCTGATTTGATGCTTTTTCGGCGTTTTTCTCATAGATATATAATATTTATTCCGGTAGCCGTAAACGTAGTTTCGTTAGCTATTTGTTGGATGGAGCTTTGGTTTGGTTTATAATGGAGATATAATTTGGATTTTTGATCTCTGGACAGCGTGGGCTTCGTCAAACCCCAAAGTGTTTTCCCTACTACTGCCCTGAGAGGTCTTCTGACATTGTGATCTCAGTTCTCAATGCTATTTAACATAGGTAGACAAGCTTTAGAGCTGCATTGCCATAATGAAACTAGAACATAGTTATATTGTTATAATATAATTTCATGTTAATTATCATACCATCATATTATATATAACTAAACTGTTCAATATAACCAGTACTATATCAATTGTTATATGTTCCCATTCCTTGGAGAAATGGAGGTTTATAGTATTATGACACATGTCAGAATAAAATGTTTATAGTTATTATTATTATTTATGAAAGTGTGAATTTGCTTGTGAACTTGTTGCGCACTTCAAGTTTCATGTGAAAATGCAATAGCTATATTAATAACGGGTTTGAAATGCACACACCGGATTCAGGCAAAAATAAAGCATCCAATACAACATTTTTTTTCTTTAAGTACCTTTCCAGATTCCGAGGTTGGTTGCCAACATGGCCAAGCTTTCCATACAACAAGGACAAGCTTTGCATACAACATGGACAAGCTTTCTGTATCTTTGCTCCAATGAATATCTCCTTCTATACTTAGTCTTGTCCAAGTCTTAAGATAATGTATCCCCCTTTTACTTCTGCCTGTAAATGGCTTCTTCACTACGTTTCCCTTTAGCGTCAGTTGGAATATTGGGTAATTTTACCATTTACTACGTGTTCTCAGACCCTATGTTTAGTATTGATGATATTTGTTTGTTTTTTTAATTGATTTCTTTAAGGATTTCTTGATTAAGGATCTTGTTAATTAACCCTATTTTCCTTGGTTTTGCATTACTCTTGGAGAAGTTCTCATTTCGAAAGCTTTAATTTTGATTTTAGTTTTATATAATGGGGGCTAATGTTTCAAATTGTTATTTTGGCATGTATTTGGGTAACTGTATTTTGGTAAGCAATGTATGAAAGCTGTTAATTGTCACACGCTTTAATTTTTTTATCTAAACCTTGAATGAGGAGTTGTTACAGCGTTGTACTGAGATATATAGCGTTGTACTGAGATACACAGCGTTGTACTGAGATAGATATGCAGCGTTGTACTGAGATATATAACGTTGTACTAAGATACACAGCGTTGTACTGAGATGTATAAGAGAAATCGTTATGATGTATAAGAGAAATCGTGATGAAATAAGAGAAATCGTGATGAAATAAGAGAAATCATGATGAAATAAGAGAAATCGTTACAATGAAATCAAAGTTAAGGAATTTATAATGATTTTAGACGTGGGTTAGATGGCCTATTCCGAGTCCGTGCTCACAATTTTGGTTGCTTCTTTTCATTTACATGGTTCTTGCCCTGGCTGATAATGTTCAAATGAAATTTTTTTATAATTATATAATTGCATAAATCTACGAACTAACATGGCTTAAATTCTATTTATTGTATTTCAGTTATGTACGAGTGGAGAACGAAAAAATTAAATATATAAGGTAAAAGATTACAAATTATGAATTAAACGATACCACAAAGTTGAGCAAAGAATGGCGTAGGGCTTAAAAGACATTAAAATCTGAAACCAAATATCCCAAAACCTAAATCGAAAAGTTTTGATGCAGAATTAAGAATTAGTAATAGATTAAGAATAAATGTTTAATTAAGCAAATTACCAAATTCGATTTGAATGACAGAAAAGCCCAATTTATTCAGAAGACGATGCGTTGTAAGTTGGAAAATGATGAAATTTGTCAAATAAAGTGTGATTGTGGAAATGATAAACCGAGTGTTCAAAGATTATTAAGTATGGTTCTATAAATCTGACAATCTTTATCACGCATGATTTTAAAGATCATCATGTATATTTCCAAAGATTACCACTTACAATTCTAAAACTCATCACGTTCTAAATATTATCATTTGATTGTGCATTGTCATCGTCGTGTAATTCAAAATATGACTAAATGTAAGTTTTAAAGATAGCAGTTTATGAAATGGAGATTATCAGCAACGATTATTTGGAAAAGTCATACAATCTAAACGTGTCAGTACCTTCCCAAAAATACATAACAATTACAATCCTGCAAGCTTTGGCATAATTTCATCATGATGTCCTAATTCTTGACCAATGGAATTTAAGTGTCTACATGGCCTGTGGAGCTTGCAGAAACATAATAAAATTTTTATTGCAGACTTCAGTCATTTAAACAAGTTGGCAATGGTTTTCGAAAATTCTACCATGGTTCTTGAGAATGGATGAAACGACGCCAGGAGAAGACGAGTTGGCGAAATTTGGCGTCCCTAATAACGGAAGAAGGATATCGTTTGATGATGGGTATGGACGCTGCAGGGATCCATTGGCATTCAGCCTTTCCTGATGGAACCGTCGATTGCCGGACCAGCCCAGGAAATGAGAGCCATGAAAGACCGTTAACTCCTAATGCACATTGGCGGCACATTCTCCGGCGATTTTAGATCATTCAGAAGCTTCTATATATATATATACCTCCCTCTCCACCCCCTTCACTTCCGTGTAAAGGGATCTCTGTTAAAACTTCCAGCGATACGTCCGAAAACGGCGATGCTACCGAAATGCTCAAATTCGTAGCTGATGATATGGTTATTGGTTCGCTTGAGTATACGCGTATATCAACAGGAAGTACGCAATATCGTTTTCCCCAATAAAACAACTTTTTCTGGAGGATTTTCGTGATAGGTTACGTCAACAAAGCCATCACAAAGAACTCATGACCAACTCTACTAAAAATTCGAATTCATTTAAGAACTTCTCAGCTCTCTTTTATTTGTTTGTTTGCTATAGCTATGGGTCCGATTTTTAGTAGAAAGTAGTTTCTTAAAAGAGATACTAAAAGATTTTTCCTTTTCAAGATACTCTTTCAGTATTTTCGTTACAGAATCGAAAATACCCGAATAACCATTAGTAAAGATCAATACTGTCTCTTAATGCATTCGGGACGCCTGGAGACAAAATAATTTTTGGGGCCGTTTTTACGATTAACTTTTAAAATGTCAAAATTTTTGCAATACGAAAAGCGTAATATATATATAAAGCACACATGCCCACCCACAAACTCTGTCGATTTGGGGCCCCTGTTAGAGTAGGGGCCTTGTTGCCTCGTTTGTTAAGATGGTGTTTATAAGATGGTTTCTGCAGGATGAAGCAGAGATAAGCGATTATAGCGAACGTTTCTACTTATGAGGACTCCAAAAATGTGCATTGGATTTCACATGAGAGATTTATTGCTAAATAATTTTAATAAAATGGCTTTATATATAAGGCGTTCAGATATATTCTCGTTACATGTAAGTAAATAACGTTTCCTTTTGAGTTTACCCAATAATACCAATTGAGTAGGACAGATGCAAACCGAGAAATTGCTTAACGGGTTTTAAAAGCTGCATTTAGATATCCATTGATTCAATTAACAATTATATATCTTAACTGATCTGATTTCTAAACATTATGAAGATCATTTTTGGCTTGAGATACAACTAAACACTATAATGCGCACTGGCAGATCCAAGTGGGTGGGGGTGGGGGGAGATGATCCTTCCTTAAGCCGGGATTATATCATGGAAAACGAAATGAAAAGTTCCGGACATACTCTCTCTCTCTCTTTCTTCTTGGCTAAAAATAGGAATTGGAAAAAAATCCCCCCTCCCCCACTTAAAAGATTTTTGGATCTGCCATTGGTAATGTGCAGAGATACAACCGAAGATTGTCTGCAGATCGCTATGAAGTTAATTTGCCAGAGAGAGAGGGAAGGAGAGAGCAGATTTTAAATGATCATCATACAATCATCACATTTTGTGAGCAGGGAACGAGATTTTTTCCCTTTTTATCTCTCACTGTTTGCTAGTTTTCTCATGAGAAAATTTCCTCATGGTCTTAATTATCATTACTTGCGCATTTAGTCAGGGATGGGGCCTACAGTTTACATTTATGTAGATTCCAAACCATGTCAGATTTTTTTGAAGCCAGCTAATCGCGTGCAATCGAAACAACCTAATATTTATTTCCGATCTAATTGATAAAAGTAGCTTCCCAAATATTAATTCTCAATATTGGTTGCTCAGAGGTAGTTTATGACAGGATTACGCGAAATTGCATGCATAGTTGTGATTTACTAATCTGCAGTCAAAAACAAATCCAACTGGGCCATCACTGCAACTTTTTCCCTCATGATGCAAGCTGATTCTTGCTCATACACTACATTTTGATATACAAGGTTTATGTATTTATTCCCAACTATTTTCAGTAATGTTTAGCGATATTAATGCCATCAGCCTATAACGTATTCAATCACCAACTGAAATTTTGAAACTACAAATAACTTTTTTTGTGGCAAACCTATGAGTTTTGCCTTCAACTGAAAACAGACGATATAGTTTCTTTTTTCGTTACCCTAGTGTTGATTAGCAATTAGGATCAGCTCTCCATTGGGATTCCAAGATGGCGGCGGGAAGCGCTCTTCGATAAAATATGCAAATATTAATATACGAACACGCGCTGATGCCGTGACAGTGACAAATCGTTTCAGTTGCCCTATTGGGAAAACGAGGCAAAGTCTTTGTTTCAAACCCAATGCAAATCAGAAATGGGATGAATAAAGGCGGGAAATGCATAGGCGCCCTCTTGTGGTGACTTGTTCGATGCCAAACGACAAAAACAAAATATTGTTCGAAAATTCAGCAGCCCCTTTTCGCCTTCATTTAATTACCATATCCAGAAAATACCAATTGAACTAATTTTCCAAACTGCTATTTGTCAATGTAATCGAAAAGTGTTGCCAATCGAAACTGGTATTTTATATCGTAATTTTGGATTTCGTAGCACTCTCTAAAATATCGATTAATATATCGATTATTGCAAATTATGTCCTAATTAAGCCCGGCGTATGTTAGTAGAAATAATGAGCATTTAAACTCATTATAAATTAAGGCGAATTGCAAACGAGGAGAAACATGCACAGTGCGGCAAAGAATTTTGAAGACTGGGACTGTAAAATGAAATTAAAACAAGAAATTATGTTTTTTTTTAATTCAAAGTAAGCCCACCCGGCTTCAATACACTTGTTACAGCGATTTAATAATGAATCGAATGCCTGTTCCAGTTCATTCTGCGGAATTGACTCCAAAGCATGCGTAGAAACTGTTTGTATGGTTGAAATATCATCAAATAACAAACTTTTAACTTCATTTTAAGTTTTGGGAATAAAGAGAAGTCGCAGGGTGCTAAATCAGGCGAATATGGTGGATGATTCAACACATAGCTTTTATTTTTTGCCAAAAATCTACAAACCTTAAGTGAGGGGTGACTAGGTGCATTATAGTGCAATAAACACCAACTGTCTTCATCCAGATATTCTGGACGAAAGCGACGAATTCTGGCCATCAAACGCTTCAAAATATTTAAGTAATACACACTAGTAATTGTTTGTCCAGTTGGAACAAATTCTTTATGGATAATACCCTGACCATCGAAGAATGTAATGAGCGTTGGTTTGATTTTTGATGGAACTTTTATTGTTTTTTCTTTGGCTTGTGGTGAATTTTTAACTTCCATTTCGCATTTTGATGCTTTGTTTCAGGATCAAACTGAAAACACCATGTTTCATCTAATTAAGCCCGGCGTGTGTTAGTAGAAATAATGAGCATTTAAACTCATTACAAATTAAGGCGAATTGCAAACGGGGAAAAACATATACAAAGACTTGACTTTTTGTAAATGCAATTAAATAATCCAATTAAGATATTAACTTCACAAAATCTACGTTTTTGCTGCAATTTTAAGGCTACACAAGATAAAATATCAAATGAGATAATATTCGGAGTAATAACAGTGCACCCTTGCTCGTTTTGTTTTGTTTCTCGTATAAAATGAGAACATTTGCATCTTTTCTCCTCGTTTGGCGCAGAATGCCCTTTGCTGACCTTACGTCACAAAAAATCAACCAATAATTTTGTCTAAACTTTAACCGCAAAGAATGATTGGCAATTTTTTCGATCATCTTTGCCGTATAGATGTTTTTATCTCTCTCTACAGTGGTAGAGAGAGATAAAAACATCTATATGGCAAAGATATTTTTATCTCTACAGTGGTATAGGCCTGTAGAGCGGTAGTGAGCTTGTTTAATGTGTCAAAAAGTCCAGTTAATTTCTAGTATTTGCCGTTTTACTTTTTCCTCCTTCGATTCTTATATAGTTTAGATTTCTTAGAAATTATAGGTGGTGTGTGTGTATGATAATCATGGGCGGATTTATCACTTTGCCGCCCCAAGGCTGCTTTTTTGCAGCCCCTTCCTACCCGTCTGCCACCCTCCCCTTCAAAATCAGTGGTAGGAACATAAAAATTGTTACATTCAATATACGCCAAAAAATTTTGTATTGACAGTAAATATGTTGAAAAACAAACTCATAAATTGAAACATAAACATTAAACAATATTAACTTATATTGAAGTATTATTTCTTTTTGGTATATAATAAATCAAATTCAATTTTATTGAAATAAATTTTAATTTTAGCAAAAAATAAAAGTCTATTGAACACTGGTATTTAAATGGAAAGCATGACGTCTAGCTTTCTTCTCGGCAAAACATCTGATTATATCATCAGATACCATCAGATATGGTATTGATTTTGTTATATCAGACTCAATACACAAAATTTTGTCGCCCTAGTCTATAGCCTAGTATAACCTATTGAGAAATACGGCATTGGTAATAATACATTCATCAAGCGAGCCGCTACTCAAGGTTCGACTTCCAATGGTGAAAAAAAAAAAAATAGAGAAAGAAAGAAAGAAAGTGCGCTTATAGATCAACTGCTCACTGTAGTCCGGGGTTTGGTTCCCCAGGCCTTAAGAGGTTCGGATTCCTAGGGAAAATGTAGGATCACTGCCCTATAGTAGAGTAGGGGTTAACTCATTTGTCTGTCGTGCCATTAACCCGGGTTCGACTCCACATAGGACCCGTGTATTTTCTGCCCATAGTAGCCTGGAGGGATGGTTTCCTTGGCAACAGAAGTTTAGATTCCTTGGAAAACTTTAGGGGTCTGTGTAGCGTGACCTTTTCTGTCCTTGCGTCGTCAAAACAGAGATAACACAACAACCAACAAAAAACTGTGTCCTTGCGCCGTCAAAGCATAAACAACGAAACAACAACCAACAAAAAAATGTGGGTTCTGGCTCAGCACTGACTCGATTGTCCTTGCGCCGTCAAAGCATAAACAACGAAACAACAACCAATAAAAATCTGTAGGTATCCTGGCTCAGCACTGACACGATTGTCCTTGCACCGTGAAACACAAACAAGGAAACAACAACTCACAAAAAACTATATGTCCCGGCTTAGCACAGACTTGATTGTCCTTGCACCGTAAAACACAACCAACGAAATAACAACCAACGAAAAACTGTAGATTCTGACATAGCACAGACTTGATTATTCTTGTACAGTAAAACACAAATAAATACTCATCGTTAAAACTTAGTTATTTAAATACTTTTCCAAAGATTATCGTTCGAAAAATCGTCATTTCAGTCATCGTTCAAACTATAGTGAAAATCGTTTATAATGCCCTTTTTTTCTGGGGCCAGGACGATTTCGAGGATAGTGACGTTGCAGTTGCCTCAGGTTGAAAGCTTGAAGTGGCAGCCCCAAATGATTGGGAGGATATTGCTTCATCTGGAGAAGAAAAGCTAATTTTTAGGGGGGGATAACAAACACGCTCGAACTTCTGGGATCAAGCTTAAAACCAAGGCCGTGGCCAGGATTTAATTTCGGGGGTTTAAAATTATTTACAAAATGAAGTGGAATAAAGGTGTTTATAGTTACCGTAAAGAAGAAATATCAATACACCCTATAACAAAAAAAAATCGACGCACCAAGGAGGAGTTGTCCGATTGCGATAAAAATTGGTGGATGTGAAGAACATACATAGAAAAAGAAATCATTAAAATTTCAGAACAATTGAATGATTTATTGCAGAGTTTGACCGTTACAAAGGGAGGAAGTCAATAAGGCGTTGGTCCACCTCTGGCCTGGATGCAAGCTGTCACCCGGCGTGGCATAGACTGATAAAGATCCCGGATGGTGTCCTGCGGAATTTCTTGCCAAATTGTCTCCAACTGTCGGGCTAAATCGTCAACATTCCGGGATGGTTGCAATCGCCTTCCCATAGCGTCCCAAATGTGCTCTATGGGAGAGAGATCAGGAGACCTAGCTTGCCAAGGAAGTGTTGGGCAAGCTTGAAGACAATTCATAGCAACACGTGCCGTGTGCGGCCGGGCATTGTCTTGTTGAAACGTAAGTCCAGGGTGTCGCAAAAGGAACGGTAACACAACCGGTCGTAGAATGTCGTCTACGTACCGCTGTGCTGTAAGTGTGCCAGAAATGACCACCAAAGGGGTCCGGCTATCAAAGGAGATGGCACCCCAGACCATAACGCCCTGTTGTGGGCATGTGTGGCGTGCGATAGTAAGGGCAGGATCCCCACGCTGCCCTGGACGTCTCCAGACACGTCTGCGGTTGTCGTCAGGACACAGTTGGAAACGGGACTCGTCACTAAAGACTATACGTCCCCAGTCAGCGCAGTTCCAAGTTGATCGAGCCCGGCACCACTGTAATCGGACTTGACGGTGTAAAGGCGTGAGAGGTAAGCGGCGTAACGGTCGGCGCGAGCGTAAATTCCGCTCTCTCAGTCGTCTGCAGAGGGTCATGTTGGACACATGTGTGCGGACCACACAGTGGATAGTTGATAACGACGAATCCGGTGCTGTGACAGCTGCTCTGACAATCGCTCTGTCTTCCCGTTCTGTTGTGGCCCTAGGTCGACCGCTGCCGTCCCGACGCTGACATCTGCCGTTGTTGACCCACTCTTGCCAGCACCGTCCAATCGCCGCATCGCTTCGACCCACATGTCCAGCGATTCTTCGATTCGTCCAACCAGCCTCTTTCAATCCGATAGCACGACCTCTTTCAAACTCTGACATATGCTCGTAATGAGCACGAATCTTTCGGCGAGGCATTGTTACAGTCGACGTAAGATATCCGCAGTCAAAATGCAACAGAAATTTTGACCACATATTGAGAATCGCTCCTTATATACACCTGCTGAATGCGCAGTTCCGATGCGCTGGAGTTCCCGCTATTCATTCATTGGACACCAAATTTTAATCATTTGCATGTTCGGTCAAAATGTCTTTGCATACGAAATTTCATTACAATCGGACAACTCCTTCTTGGTGCGTCGATTTTTTTGTTATAGAGTGTATATCATACAAAAATTGATGAGAAAATGCCAGTTCTGCCTTTAGACTTCATTGTAAATTTTAGCTTATAGTTTTACAGTAAAAGTTTAATTTTTTATAATGTTGTTTTTAAAGAATATGGTTTCTGTTCCTTTTCTTTAAAATATTCTCAGATTAGTGGCCTACAAATACGAGATCTTGTAATCCGAATTTCGATAATTAATCAAGATTTGACAGTTTTTTCTTCTAACTTTTTTACAAGTTTGACAAGTAACTATGTATACATATTTTTGCTGTTACAAATTTAGTTTTTTTTTGGGGGGACTGGGTCCTAAGATCCCCCCTTCTAAATACGGGCATGCTCAGAACCCTATGGAATGCCCAAAAAATCTACTTTTCTCGTTGATGACCATTAAAATACCTATTGAACGTCTTGTCCCCCTTGTCTTTTTTTTTTTAGTGTCCCTTAAATTAATATTTTTGAGATAATTTACGACGAATGATATCTTGATTGACATGAATATCTTGATTGACAAACCCCAATTCCCCTTTTAAAGGAAACCCTAACTTAACGACAACTCCTCTCCTTCAAGAAATACATTCTCTGCATTCGTCCAAGAGTATTTGACGTAATGTCAATGACATAAGGCTGAAAAAGTAAAAGTGACGTCATAAATGTAAGTAAGCGTAAGTACCTTACTTACGATTATATCGTTGCTTTTACTTTTGAAATCCCTGTATTTTCTGTAATATTGTAACGTTTTAAAATAAGTTTAATAGGTTTTACACAGGAAAGACCAAGAATATTATTTGCAGCAAAACTTCGAGAATCCGGATAAAATTTCGAAGAGTTTGGAGAATATTACATTTACTTTTGAAGGGCGAAAACAGCATTAAACACACACTGCTAAATTAAACTTGGCAAACGTGTCGGTTGCGGTTTCTGTTTTCAACAAAAAAGCTGCTTTTTTGTAAAGGAAATATGAAATGCTTTTTCAAGTCTGGCAAAGAATGCGAAACCTTGGGTGGTGACAAGAAAAAAAAAAGCCATGCTTCCACTTACTTAGCACCAAATTGACATTCACGTAATGTTTCGTTGTCTTATGTTAGTATCATTCAAGAGCTTCGCAATTCATACGCTTTTTGTATTCTACGTTGAATAAGCTTATGTATTGCGAAAAATAAAAATTGTTAAAAACAAAAAGAAAAAAATAGTTTCACATAGACTTCCACAGCGCATTGTGATAAGCGGAATATTTTTGGAGCAATCAGCTGCGTCGAAAAACTATTTTATTGCTCAAAAACTTAAGGATGCGATCCGAACTATGTGGACCATCATCAGAAATGAATTACATGTAGAAATTGAAAACTATCAAATATATTTACAATATTTACCCACGTTTAAAGAAATTATTATAAAAATTATAGAGATGGAATTAAAAGCCAAAACAGAGAAAAATGAAATAGAAAAAAAAATAAGAAAGATATTCAAGCTTTACAATATTGTTAACTTTTTTGTTAATTTAAAAGAAAAAGATATTCCTAATTCTAGTATTAAACACAAGAACTCAACATAGTATGGGCGCCCATATGAGTATTTCTGGGAGGGGCGGGGGGGACGCTGAGAAATATTATTACCTTCTTCTCAAGACTGTCAAACATTTTAGTGAATGTACAAGATACTAAAATGCTACAAAAATAATTGATACTGCTTGACAATTAGTAATGAGCTAAAAAGTATCTTATTTTAAAATGTGACTGTACAGATTTTTAAAGTAAATGCATAGCAGAACCGGGCAAATCAATTTTTAAATAGCTAGAGGGGGCTCGGTCCCCTTTTGACCCCCTATATAGGCGCCCATGGTAACATAGCAGCTGTGTTCGTTGACATCTTTGAACTGCCCGATATTTAAACTTTCTTTCAGTGTCTCGCTTCATTTGGCAATGCTAAACTATGTTAATATTTTATGGTCACTAACATTGTTAAATAACCGAAGGTTTCCGGAGCGCTATTCCAAGTTCGTATTAGAGAACTACTTTCTACGGCCACCTTTTCCCAAGGCCCGTAATTCTCAACTACTCGTTTACTTTCAGGAATCCATGTGTGGGTTATGTATTTGTTGGCTAGTTTCTTTCGTGAGAAATAACTTGAATTTGTACGTTGTAACAATTAAAATCTTTAGTAATTTATGAACTCGTCATAATGATATATAATAATTAATTTTAAAATTAATTATGAATGATGACTAAAAACTCGTTGACGTGCCAGCAACATTTTCGTACGTGTCATAGATTCACCATTCCTGCTCTAAGTGAAATACATCCAGGTCCCTCAAAAAGTGATAAGTGCTTGCGCCAGACGATCATCGCTATCCTTGCGCCATACGATTATATATATATCCTTACACCACAAAACGCCAATAAATAAAACACATAATAATATTTCATTTTTCAGAAAAGAGTCTCGATTTTGAAATCGCTATATTTTTAAAGAAATAATGGAGACGTTCATTATTATTATTATTATTGATACGTGTTTTCGCTCTTGGGGGTATAGACTTAAGACGAGCAGAGTCAAGTACTTAAGACTGCCTACTGTAGTTTATTCAGATATTGCATCTAGAAAATTCCTGACTGTTCCGCACGTGTTTGTGGCCTTTTGTAACTCAATGTAGGTGTTAGAATCCATTTCAAGTGCTTCGAAGCTTCTGTGCAGTGTGGTTGGTGTTGGGCCTGTAACTGACAAAATTAAAGGTACAATGTCATCTTTTGCATATATGACCTTTCATTTCGTATTTGAGGTTGTGATAATTGACGATTTTTGTTCTGTATGTTGTCTGCATGTTATTTGTGCTTGGAATTACTGTATCTATAATGTTTGCGATTTATTATTATTATTATTAAGTATACTATTTGCAGCATTAAGGATCATTTTTGGGAATACACTTTTGGAATATATGTCATATTTCTTTTGTTATCATTAAGATAAATGACAGACGTGTGCTGACAATTATTTATTCCAAAAGGCTTTTTCCAATTTAAAAGTAGCCCATGTACTTGTTATTCTAGCAGCGTTGAGACCCAAAATACATTTCTGTTATGTACTCGTATTTCCATCATTGCATGTTAAAAATAGTGCTCACATGCGATGTACTTTTATATATATAAATAAAATTTGTTTCGCTTAAGTTCGCGTCACGTCGCCATGGAAAATTTGAGGTCTGAGCGTACGCAGAGGTCACTAAAATGGTTTATTAATAAATAATTAACTTTTGAGTTATTATTAATGCCCGAAGCCATTTATTATTAATTTCAAGTATTAATGTTTGAGTGGTATGTTCCTTTTGTACTAAACCATAAAATTTTTTCTCGAAACTGGACAATTATACGATAGCAGTACTATTGTTCTACTCTTGCTTACAAACTGGTTAACGAGGCTAAGATTTTTTAACTGGAAGGAGACCCACACGCTGAACGTATGTGACGATGTGTGGAACCGGCCAGGCCAGTAACCTAGTGTCCTACCCCGCCTTCAAGTGGTGCAGGCTGAGCTTTCTATTTATGTGGCAAATTAATATTTGCTGCACGGATAGAAAGGCGGAAGGGGAGGGCTAATTCACCAACCCGTCTAGCCAGCGTGGTGAAATTATGGCTAATTCCTCCATTATGTTGACACACCAAAAACCATGGCCCCTAGTCTCCAGGTGCTGGAGTGCTCCTGATCAAGGCAGCGGTCAGTGTGGCATGAAAGCAGGGGGTGCTAAGAATCACTGGAATGGCCCAGGCTGCCGTTTGTTATTGACCTTGGCAACGTATAATGGACGATCCCTTGCTTCTGAAGCAAAACTTCAGGAATTGGAAGAAGAACTTGACAAGATCAAATGGGACATTGTAGGACTCAGTGAAGTCAGAAGAAAAGGTGAAGAGTTGGTGAAACTTAAAAGCGGACATTTGTTTTATTATAGAGGAACGGAAACTGGAAGAACAAGTGGTGTTGGCTTCTTAATCAACAAAAGAATTAAAGACTGTCTTCTGGAAGTTGAAAGTACATCAGATCGAGCAGCGAGGCTCGTTGTTCAACTAACCCAGCGATACCAACTTCAAATAGTACAGGTATATGCACCAACATCAAGCCATACCGACGAAGAGGTTGAAGAATTTTATGAAGAAATCAAAGAGTTACACACCAAAGGGAAACAACATATCAAGCTCATCATGGGGGATTTCAATGCAAGAATTGGACAACAGGAACAAGGAGAGACATCGGTTGGTAAATACGGATATGGGGAAAGGAATGAACGTGGCGATCAACTCATCGAATTTGCAGAAGCTGAAAACCTTAGCATCATGAATTCATTTTTTAAGAAGAAACCGCAAAGAAAATGGACATGGAAACACCCAAATGGGGGAACTAGTGAAATTGACTATATCCTGGCAAACAAGAAATCAATTATTGAAGATTGCAGTGTACTGAACAGATTTAATACTGGAAGTGATCATCGAATGGTGAGATGTAAAATGCACTTAAATACTAAATTAGAACGACAGAAGCTCATTAGGAAACAAGTAAGTAAGAGGGTGGATTTAAAGAAATTAAAAGAAAATACCGAGGCATTCAAGTTGGAATTAAAAAATCGCTTTTCTGCACTGGAAGGACTTATTGATGAAAGTGATATCTCAGAAGCAAATGAAAACATTGTTAAGACAATAGTTGAAACTGCTGGGGAAATTGGTGGTGTAACCTGTAAAAAGCAGAATAGCAAATTATCTGAGAAGACGAAACAGCTCATGAAAAGGCGAAGAGATATGAAGGTGGACAATCATAATACCAGTTCCAGGATCGAGTATGTAGAACTTTGTAAAACTCTGCGCAAAAACATGAAAGAAGACATAAGAAAATTCAATTGTGAGTTAGTAAGGAAGGCCATTGAAAATAACAAGAGCCTTAGGGTTGTTAAAGGAAGTTTATCTGTTGGGAAGAAACACATCATTGCATTAAAAGGAGAGGATGGCACCGTAACAAGAAATAGGGAAGAAATACTTAGAAGAGTTGAAGAATTCTACAAAAAACTATATGAAAGTAACAGTGGATTAAACGAAGACACTGAAATAGTCGAAGGAACAGCTCCTAAAATCTTAAAAGAAGAAGTAGCATTTGCAATAAAAAGTATGAAGAAAGGAAGAGCCCCTGGTGATGATGGTATTACATTAGATATCCTAAAAGAAGCTGGAGAATATGTAGAAGACATACTTGCAAAATTCTTTACCAAATGTCTTAACAGCGGTAACATACCAAACCAATGGGATTCTGCAACAGTAATTCTTTTGCATAAAAAAGGTGATAAAGAGGATTTGAAAAATTACCGACCAATTAGCTTGTTACCTGCTATTTATAAAATCTTCACAAAAGTGCTAACACATCGCCTGCAGAAAAAATTAGATGCAGCTCAACCAAGAGAACAAGCTGGATTTCGAAGTGGATTCAGTACAGTGGACCATATTCAAGTATTAAGAGAATTAATTGAAAGAACACATGAATATGAACTTCCATTGTGTGTTGCATTTATTGACTATGAGAAGGCCTTTGACTCTATAAAAACATCAGCAGTCATCAACTCTTTAAGATCAACAGACATTGAGGATGTGTACATTGACATGGTGAAACGTGTGTATAAAAATGCAAGTGCAAAATTTCGGTTACATAAAGATACCAAAACTATCAAACTTGGCAAAGGGGTGAGGCAGGGAGATACCATTTCTCCAAAACTTTTTACTTCTGCTTTACAGATGATTTTTCAGCTGATAAATTGGAATAACAAGGGAATAAAAATAAATGGTGAATATTTAAATCATCTGCGGTTTGCTGATGACATTGTTATTTTTTCAACGGACCCATTAGAACTCCAAGACATGGTACAAGAGCTCTCAACTAGAAGTGAAGAAGTTGGACTCAAGATGAACCTACAAAAAACTAAGATCATGTTCAATAATTTTGTAGAGGAAACAAAAATACAAGTTGACAACACTGAGCTAGAAATTGCTGATTCATATATTTACCTTGGCCAGCTGATTTCAATGGATGGCAACATTATGAAAGAACTCAACAGACGTATTAAACTTGGCTGGAGTGCATTTGGAAGAAACAGTTTTATCCTGAAGGGGAAATTGCCTTTGTGTCTAAAAAGAAAAGTCTTCAACCAGTGTGTATTGCCAGTCCTCTCTTATGGATCAGAGACATGGAGTCTAACAGTTGGAGCAATACGAAAGTTACAGACAACGCATGCTTGGAATAACTAGGAGAGATCGAAAAAGAAACACTTGGGTGAGAGAGAAAACTAGAGTGAAGGACATCATCGCAAAGTAAGAAGGCTGAAATGGTGATGGGCTGCGCATATCATAAGAAGAAGTGATCAACGATGGACAGCAGAAATTCTCAACTGGATTCCAAGAGACCACTAAATACCTAGAAAACCTCCTCGAACTAGATGGATGGATGAAATAAGAAAATAGGTTGGGGGACGTGGTAGCGAATTGCTCAGGATATTGTGCGGAAATCATTTGGAGAAACCTTCATCCAGCAGTGGATAGATAATGGTTGAATATGATGATGATATATATCATCATCATTATATATCAGATTATTGTACTCTATAATACTTTTTTTTTCTTGCATTAAAATTTTTCCGTCCTGAATATTTTAAATATAACCAAACAAATATTTTATTTCTTCATAATATAACAGGTTTCTCGTTATAATTGATCGCACTATAACCGGCTTCGTTTGTGATATGAACAATGTAAGCATCTCAGTTTTAGAGAACATATGAGCCAATGTATGGTGTTTATTTTTAGGATAGAACCGACTGTTTTTAATACTATTCTAGATATTTAAAAATACGAAAAAGTTTTTACAAATCAACATAAAGTATAAAATAATTAAAAATAAACAAAAGTATTTATATTGCGTAAAAAATTGCGTTGAATATAAAAATTGCGCTGTTTATAATTATATTGCGCAAGGCTTTTTATTTGAACTTACGACAAAAAGCTTAATTATTACGATAAAAATCTTAAGTTTGAATAAAAAATATTCGAAGTATTTGCGATATGCGCTAAATATTTTCCGTCAAATAAAGACACGCCAAATATATAAATTATTCCGTTTTGTTTCATAAAGGCAATTCACATCTTTTGTGGCAGAAATATCAACACTTGGTGGGGAATTTTTATCCCCTGATTATAAATTTAGAGTTAAAAAAGCGGAGAAGAGAGTCACTGAATGCGCTAAATTAAAATATTTGCCCAAAATTTTAATTAATTAATTATTTATATCGCGCTCAGTTAAGCGAGAATGTTTCGTGGTTTGTTCGTTAATTAGTAAAACGTATACAATCCCGGAATTTCATCAAAAAACAAAAATTTCAAATGGATTTTCGAAGGGGCGAAGCGGCCAGGGAAAAAACGGGAATTAAAGGGATTTTTAAAAATACATGTAATTTCAATTTCACCGTTTCCACCTTTATTGTTTTTAAGGACAAAGCTACAGTTGTCTGTAAACAATGGCGGGCATTAGATATTCAGCCATGAAAAGAATAAATAGAGTGTTGTTGCCACAAAGAAAACAAATAATTATGTTTGAACGATAGTTTCGCGCTAGAATTGGTTCGAAGCGGAGAAATCTGGGGAGCAACAAATGACGGAACAGCAAGGAAATATCCCTGTAAAAGGGAAAAAATACTAAGGTAACAGTCTGTACTCACTGATGCATCTTAAGTAGTGAGGAGAAAGGAATAGGAGAGTGGATGAGGGAGTTTTGCCAGGGAAGAGGATACCCCCTTCCCTCTTCGTTCCCAAACTCTTCTTGAATATGCATGAGGCTGCTGTAGCAGAGGTGACAAATTAACAAAACTTTGCCCCTGCACCACTGAACATAATATATATAAAAAAAATCTTTAAGTTTGAAAAAATCCCCACTTGAAAAATTAAATAATCGTGTAAAGAGAAAAAGTAGGGAAAAAAAAAGGCCGGTGAAGTCTGTATCGGTGTACAAATTTATTCGATCGGACAGTTTTCCAATTTCTAGTCCTAATTCTCGTCACCTCCTAATCCTTCGATCAGCGGACACCTCCCAAACGCAAACAGATAATACTCGTCGCAAGGTGTCCGCTATTCAGATATTTTGCTGTATTTGGTAGATAAATAAATGGAAAGGTCAAGATTGAAATTTTAAATTAAGTCTTTTCTTAAGTGATAAAGATAAAAAAAATTCAAAAGTTTGTGAATTAAAAACAATTTGAATTTCTAAATTCATCCGCTTTATGGCCAATTACTCTTTTGCAATGGCAAAATTAAATGTAAAATTTTAGAATATATATATATTTTTTTTGGTATTTACAAGATGAGTACCAATCGTAAAGCATAACGTTCGAATTATTACAGTTAGAAAAACGGCAAACAATTTTCTTTTTTTTCTTCTCAATTCTTATGAATTAGATACAAAGATTTCTATAGAGCCAAAACTCCATTTACACAAAATATAATGAAACCTTTGAATAGTGGATATCTCGGTACCTGTGTGCTTGTCCACTATTCGGGAGAGTTAGGGACTTACGAGTATTAGGACTGGGAATTAGAAAGTGTCCGTTAAATAGGTGTCCGGTATCCAGGAGTGTCTGTTAAGGAGGTTTTTCTGTAGTTATTATCGAGCATTTAGCACTGAATTCTTGACTCTTTATCATACACACTGCCGGACACAGCAGTCGCATCCAAAATTAACCACGCCGTTTCTACGAGTGTTGCCATTTTCATGTTTACTAATGCATGAAATTTAATTTATCTTCCTCTTCTTCTTCTTTCACTTTGATGTTTCCCATGTTTATATGGAGTCGGCCTTATGGTCTTTTAATCTTCCCTTCCACAATTTTCTATCCAATGCCTCTTCTCTACTCCATCCATACTCTTCCAGATCTTCCGTCACTCTATCCTTCCATCTCAGATGTGGTCTTCCCCTCTTCCTCTTACCCATTACCACCAGCTTATCCAATATCTTTACCACATATTCCTCATTTTTCCGCTCCATATGCCCAAGCCATCTTAACCTATGTTCTTGTATTTTTCTTCCTATGGGTCCAACCTTGACCGTACCTCTAATTAGGTTATTCCTTATTTTATCCCTCCTTGTAACGCCATTCATCCACCTCAGCATTCTCATCTCAGCCACTTAAATCTTCCTTTCATGCGCTCTTTTAAATTGTTGAAATTTAATTTATATAAGTTGAAATTATATTAATAAACTAACGTAAAACGAATGTTTTTAAATGCGTACTAAATGTTAATATGCAATTCAAACTATTGGGCTTCACCATTAATGCACAGTTAAAAGTATTGAGCAATAAATTCTATATATGTACGCTGCCATTCAGAAAAGAACGCAGCACAAATTTCAAAATAATTCAGGTTTCCACAGATAGTCCTTCTTTCTACAAGTTGTTTCGAACAAATGCACAAATGAACTTCGCAGACGATTCGAAAATTTTGCGCAATTTGCGCGCTAAACGATTTGTTTTCTTCGCTTCCTTTGTTTTCGAAGTTTTCTTCGGCCAATTAGGGACCAAGATCCTCCTTATCTTACCGATCGAACGCTTCGTCAAGTGGTTTGCTTCTTTCCTTCTCGACCCATTAGTATATCTGCAAAAGAATTTCCCATTCATGAAATTCGCAGTTAGGGCTTTCTTTCTCCCTTCGCTTCATTTGCATGAGTACATCACATTGCAGTTTACGATTTTCGAGGAAAAACCGCTTCTTGAATGAAAACTTCGTCAAGTCATACCCATAACTGTTCCGATATCGTGAAAGTTTTTTGCCAAGCGATGCTCAACTGGCTCTACGTAGCGCAAAATATCTTAATTTCACAAAAAACAAGTGTGCCGGAACTGAATTCAAGGCAAAGCATCGGAAAAAGGTCCTTACTCTTTGTCGATAGTTTCCTGAACTTTGGGAAATTTCCCCACCGATTTTCACTTTAGGAAAAAGGTGTTTCCTTTTCGGATGCAAAATGAAAATTTGTGACGAGGTCGAATTTCGATTAGAAGACAAGGGGTCCTTCTCCCCTTTTCTTTTTCATGGAAACCACATATCTGTCTGCACTTGACTTTAGCGTGCAAGTTTTGTTTTCAGAAGTTTTCTTCAATATGGTCAGAATAATTCATGAATAAATATAAATATTTTTTTAATTCGCAGGTACTTTCGATGAATTCCAAAAATTACATTTCTGGCAATGTATTTTCGATATGGAATATACAGCTGAAATATTGAATGACGTTCAAAGCGTTAAATGTCGTCTGCTCAAAAAAGTAGAAACAGCTCACAGAATAAAACTAGAAATTACAATCGTCTGCACAAGCAATTTAAATTTTTATTATTAATTTTGCGTTTACTTAATTTTTGCTGTAATTTATAAGAACGATAAAATACTTTGGAATATTTTTTCTATTAGGTTGTAATTCTCAATAAGTTTCTAAAGTATTGAATAATTTTTTTTATCAATATATTTTTAAAAATAGCTGGGCTGTCTTTCCAAGCAACGTTGCGTATGTCGACATATTAATAAAATCGCATTGCAATTTACACATTAATTTGTTAAGTGATTAAAAAATTAAAGCGAAACTTTTGAATTTTTTCTCTAACATTCTTATGAAGTTCAATTATATGCAGAACATATACATATCTTAATGCAAGTCCATTTTTTTCATAGAAAAAGCAATTTTCCAATTTGTTCAACATTAAAATTACCTCACAAAGTATTGAAATTGTAATATATATTATGTATTATATTATATATGATATATGTTGCGTATAATAATATATAATATATTTTATATGTAATGAAAGTTATAGTATTAATTTCGTGGATAAAATGATAGAATTTTATTAATTTGAGAATATGTTCCATTAAGCTGAGAATATATTTCATCAATTTGAGAATATAATATAATAGAATTTGAGATCATAATGTAATAGAATTTGAGATCATAATGTAATAGAATTTGAGATCATAATTTAATAGAATTTGAGATCATAACGTAATAGGATTTGAGATCATAATGTAATAGGATTTGAGATCATAATGCAATAGAATTTGAAATCACAATGTAATAGGATTTGAGATCATAATGTAATAGAATTTGAAATCATAATGCAATAGAATTTGAGATCATAATGTAATAGAATGTTCGATATAATTTTATTGAATTGGGGATATAAGTTTACTGAATGAGAGTAAATATAAATTCTTGTATATTAATATTGATGCGACTTTTTACAATAAATAAAAAACGCTGTATTTTTCAATAAAATGTGTACATATTTTACGATATATTATTTTGAAGAGGGAGGGGTATTATATCCGCGATATATACATAGGTGTAGAATTATATGGGCCCGTGGGGCTAAAACCCCTTTAATAATTTGAAATAAATTGAAATTTTACATATATTGTAGTGTATAAACGTACATAAAATGTGCTTGGAGCCCCCAACGACTTTGAAAACTTTGCGTTGAAGTGTATATCGTAAAAGACTTTAACAGACGTAGTGTACAGCAATTCCTTATCATTATCTTCAAACATGAAAATACTGAAATAATACTGGAAACTTTCGTACAAGAGCTAAATGATGTATATAACAGTGTGATTCCGGATATCGCGAGAAGAAATTGCTCTTTCATAATGGTCCAACAGCCGTGTGAAGGAGTGTCAGGGAGCTTTGGATAATCAACAAACAAGTTTCGAAAACTTGGAGAGGGTCCGAAACCTATTTACCAGCCGGAGTTTTAAGTGGGAGTGAGAGAACACTGGAAAGCGTGACTGTTTGAGTTTGGACAATATGAAACAGTTTCTCAACACACTCATCTTTCTGTTTTAAGGCCCGAGTCGAAGACACCTGCTCGCAAACCAAAGTTTCCCCCAAAGCCTGAGCGCCTTTCTTTGCAATTGAACTCCATTATTCTCTTCTTCTCGGGCGAGGGATCTTTTTCTGAACAATTACATTACTTTTGGTAACCACACCACTCCTGCTCAGATGGTACGAGAGTTTTACTGTAAGTCTTCTTTAATAACTCTTTCATCACGCGACCTATGGTACCGCGTTCGCTGTTGCGCTTTCGTTTTTGCTGCTGTTAGGGATGCCTGATGCGAATTATGGCTCCAGTCACGGTAGACGACCGCTCACAGATAAATTTGTGTTGCCAGATGAAATTTAGCAAACATATAAGAAACAAAAATGCATGAAAGCCGAAAGAAACGAGTTTTAATACTATTCGCAATGTGCCTCATGAAAACTCATTTGGCTGCCTACGCCTTTGATAATATGCTAATGATCACTTCGTGCGGTATTAGAAGGGGTTGTAACTAGAAACTCAAGAAGAAAAGACAATGATTAGTGTCTTTAAAATGACTAAGTTTAGTGCTTTTTGCCTTAACTTGGCATGTGGTTCTCGCTATGTGTGTGTGTGTGTGATCCAATTGGTAGAGCATTAAGAAGCTTGTTACGTCATCTTAAAGAAATCATGTTTTTCCGAGGCGTAATTAAGAAGACCAAGAATAAATTGAATAATTAAGAGGAACAATTTTACTTATCAATCAACAATTGGCAACACACAAAACTAATCTTTGAGGAAAGGATCGTCATTGGTCCAATTCTTGAACCGTCGTATCGTCCGTCTGCTCTTCACTGCATGAGCAGAAAGTCCTTTTTCACTGATTATCTGAATGGAGAAAGGGGTGTAACTAGCTGGTCAACAGCTAACAAATGAGTTCAACAGTGAGCCGCTAATTGTTCACAGATTAATTAAGACGTTTTGACCTCATAACAAAGAACCCAGCCCGACTTATTTGTTTGAACAAGCGGACTTAACGCAGTGGACTAAGACGTTAAAGATTATAATAGGACGGAACTTGGCTTCGCATTTTTTGTAGAGATACAAAAAACAATAAATTACCAAATAAATCAAGATCTTCTCAAATTTAAATTAAATATTATAAAGATTTTCATAAAAAAAAAGATCGTCCAATCTCCAAAATAACGTAAGGGATTACGTCAAGGAAATAAGCTGGTAGTTTTGGCTGATAGTTATCCTCTACTGGAGTAATAATAATAATAATAATAATAATAATAATAATAAACCCTCTATTATATGCTTAATTTCCTTTAAAATAATTTTCTTTAATTTATTAAAGTAGAATAATTCTCATCTTATTATTAAAGCAACAGTTTTTTCATATTAGCCGATGATGTGGTAATAATAGAGGTTAAATTACTCGTAAAGAAAAGAATGATTTTCCTGCGTCTGGTGGGATCCGAATCCACGACCTCCTGATTGCCGGTCAGGTGCTTTACCAACTTACAAGGAAAGCAACCCATGTGTTCCCCTCTGATTATAATGAAATTTGATGGATTTGTAGAAGGGGCAAAAACATTACATAAATGTTTGTTTAATGGCTAAAAAATATGTTTAGGGGGTGAACTAGCCCCTCGGCAAGCAGCCATATTTTTGTTTTTCGACTATAATTTCTGAACAAATCATGATAGTGTAATTTCGTAGATGTACAAAATTTCGCAGCCTATTCACCAGTGTAAAACAATTGTATAAAAAATATAATGAGTTATAAAATAAAATTTTCGTTTTTTGTTGTTTTTTTCCGCACGGGAAGTAGCTCTTGCAAGAAAAGCAATCCATGTGTTCCCCTCCGATTTTAATGAGATTTGGTGTATTTATATAAGGGACTAAAATATTAGATACGTATTTTTTTATGAGCTAAAAAATATTTTTAGGGGGTTGACCCGCCCCTCGAAAATCGACCATATTTTTGTTTTTCGTCTAGAACTTCTGAACAAATCACAATAGTGTAATTTCGTAAATGTACAAAATTTCACAGCCTATCCAC
The DNA here is from genome assembly GCA_006491805.2 of Dysdera silvatica. Classification (NCBI taxonomy): domain Eukaryota; kingdom Metazoa; phylum Arthropoda; class Arachnida; order Araneae; family Dysderidae; genus Dysdera; species Dysdera silvatica. The sequence goes on along the minus strand of QLNU02015003.1, from coordinate 25,759,463 downwards.
TGGTGTAAAAAAAATCGTTTAAGAAATATGATGAATTATAAAATTCAATTTTCATATTTTTCCACAGGGGAAGTAGGGCGTAGGGCGAAGCTTTTTTTGCATGCACAGGTGCTATGCAGGGGAAGTAGAACGTTAGGGGGAGATACTTCTCTTGCATGCATGGCTGTACGCAGGGGAAGAAGCGTTTAGGGGGCGTTATTGACTTTAGGCTTATTTTCAGGAGAAAGTGGGGGAAACATATATATATATAAAATTTCTATCAGTGGCTAGTTAATTCGTAAATACGAGATCATTAAGCCAACTTCTTCTGGAGATATATATATTTAATTTCAGAGAGATTTTCTCTCTTGGCGCAGTATAGCCCAGATGCTCTTGCGCCATAAAAAAGCCAAACAAACAAATCAGAGAGATTTTTGTGGGTCATCCTATGTCATGCACTATAATTCGCCGTGTATATGACTATGTTGTCTCTAATTACGAAATTGTAAAATACTCCAAAATAGGAAGACAAAGGAAATTGAAACAGATGCAGAGTAATTAAAAGTTAATACGCAATGACCTGTTAGAGAAACACATTTACCATATCTACAGGTTTTTAAGTTTTACGGATCAAAGGACAGACGTATAATATATGCCATAAATTTCATAATTAGAGACAACACAGCTCATATACACGGCGAATTATAGTTCTTGATATTGCGTGATCCACGAAAATCTCCCTGAAAGTAAATATTTATATCTCCAGAAGCAGTTGACTTAATAAGCTCATATTTAGGGGATACCTAGAGTCACTGAAGGGATTTTTTTGTATATATAATCATATCATTTGTTTTTCGTCTGTGAAAGCGGTTCCCCACTTTCTCCTGAAATATACCTCAAGTCGTCCCTACACGCTTCTTTCCCTGCGTACAGCTATGCATGGAGGAGAAATGTTGCTCCTTACGTGCTATTTTCCCTGCATAGCACCTGTGCATACAAGAAAAGCGTCGCCCCTACGCGCTACTTCCCCTGCGGAAAAATACAAAAATTGAATTTAATAATTCATCTTATTTTTTAAACAATTTTTTTTACAAAAGTGTAAAATTTTGTACATTTACGAAATTACGCTATCATGATTTGTTCAGAAGTTATAGCCGAAAAACTAAAATATGGCCGATTTTCGAGGGGCGGGTTCACCCCCTAAAATATTTTTTAGCCGATAAAAAAAATACGTATCCAATGTTTTTACACCTTCTACAAGTCCACAAAATTTAATTAAAATAGGAAGGGTACACATGGGTTGCTTTCATTGTTAGTAGTAATCATTCTTTTCTTTACGAGAAATTTAACATCTATTGTTGCCACATCATCGGCTAATATGAAAAAAGAAATCGTTGATTTAATAATATTAATGCTAGTTCATCATGTCGGACATTCTTACTTCTTTGACTTGTCGCTTTGGTAACAGAGTAGTCACAACGCTTCCACGCCAATAGAAAACATGTCCATAGAAAGCCCTATATATATATACTCGTAAGGGAGGAAATGATTGACGCCTGTAGCTTAGTAGGTAGAGCACCTGACCGGCAATCAAAAGATCGTGGGTTCCGGTTCCACCAGACGCTGGAGAATCATGCTTTTCTTTATGAGTAATTTCACACCAATTCTCACCTTAGCCTATGATGTGGTAGTATTAGATAATGAGTCACTCGCAAGGAAAAGGAATGCCTTATAGATCCCTGTTGGGACACGGACCTACAATCTCTTGATTTCCGGTCAAGTGCTTATTCATTTTTTTGCATTTTTTATGGTGCAAGGACTGAATGATCGTGCTGCGCCGAGTCTTACAAGTTTCCAAGGATTCCGAACTGTTTCAGACCTAGCGTACAAACCCCTGGACTACGTCTTCTCTGCAAAAGTGATATTAGAGAGAAAATAAGAACATTGGAGAGGCTGACATATGTTGAGGCTAAAATATATAATTAATGAAGTTTTCTTTACCGTTTTGTTATTCAATTCTATTCAATCTTATATCTATACTCTATATATATATATATATATATCTTGTTCAAATTTTCAATCGTTAATAAAATACTTTCTATCCATCCAATCAAGTTCAAATAAATTTTTTTAAACTTGTAGTGGATGACACTTGATGTTAATACAGTTTTTTCAAATATTAATTCATTAATTAAATTTAAATGATTTTTTTTTTGCTTTCCTTTGGTGTATTTGGCGATTAATGCTTGCCGCCAATTACAGCCAAATGTCGCCAAAATTGCTTTTCGCAATTTTTCCCTTTCTTCCCTTTTATTTGAGCAGCGCATTGAAGGAATTGACTTTAAAAAAAAATTTTTTTATTATACTTATTTATGTACTTTGATACATTTCTTGTGGAATTAGATACTCCTGAACATAAGTATATACAGGTTAAACTCATATTAATTTCTTTATATCAAAATGAAATATTTTTATAAACATTTGTTGCTAATTAATACATAGATGGCGAGATCTGTCTGAGTAGTTCGACATTAATGGATAAAATTCATAAGAATTAATATTAATGCGTAAGAATTGCTCTCATTTCATGACTGGAATTTATCTGATTAATTCTTGATAATTGAAATATAGTAGAGTCTCCATATAACGAACTTCCATTTAACAAAGTTTTCTATTTAATGAAATTTTCGGCGGAACCTTGACTTTGAATGGCACTAACATGTAAATTTGTCTCCATATTACGAAAAACAATTTCTATATAACGAAGTTCTTTTTATAAAGAATTTGATTTTTTTTTAATTTACCTTTTACAATTTTCCAGCAGGATTGATGATTTTAAGCAAAAAAAATGGATGTGAGGTAGCCTTTTTGTATTGTGGATATACCGCCAGTTGTGATAAATAATTCTATTGTTCTAAACCGGGAACTTCGAAGCAGCGGGGGTGTATCAATCTGCAAGTGTGGCTAAGCCACGAAATTTGCTTCTCGCACATACGCGTTCTATTGTTGAAGAAAATGTTATAGATGACGTGTTCCGATATTTACAAAAGTGTGAGAATTTCTATAAATAAAACGTTTTTAACAAGATACTTGTACAAAGCAAAATTAGTGATTATTTCTCTGTTTCAAATATGTTGTATGAGGATCATACAAATGTAAAGTAATCCTCAGTCTTTACTTTTTGTTATTAATTTGTACGTACTTGTATACAAAAAATATTTAAATTCGTAAGAAAAGAAGAGTCTACTGAACTTAGTTTTTACTGTCCAAATTTAGCTTTTTTCATTTTATCGAAATTAAGTTTCATCATTTATGTTAATTTCTATTTAACGAATTTTCCTTATAACGAAGTTTTTCAGAGGAACGATGGCACTTCGTTAAATAGAGACTCGACTGCATGTACATAGTGTAATTAATTGGCTACAGGATGGAACCACGTTACTCTTGGCCAAAACGAAACTGGCGGTTCGTTGGACGCAAATCCTTTCATATCTCATTTTAAGCAAAAATGGACTTGTACTATTGTTGTTTTTAACGCCTCATATCTTAGGGAGAGTTCAAGCAAGAGGTAAGCACCATGGGAGGATTGCTGTTGGTCTTATTTTCCTATGTTAGCCAATGTTAATTTTTGCTTATTGGGGTGGGGTATGAAATGGCCAAAATATTGCTTACGTAATTCTTCAACCTCCCTTATGAGCAAAGAAGTGGCGCGATGCAGCAGCAAAATTGAGAAAGACGAAGTTTAAACAAAAGAACCTTACGGAGTTCCATAGTATCTTTTGGCGCAGTATAGCCCAGATGCTCTTGCGCCATAAAAAAGCCAAACAAACAAACAATAGTATCTTAAGACCCAAGCGTTGGTTGACATGATTCCACTTTCACAAAAGCGAATTCTCGTCCCGCAATTTTCAGCTTTCCAGCGCCATCTAGTGACACTAAAAGAAAGCTTAAAATGTGCACAAATGATACCCTTCGGTCTTAGTGCGCAGCTTATATTAGTTTAGTAGAAAAAGCATTGCAACTCAACGTACACATATATGTACCTCTGGAATGAAGAGATTTAGTAATTTGTAAAGTTTGATATATATACTGTGTTTATATATACATGTATGTACATGTTTTGTCGTCCAATGGAAGGTATTTTCAATGCGTGTTGCGTATATGCAATACAGATTTTTCAGCACTGTAACGAACTCATTACTTTGTCTTCGGATTATCGCATCTTTTTAGTTTTTCGACCATAGCTTGGTCCCGTGGGTGACGGATATGAGGAGTTCTATTGTAGTCATAAGGTGTTACAACCGATTTGCTTTTTTCTTTTGTCCTAACCATGAAGGTATGGAAATTATGAAATAACTGGTTCATAGTGAAAACTTACATGCACTCACAGGAAGAGGAATGATAAGCCACTTGAAGCTTAATGGTCAGAGCACTTGACCTTCAGTCAAGAGATATGAAGTCATACCCCACCAGGATTCTGAAAATTCCTTTCTTTCTGCGAGTCATTGTACCAATTATAAAGACTTTAAAGAAAACCTATAGATTTCACCTTGTTAAGTTCTATTTTACATACCATTACATGGACTTAACCCTCTAACTGCTTATCCCGCGATTTCCACGGGCAACATGAAAGTAACAGAATTTTTCATCCCGCGATTTTCGCGGGTATGCAATTTTTCCATTCCCCGTTCACCCCCGTTTAACCGTCGATAATGCATCTTCTACAGTATTATTTATGGTTAAAAATAACCACTAGTTGTTATGATTTAGATTTATTTATATTATTTATGATTTAGAAACATTATAGAATAATTAATGAAGATTATTATAATTATAATTAATGAGATGTAATTGATTTATTATAGGTATTTAATTTTTACTATTTGAGAACATTAAAACACAATTTCCATAACATTAAATATTAAATTTGTTTACCCAGAATGATATTTTTGCGATTTGGCCGTTGTGATCGTATAGTGGTGGACTTTAACTAAAATTTCAATGCGTTGTGTTTACCCATAAACAAAATAAAAAAACACCAGGTTCTTTAAAACAGACATGAAACAATTATTCAATAATTACTGCCTTTTATTTTATATTATAAACACGATAATATATTTTCTAATCCTTTAGAATTTCACAGTGCCATTTAAAATTTTGCGTTTGGAACTATTAGCATACCATCAATTTTCACCGGACAATAATTATACATTCTCAGTAGTTAAACCAGATATACAAAATCACTCCACAAAATCATTTTTAAAACAAATCATACTGGGGTATATAAACCACCAGGAAAAATTTGCACATTTTATTATAAGTTTAATGAAGGAGGAGGCACTTACAATTTATCGATTAATAGGATATAAGGAAAGGTAACTTTAACTTACATGTTACTCCTGGTTCATCTTAAGGGCATGGCATCTTTCTCTCCCTCTCTGGCTCTCACATTCTCTCTCTCTCTGTCTCACACACTCACGCTCGACTTCTTATCGAAGATTTTTGTGGAACGTGATTGGCCAATTGAATTCTGACGTAAAAATTACCTAATTTTCAATTGGCCAGATTGACCCCACAGAGGGGAGAGTGGCTGTGGCTTTCGTTAAACTTTGAGCTGTCTTTCTTGACAGCTTTTGTCCATAAAAATGTGAATATATGACAGAGGGTTCGAACGTTCTTGGTGGAATTTCCAAGAAGTTGGTTGTAGGTGTGATTTCTGATTGCCAGATGTCCCTGGGGAGGAACTTTAGCGTGAGAGATCCAGAAAAGTATTGTGGGTGGCCTAGCCTATTTACGCTGTGGTGATTAGTTTATTTCCCTTGCACCAGGGATTTCTTTGAAGTTGTTTTGATTTTTTTTCTGTTCACTGGTCCTGAGAAGTTCAGTTTTATGACTTGAAAGGTCACAGGCGAAAAAAGGGTCCAGTGCTCCCACGGTATCGTTTAGTTGTTGAGAAGAAAATGGTGCAAGCTGGTATGGACTGTTTAGCAGAAATAAGGGGAATGTTTAGGTTATATTGTAACGGCCTTATGGCCCAGCTGCATCTTGCAAATGGTGGGAATGGCGGTTAACGAGGGTAACATGCATGAGAAAAAAAAGAACGTTATACTTTTAAGGGTCTAGGTGGTTACATAGGCATTTTTAGAAATAATTGCATAATATTATACAATACATGCATCAATACTTTCAATTAATATATTTTTAACTTACGAATATTTCTGAAATTGAAATTAATTTTACAAGTGCCATATGATGTGACAATGATATGGACATTTTACATATAGAACCAATTAAACAATTCAATCAAACTCCGATTTTTATAAAAAAAAACTATACTGTTCCATTGATAGTCATTGGCAGTCCATTGATTTTTAATGAAAGTCCTGTAGGTGCTGGTTTTTGATGCAAGTCCTGTTGTTGCTTTTTATTGATGATGGTTACATGATGTTCCATGTTGATGTTACACTGGATCTTGGTTGAAGAAACTAAGTTGGTGGAAAGGAGGGAGGTGGTGTAATGTCATCAATGGAATAAGGTAAATGTAATGCACCGTTATCTTGAGGTACAATCTCGTCTGAAAAATTTCAAGAAACAAGAGCGGCAGAATCTCGAAAAAATAAACACAACACTTAATGACATTGACACATATATTTATACAATAGTGAGAGAGAGAGTGTGTGTTTTTTTTTTGTTTGTTTGTCTACTTATGTGCTCATGGGTGTTTAAATTTAATTAGTTAATTTAAAAAGAGAATTTTGAATTTTCACCATAACAGTATTTAGGCTCATTATTTGTAGCATCAACAATCATCACATCAATCATCATCACATCAATCATCATCACAACGATCATCAACATCAACATCATGTTTATCACATTATTCTACAGTATTTGAATCGTGTTTTGGGCAACCGATGGCGTTATTGTCGCCTAAATTTGCCTTTTTGCAAAGCGTTCACTAACTGATTTTGCAAGCGCTCCCCCAGTATTCGTATTTTACATTCAGAATATGGCTTACAGAAAATATTCAACGAGTGATTTTTATTAGTATACATGCTTTATATTTGTATTTTATAAAGTAAACCGTAATTTAATCAAGATTTATTTTCAGAATCCTTGTCCTTATGTGAGCACTCTTAAAATTGATTTTTATGAAAGCCTGTTCTTATGCACGAAATTTATATTAAAAAAATCTTGTTTACAAAAATGTGCTACATATTTTAACTCTCAAATGCATATAGATTTGAAATATGTAATAAAAAAATATGCAATTTTTGAAGCGACTTTGATAAAAAAAAAAAAAAATTGAGCAGTCAGTGGTGGTTAACTGATTATAATATACATTATGTAATGAAGGAATAATGTATATTGTTTAAAATAATTTAAATAAAAAAATAAAGATTTATATACGTATATACATTTTTAATGGCGAGAAAAAATCATTACAATATTATGTACGTTTCTCAGGTAAAATCAAAACATGTTTGTGTATACTTTACTTGTAGCACGGATCTTATCCTATTCATACATATTTTTTCTATTTTCTTAGGTTATTAGAAGGCAACAATGTTGAAAATTCTACCATTGAAGACAGTGTAATTAAATTTTATCTGGACACCACCAGTAAGTGTTTAGTGGAAAAAAATTGGATTCTGATGTCCACGTTTCAAAACGCCCATGTTTGGGCATCGGAAATTTAATTTTTTAATGACCCCCCCCCACACACACACACATTTAACTTCCTCTTTGAGAACCTTCCCTTCCAAAACGTATTTAAAACAGAGATAAGTGTTTAGTGCCATGACATTTATTTGAAGATACTAAATATATTAGCAATTATATCTTTAGGGTTTCATACTTAATGTATTGAAATTTTAGTTGTAATAAAGTTGTCTACGCATTCTGGCATCGCTTTGGGTATGATAAACTTAAAATCTGGAATGTGTATGATGTGAAGCATTTGAGATATTTTAGCAAAGCATTCGGGGTATGCTGATACAACAGGTTTGTCTTCAAATGAATGCGGGGAGGGTTAACGTCTGTGTAGTACAAGTAACAAGCAATGTCTCTTGTATTTTGTGGAAGACGAGTTCCACCTGATGTCATAACGCGTTCCTGTAGAGAAATAACCGAAACGTATAGTTCGTTCACGAAAAGTGGTTCGATGGTACCGTTAGAAATAACGGGAACTGACATCACAAACGGCCTAGCCGATTACAGCAGAGGGGAGGACGTCATTTCAGAACTGGTTTTTGGCGCAGACAAACGTTCACTAAAAAACAGTTCTGAAATGACGTCCTTCCCTCTGCTGGAATCGGCTATGCCCTTTGTGACGTCAGCTCCCGTTATTTTCTAACGGTACCATCGGACTACTTTTTGTGAACGAACTATAGCCATTTATGTAGCCATCAGTAGAATTAGAGTCTTTTATACTAAACTTCATTATATGCCTATACTGCCCTCTAAAAGAATTAAGAAACGAATAGGTAATTTGCCCTCCATAGTATCGTAAAAAACAAATGATAATGACTTCAAATATTAAATAAAATTAAACACATTAACACAGTTAAAATAAATACGATGGTTTATAGCTATTTCGGAAGCGCGTTTAGGCTTCCTTCTTCAGAACCCTAGTTACACTAATGTGGCACACGTGCTAGAAAAACTATCGATGCCAAATTGCTAGTCCAAAATTAGTTCGGGTAAACCAGTTGTGGGTCCGTAGCCGCGTCTTTTGCTATGGGACGAATGAAGTTTCTCCAAATAGAGGACATGGAATTGAACGGAAGCTGATCGTTAACAGTAGAAGAGGAATGCGAAAGAATATGGAAGGCTTCAAAGAAATTGAGGTCGGCTGGTGAAGAAACTTTCTCTATTAGATGGGCCTTGTCGAAAGAAAATTTGTGGCCAGCTTCCCAGGCGTGTTTGGCCAAAGCAGATTTTTCCAGTTGTTGTTTACGCACGTAGGCTTCATGCTCTTTAAGACGAAATCGAAGGGCCCGACGTGTTTGACCAATATAAACACGATTACACTGGCATGGAATGGAGTAAATTCCAAAATAATTGCAATCAGGAATAATATCCTTGAGTTTGGAATAACCGAGTTTATTGATTGGAGTAAAAGTGACCTTGAAATTAAATTTACGGAGGATGGAAGCAATTTTTGAAGAAATTCGTGGAACGAAAGGAATGCTGATAAAATTACAAGGAGAGGAATCAATCAAGAGTGTACTGCACAGCTTAGGTCTAGTGAGTTTCTTCAAAGCGTCGTCAATAATGGTAGGATTGTAACCACGATCTCGAGCGATGTCAAGAATATGGTTAAGTTCAATCTTGAGTAATTCTTCAGATGATGACAATTTTAGAGTACATGAGACCAAACCTGTAGAACGTGCTTATCGTCTAATTTTGTGGATGGGCGGAAGCAGCATGCGGCGTTTGGCTAACAGCAAAATGTTTCCGATATACGCTGGTTTGGAACCCGGACGGCGATCTATGTACCAAAACGTCCAGGAAAGGCAATGAACCGTTGTTTTCTTCTTCCAAAGTGAATTGTATGTGAGGGTTGACGGAATTTAAGGTGGTGAGAATTGTAGAGAGATCTGAACAATCGTTTGGAAGAATAGCGAATGTGTCATCCACATATCTAATCCACAGTTTAAATGGTATGTGATTGAGAATATCCTCTTCGACATAATGCATGTAAATATCACATAAAACGGGTGAAAGAGGATTTCCCATGGCAAGGCCATCAGTTTGCGAAAATAATTGATCACGGAAAGAAAAGCAAGTCTGTGTGATACAGATCTCCGTAAATTTGACTAATTCACGGATTTCAGCATCAGCAAAATGAAATTCTTTCATACGAAAGATAAGAGCTTCAAGAGCTCCCTGAACG
>QLNU02015003.1:25732086-25749486 GCA_006491805.2 Dysdera silvatica | reverse complement strand
TGCTCTTGCGACATAAAAAATCCAAACAAACAAATCAGAGAGATTTTCGTGGTCACCCTATATCATGCACTATAATTCGCCGTGTATATGAGCCATGTGGTCTCTAATTACGAAACTGTAAAATACTCACAAATAGGAAGAAAAAGGAAATTGAAACAGATGCAGGGTAATTAAAAGTTAATACGCAATAACATATTAGAGAAACACATTTACCAGATCTACAGGTTTTTTAAGTTTTACTGATTAAAGAACAGAACGTACAATAGTTTCATGCCATAAGTTTCATAATTAGAGACCACACAGCTCATATGCTCGGCGAATTATAGTTCTTGATATTGCGTGATCCACGAAAATCTCCCTGAAAGTAAATATTTTTATCTTCAAAACAGTTGACTCAATAATCCCATATGTAGGGGATAATTAGAGTCACTGACGGGATTTTTTCTTTTGTACATATAATCACATCATTGTTTTTTTCGTCTGTGAAAGGGGTTTCCCCACTTTCTCCTGAAAATACACCTGAAGTCGCCCCTACACGCTTCTTTCCCTGCGTACAGCTATGCATGGAGGAGAAATGTTGCTCCTTACGTGCTATTTTCCCTGCATAGCACCTGTGCATACAAGAAAAACATTGCCCCTACGCACTACTTCTGTGGAAAAATACGAAAATTAAATTTAATAATTCATCTTATTTTTTAAACAATTTTTTTTACAAAAGTGTAAAATTTTGTGCATTTACGAAATTACGCTATCATGATTTTTTTCAGAAGTTATAACCGAAAAACAAAAATATGATCGATTTTTGAGGGGCGGGTCCACCGCCTAAAAATATTTTTTAGCTGATAAAAAATACGTATCTAATGTTTCGCCCCTTTATACAAATCCACCAAATTTCATTAAAATAGGAGGGGAACACATGGGTTGCTTTCATTGTTAGTAGTAATCATTCTTTTCTTTGCAAGTAATTTAACATCTATTGTTGCCACATCATCGGCTAATATGAAAAAAGAAATCGTTGATTTAATAATATTAATGCTAGTTCATCATGTCGGACATTCTTACTTCTTTGACTTGTCGCTTTGGTAACAGAGTAGTCACAACGCTTCCACGCCAATAGAAAACATGTCCATAGAAAGCCTTATATATGCTCGTAAGGGGGGAAATAATTAACGCCTGTAACTTAGTAGGTAGAGCACCTGATCTGCAATCAAAAGATCGTGGGTTCCGGTTCCACCAGACGCTGGAGAATCATGCTTTTCTTTATGAGTAATTTCACACCAATTCTCACCTTAGCCTATGATGTGGTAGTATTAGATAATGAGTCACTCGCAAGGAAAAGGAATGCCTTATAGATCCCTGTTGGGACACGGACCTACAATCTCTTGATTTCCGGTCAAGTGCTTATTCATTTTTTTGCATTTTTTATGGTGCAAGGACTGAATGATCGTGCTGCGCCGAGTCTTACAAGTTTCCAAGGATTCCGAACTGTTTCAGACCTAGCGTACAAACCCCTGGACTACGTCTTCTCTGCAAAAGTGATATTAGAGAGAAAATAAGAACATTGGAGAGGCTGACATATGTTGAGGCTAAAATATATAATTAATGAAGTTTTCTTTAATTTTTATTTATAATACTTCAGATACGTTTCTTGGTAGATTAGATACTCTGAACATAAGTATTTACGGATTGTAATATTATTCTTCATGTCAAGAAGTGGAGAATATTTTTATAAACATTTGTTGCTAATTAATACATAGATGGCGAGATCTGTCTGAGTAGTTCGACATTAATGGATAAAATTCATAAGAATTAATATTAATGCGTAAGAATTGCTCTCATTTCATGACTGGAATTTATCTGATTAATTCTTGATAATTGAAATATAGTAGAGTCTCCCTATAACGAACTTCCGTTTAACAAAGTTTTCTATGTAACGAAATTTTCAGCGGAACCTTGACTTTGAATGACATTAACATGTAAATTTGTCTCCATATTACGAAAAAGAATTTCTATGTAACGAAGTTTTTTTTATAAAGAATTTGATTTTTTTTTTTAATTTATCTTTTACAATTTTCCAGCAGGATTGATGATTTTAAGCAAAAAAAATGGATGTGAGGTAGCCTTTTTGTATTGTGGACATACGGCCAGTTGTGATAAATAATTCTATTGTTCTAAACTGGGAACTTCGAAACAGCGGGGATGTATCACTCTTCAGGTGTTGCTAAGCCACGAAATTTTCTTTCGCATATACGTGTTGCATTGTTGAAGAAAATGTTACAGATGACGTGTTCCGATATTTACAAAAGTGTGAGAATTTCTATGAACGAAATGTTTTTTATAAGAAACCTGTACAAAATAAAATTAGTGATTATTTCTCTGTTTCAAATATGTTGTATGAGGATCATACAGATATAAAGTAATCCTCAGTCTTTACTTTTGTTATTAATTTGTGCGTACTTGTATACGAAAAATATATAAATTCGTTGAAAAAGAAGAGTCTACTGAATTTAGTCTTTACTGTCCAAATTTAACTTTTTTTCATTTTATCGAAATTAAGTTTCACCATTTATGTTAATTTCTATTTAACGAAGTTTTTCAGAGGGACGATGGCACTTCGTTAAATGGAGACTCGATTGTATATTAAATTAAAAGATTTTTTTTTTCATTGCTGATTTAAGATCGATGTAATTTTTTAATAAGCAATTGATAATAAGTGTACGAGATCAACTAAGGGGAAGTTAAATCGTAGATACATATATCTTTTTATCAACATTAATATTTTTGTAAATTTATCAAAAGAATATAATTATGATATTGTGGACCAAGTTGTTTCCCGAATTAAGATTCTCTCTTATTAACTACATTAATTAATTCTGAGCATTCTTTGGTTTATCCTCTTGTTGCAAAATTACGAAGAAGGTGATATTTCTGTGAGAAGAATAACGCAGTATGATATCGTTTTTGATACTTAGAACGTTTACACGCCTTGCTGGGAAGTGGTTCCAAAAGGGGGGCACTTCTTCGGATTGATATCTTTTTTCCCGCGTTCCGAAGATCTGTTGTGAAGTAAATATCGAACGGAATGATTTTTTCGTCAGCGGGAAATCGAAACTTAAGCCATTGACTCTCCACATCCAGGTTTGAAACCTTGTATGCATCGTTTCCCGGAATCGGGCAAACACTGGCTGCAATAACCCGAATAAATTATCGATGGCGACAGAGATATCGGAACCGATTTTCCGGATTTTCTCCCAACTTCTCAAGATTTTCCGGAAATAATTTCTAAAAGTATCGATGGGGATAGAAGTGGGACCGCATCAGGAGTGCCAGATCGAAAATAAGGGATCGAAGAACCGATAGGTTTTGGCTGATGTGGTGGTAAAACCCGTACTTTCCAGAATAATTTCTCCATTTCTCGATGTCGATATTACCATACTCACACCCACAGTCGAACTTCCTTATGGATTAATAATAATCTCGTAAACCTAATTTTTCAGTCCCCTTTGACAGTGTGAGTGTGGAAAGAGAGCTGCATATTACACAAAGCGAATCACTCCGAATCGTTGCATTAATTTCCATTTACTGATTATCGATTTCGTTAATAATCGATTCAAGAGTCATAGTCATCTTGTAATCGATTTTCAATCCAATAATCGATTATGCAGCTGCATTGAATACGTTGCTGTTGATAGAGTGTAATGTTTTAGTGGTAACCAAAACAGCTAACCCCTCTGAAGCTGATACAAGTTACCACCCAAACTTAGTGAATATTTAAAGCATCCTAAACTCTGTACTAGCGGATTACGAAAGTTAAATTTTACCTTTACTGGCCATAACGTTATATCTGTTCATGAAATGATCGACAGTGAATGGTGACGCATATTATATGGATATTATTGTAGTAGTAACTAGGTGGAATAGCTTATCATTTTCAAGAAAAAGTTTTGCCCCTCCACCCTCATTCTAGAAAAACGAAATTTAAATATGAATGATGTATGGGGAAGGGGCTCCCACTACATTCCAGATAGCAATAGCTATCATAGGGACGTCCCACGGAGTATCTTTGCTATCTGGAATCAGACCTTGAAGCTACATGCCTTAACATTGAATACATTTTTGCATTAGCCTAAAATCTGCATTTATCGGCCGATTAAACTTAGAATGACATTTAAATTTATTTAATTAGGACATTAATTATCAAATTAATGAGATGAATATTTAATCATCTTTAAACAGATATTGAATATGGTTCGACTCCCGGCAAGCTTGTGTTTGTGTACATGAATCGCGATTCAGAAATGGAGTTGATGCAGTCTCCATTTCACGTGAATCGTCATTTAACCTTGGTGTTTATACGAATTGAGACGTTTTTATTTCGTTTATACGAATTTTATACGAATTAAGACGACGATATTACGTTTATACGAAATAAGACGAAATTAAAACATCATATTGAAATGATGAAATTTGGATATTGGTTTGATAGCAGAAGTGATAAAAACTTTTTTCTCTCCAGATACTGTTGAAGAACAAAATAATGGGGTGATAGCTAGATAGCGATAGCTAACGACATTCCTTTTCTGTTTTTTTCTCTCTTTCTCCAGATGCTATTCAAGAGCATGAGAATGGAATAAAAATAGGATATTGATAGTAATAGGATGCAAATCGATTTTTCCATTGTCGAGTGCCGTTCAATTTTGAAGATAAGTACAGAAAATGTGACTAGGAAATAGTAACGCTTATGGGTCGCTTTTCCTCTATTTATCTCCAGATGTCAAAATGATAAAAAATAGGATATTGATAGCAATAGGATATAAATCGTGTTTTCTTTTGTTGTCAAGTGCTATGTAATTTTAAAGATGGGGACAGAAGATGGAGTAGAAAATAATAATGCTTATAGGTTGCTTTTCCCCCTCTCTCTATATATTAAGATGATGAGAATAGGATAAAAATAGGATATTGATATATAATAGGATGCAAATCGCTTTTCTTTTGTTGTCGAGTGCTGTTCAATTTTGAAGATAAGGACAGACGATTCACTAGAAAATAGTAATACTTATGGGTTGCTTTTCCTCCCCCTCTCCAGATATCAAGATGATAAGAATAGGATAAAATAGGATATTGATAGCAATAGGATGTAAATCGCTTTTTCTTTTGTTGTCGAGTACTATTCAATTTTGAAGATAAGGACAAAAGATGCACCAGAAAATAGTAATGCTTACTGGTCACTTTATTTCTCTCTCCAGATATTAAGATGATGAGAATAGGATAAAAATAGAATATCGATGGTAATAGGATGAAAAGAACAATTTTTTCGTCGCCAGGTATTGCCAGGTCAACTTTAGAGATAATAATGGGATATCAGTAACTCTCATGGTTTATGTTTCTCCTTAGATATTAAGATGAGACGGAATAAAAATGGGATATCGGTTAGATATCGATAGCGATAATCCTTTTTCTCGCCAAGAAATTTTTAATAATCTTTTTTCTCGCCAGGTATTGTTCAAGAAGAAAAGAGTATGTTATTGAATATAAAAGAATAGCACCAAATTCTGTTTGTTTTTCCTTCTTCCATATATTAAGAAGATGAGAATATGATCAAAATAGTATATTGATTTCATACCAATAGCACCCCAACACGTATTTTTTTTTCTCATTAGCTATTCAAATAGAAAAGAGTAGGTTATTGGCTAGAGAGAAAAATATCATCAAATTCTCTTTCTCTCTCGAGATATTAAGAAATAAAAATATGATACTAATTTGATACCAATAGCAACTCAACACGTATTTTTTCTCATTAGCTACTGTTCAAATAGAAAAGAGTAGGTTATTGGCTAAAGAGAACAATAGCACCAGATTCTCCTTTTTTCCCTCTCTCTCTCTCTTCCCCTCCAAATATTAAGAAGATGAGAATATGATAAAAATATAACATTGATTTGATGCCAGTATCAGCCCAACACGTATTTTTTTCTCATTAGCTATTGTTCAAATAGAAAAGAGTAGGTTTTTGGTTAAAGAGAACAATAGCACCAAATTCTCCTTTTTTTCTTCTCTCTCTCTTCCCCTCCAAATATTAAGAAGATGAGAATATGATAAAAATATAAAATTGATTTGATGCCAGTATCAGCCCAACACGTATTTTTTTCTCATTAGCTATTGTTCAAAGAGTAGGTTATGGCTAAAGAGACAATAGCACAAATTCTCCTTTTTTTCCTCTCTCTCTCTTCCCCTCCAAATTTTAAGAAGATGAGTAGATGATAAAATATGATACTAATTTGATACCAATAGCAACTCAACACGTATTTTTTCTCATTAGCTACTGTTCAAATAGAAAAGAGTAGGTTATTGGCTAAAGAGAACAATAGCACCAAATTCTCCTTTTTTTCCTCTCTCTCTCTCTTCCCCTCCAAATATTAAGAAGATGAGAATATGATAAAAATATAACATTGATTTGATGCCAGTATCAGCCCAACAAGTATTTTTTTCTCATTAGCTATTGTTCAAATAGAAAAGAGTAGATTTTTGGTTAAAGAGAACAATAGCACCAAATTTTCGTTTTCCTCTCTCTCTCTCTCTATCTCTCCAGATATTAAGAAGACGAAAATATGATAAAAATATTACATTAATTTGTTGCCAACAGCACCAACACCCATTTTTTATCGCTAGCTATTTTTCAAGCAGATAAGAATGGGATAAAAATTGCATTTTGGCTAAATAGTAATAGCACCAAAGCTAGTCGCGTTTTCTGCTCGAATGGAAGGACAGAGACAGAAGACAAGCAACAAATAGTGGGGCGCCAACTTTTGCATGAAAAGTGCGATTAAAAGACACTGAGATTCCTCGAGCTTAATTCGGTTGCGAAGATCATTTCGAGCGAAGCCTAGAGCCGCTTAAATAATTAAGCCAATTAAGCGCAACGCACTACCAACAAATGAAGGTGTTATTATTACCACTTGAGCTTCCCTAAATTTCTGCGTAATAGCGTAATTACGCTTTCAGATTTGTGAAACGTCTCTTGAATAAGTGTCCTACTTGTGAAATTCATGCTATTCTTGCTACGAGGGATTTTTAATTTGACCTCTGGAACATCCGAGTCGTGACATTTCTCGTATGAGAATATTTGACCGCCGAGGCATTTCCTTCTTGCGCTATTACTCTTAACCTGAAACAAACTATTCGCATTCTTATTAGAGGAAACCCAAAGTCAGATATCAACAAGCAAGTGAAAGAAAATCGCCTAAGGTCGATATTTAAATTTAGCGGGTTTCAATTAACATTAATTCGCAACTCTCTAATCCGCAACTCTTTAATCCGCAACTCTCTAATTCGAAACTGTCTAATTCGAAACTGTCTAATCCGCAACTCTCTAATTCGAAACTATCTAATACGCAACTAACTTAATTTGAAACTCTCTAATCCGCAACTCTCTAATTCACAACTCTCTATTCCTCAACTCTCTAATTCTCAACTCTTTAATCTGAAACTCTCTAATTCGCAGCTCTCTAATTCTCAAGTAACTCGGTAGGTTTTCAACGTTAACAATAGCCATCATTATTGCATTTACGGAAGACCTTTACCTTACCCTTTTTATTGCGTATAGACAGGCAGACAGGAAAGCCAAAAGCAATAGCGGGTTCAATATCTATTGAAACCCGCTAATAAGAAATGTGACAAAACGAATTGAATTTCTATAACATGCATTAACCCCATTAGAGTTCAATTTACATACAAACGGTTAAATATTGGTGAAATTGCAAATGATAACAGCAAATTTACCAATGTTTAAACTTTTGTATGTAAATTTCTTCCCTGGTACTTGGGACGTTATTTCTATTGCGGGTCAACATGCAACGTATACACTACATATAAGCATGAAACATTTATATTGCATGTAAATGTGCAACATGTAATGCATGTAAACTTAACATATATGAAATCTAACTTCGATTTAACAATACCCGATTTAACATTTGCTCTCCTCGATTTAGCGATAACTTTTCATCATTTGCTTGTAGCTGAAGTAGAATTTCAGTTAGAAAATCAACTGTCGTCAGCAAATCAATTGAGTTTGCTCAATTGAAACGAATGCTGATTTACAGTGTGTAAAGAAGTATTTACTGAGTTTTGATATAAACGATGATCTTTTCGATAGATTTTAAAAAATCGAAAGGTAATAGTAAATGTTAACTCCCAAGAAAAAATAAAAATAATCGTCAATCGAAGATTCCTTTTCGAAGTAGTAATTACGTAACGTACTTGTGCATTTTATATTTATTAAAATTAACACATATTCTTCAAAACGCTGGTGAGCACTTTTGTGATTTTATTTTTCCATAATTTCAGTTCAAATCAATAACGCACTCATGATGTTTACTCATTGGAGGGCCGAAAATGTGTAACGCATGTTATTTTTAATGTAATAGTTGTTGCTTTTAATGTATTTTACATGTAAATTTTCAACCCAAGGAAGAGACCGGGATCCATCAATACGACCCCTGTGGTCGGATTATTGGTTCTGATAATTGTGCTCCCCCGATTTTACGAATTCCTCGATTTAACGATCATTTTCATTAATCCCAATCAATAGACTGTATATGTAAACATACGGCATATATTATATGTAAATATGTAACATGTTAGTTGCATTTCAATATGTAATAGATTTATTACATTTAAATATGTAAGATATACAGGTTAACACATGACACATTGCAGATTAACATGTATACAGGCATGGACACCCATATGGGGGGGGACAGGGGTTCGAGCCCCACCTAGCCATTTAAAAATTGTATTTTCCCGAAACTGCTATGCATTTACTTTCAAAAGTTTTACAGTCACATTTTAAAATAAGGTACTTTTTAGCTCATTACTAATTGTCAAGCAGTATCAATTATTTTTGTAGCGTTTTGCTATCTTGTACATTCACTAAAATTCTTGACAGCTTTGAGAAGGAGGTAATAATTTCTCAGCCCCCTAGAAGTACTTGTTAATTTTTCAGCACCCAGAAATACTCATATGGACGCAAATGTATACAGGGTGTCTTTTAAAGTCTTTATACACCCACGTAACTTTCGAACGAAGAGAGCTATAGTTATGGAAGTTAGCGCATAGGAATTTCATTATACTCACACCTATCAGACAGCAGCGCCCCTGTTGGTGAAATTTGGAACTTATACAGTCTAATTCGAGAACTATGGAAGATATGGGGGAAAAGTTAATTAGAATTAACTGTAGAACATCAAACAATTAGTAGGAAATAACATCGCACAATAAATACTGTATTTGTCTTTGCGGGGATGCACTGGTAACGTCTTCAACTGGAATCCGGCTATCCAGTGTTCGACTCTACATTATGACCCCTCCAAAAAAAATAGTGCTTACTGACCAACCAGAATTCGAGGGTTGGTATCCTATACTAGAGGCAACGCTAAACAGGTACACTGTTAAAACTATGGTGACCTATTTTCGCCCGTGCAACGAGTATTCATTCGCGAATTGGCGAAAAATGAGGTAACCCTCAACCTTATTAGACTATTTATCGCCTAATTTGGAATGCAGAAAAACGTGGTTCCCAAATTTACACGCATGCGAATAAAGTGTATAATTAATAAAATATATAATTAAATTATAAATCTTTGTTCATTATACATTTTTTATTACAATGATTTGGAAATTTAGAAGCTACCGTAAAAATGGAGACCAAAAATGATGGACCCTGGAGTTTCTGAATGTGCAAAGATTGTTCTGAGTCGATTATAAAAAGCATATAATAAGACATATAATGAGGTATAAAATATATAAAACGTCACTTCCCGTAAGGGACACCTTCAAATAAGGGACCCCTCTTTTTAAGGGACGGATTCTCTAGTCTCCTACCAATTTGCATAGGGAAACATGCACCTTAGAAGAACGGACATTTTTAAGGAAAATACTAGGATCCTCTATTTAAAATATCGGGCCCCGTGATTGCATTTTATTGTGAGTTAACACTGTATATAAAATATACTTTGTACATAAAAGTATATATATATATTCGTATATAACATACTTTGTATATAAAAGGTATCCATTCTTAATTCTTAACTCAGTATTATAGACATTTTTTTTTGGGGGGGGGGAAATCGTTTCATATCATTTTGATTTGGAAGCGTTCAAGTATTACGTAAGCACCTTTGGGGAGAGAGGGCATTGCTGTTGTGCTTATTTTCCTGTTAGCCAATGTTAATTTTTGCTTAGGAGGGAGAGGGGTATAAAATGGCCAAAATATTGCTTATGTAATACTTGAACTCTCCCCATCTTAGAATTTTTGATTCAACTTTCTTAATTCTAGACAGGAGATTTCGCAATGTATCTAGAAGATCTAGAGAGTTTGTTTAAAAAGATCAACATACATCACGTAATAAACTTCATAATTTAAATATTCTTCAGTTATTTTTGCCTTGATGAATCCAAATAAAAATTATTATTAGCCGAAACATTCCCGCAAATTCTTTAAAAAACTTCTGGGCGTCACCTATTTAGTAAGTGGCTCTTATTGGATGATTCGAAATTCTTCACTTTGGGACCCCTACTGATAAGGGAGAGAGAGGTATTTCCCCCCCGTCCCCGTATCTCCCTTGGGTAAGTTATGATGTGCATCCTCGTAAAATCGGTTTATCTTCACGATTATCTGAAATAGGACAGTCCTTTTTCCCTTTCTCCCCCCTTCTCGATACCTTGCTCATAAACGGGATAAGGAAAGGAGAAAAAGAAAGAAAACTGTAAAAGGCATCTGAATCCAGATTCTAGTCCTTTTGTTATCCGGAGAACATTCTTCCCGGGCAGAGAATATCTCTGTAACTCTTTTTCCCGGACTCAAATCGGGAGAAGGTGAAGGGGATCATCATGCTTGTGACCATAAAGGAAGCGAATCCGGCGAGGAGGCAATGAAAGGGGGAATGAGACCTACGTGGAGGGGGAAAAGGATGCGAACACCCGTTTTAACGCTTCGAAGACTCATCAGCCTTCGAATTAATTTAAGATGGAAACGCTTCTCACATTACATTTCTCCCTCTCTGCCCACCACCACTTCTCTTTAATAATAAAAATCGCTGGCAAAACCGAGTCATTTAAGCAAACCGTAACTTTGAAAATCCCTCCCCGGAGATGGGCAGGGGGTAAAAGGGAAAAAAGAAAGGGAAAAAGAAAAAGGGGAAAAATGGCGTGTAGGGCAAGGGATTTCGCGTTATGAAAACCGAAGTACGCCAAGAACAAAAGAAGACGGACCAAAAGAATGCTGCCCGAGTTGGAAACATATTCTTGTAAAACACGGGCGTTAATTAATCCCCCGTTTAATAATATAACCATCTGCAAGTGGTCGGGAGAGAAATTTTTCAATCATTCCGGGCCGGTGCTTCTTCTCTATGGCTTTCATGGGACGGAGGCTGGGGAGGAATGCCTCCGCCAGTTCCACTGCGAGCACGAGGAATGGACGTTGCGCAGAAATCGGTAATTAAAAGGCGAATGTGGGCCCCGAGGGCCCAAGCTCCCTTGCACATAAACAAAGGACCTGAAACTCACAATGCCCGCTAAATATGCCGACCGGCCGACCGTTAAAAGATGGCGACCCTTTTTTTCGAAGGTCCGACCTCCCCAGCTTCCCACTCTCTCTCATCGTGTCCCGGTCTTCTGTCTTCTTCACAAGAGCGCCACTTGGCGGCCTAACGTACGCTGTAATTGGCGCTTTAAGGCCAATAAATTAACCGCCGCGTGGTGTCAAATGGAGTGGAAAACGAGTGTTTTCCCGCCAACAGAAACGTCTATCAATTTTATTCATTTATTTTTTCAAAAATTTTCGCCCTGTTTTCTCGCCAAAAGTGCCATTGTTCTTCTTTCGCCGCAATGTAAAGGCTTTTACATAATAAAAACTAATGAATGGAAAAATAAAATTTTTGGTTACCAAGTCAAGGCTTACGTTTTGCGAAGATTGAATTTCCAAAGCCCATTAATCTAAAGCCAACCGAATCAGGAAATTGCAGACGAGAGGACATCGTATTCATTTGGCGATTGATCTTGCGCCATCCTTGGATACAAGGAAATTAAATGCAGCATAATTAGGTTATCCGGATTAACCGGTATCGAAACGCGTCCGGATAATTTGATGCAACATTGTTTGAGAGGGCGAATTGGCCGTCACTTTGGTCGACATAAGATTGATCAACCTACATAAAAATAGAGATCCGGTGAACTTAAACGATCTAGATAACCACGCACTGGATAATTAGGTGGTCGGGATACGGGTGATCCGGTAATCCTGCGATTCGGGTAATCGAAAACGGGGTAATTGAACAAATCGGATAATCGAATGTCGGATAATCAGATGAATTCAATAACCAAACATCGGATGGCTCCGACAATAGAATGCTGGATAATAGAATGATTCCGATGACCGGATACTGAATAATCGTAATTGTATAATTTAATTTTAAAATTGCAAAATTTTAACTTATACGATTTCAATTTACAATTAGCTATCATGATCCTTACCATTCGCTAATACAAGCTAACAGCCTGTTATGGTCGGTCGCCATCGCTCTTTTAATGTCTGTCTGTCTGCCTTCCTGTCTGTCTGTCCCTCTCATCTTTTGTGTATATTAGCGCCAATTTTATTAGCGGTAAGGAAATACCAAATCCAATTATTTGTATCTTCTATAAAAAGTAGTAGAATAAAATTATTAAGATATTATCTTTTTTCAACACGCTTATATATTTTATTTTGTAGTATTATACTTCGGCAAAACCAAATGGTAATTTTATCCACTCCCATCTAAAGAAAGGAAGGGGTGAAGCAAATACATTTCATCACCGCAGGCCAATAATTCATGAAAAAACTTAAAATTCAAACTTTATGAGAACTATTTTCAAAGATATGGTGACGATTTGTTTTCATAAAATAATAATCTTTTAATGATCCCGTTCTTTAAGAAATGATTATTTTTAAAAATAATCATTTTAAAATGATTATTTAACAATATACATCCTAATTTAATAATCTACATCCTAAGTCGCGTTTATAACTCACGGAGTTATTTCCTCCAAATTATTGTTATCTCATGATTTATTTTCTTATAAAATGAATGTATCTCAAGATTTATTTTCTTATAAAATGAATGTATCTCAAGATGCATCAAGGTTTATTTTCTTATAAAATAAATGTATCTCGATATTTATTTTCTTATAAAATGAACGTATCTCGAGATTTATTTTCTTATAAAATGAATGTATCTCGAGATGTATTTTCTTATAAAAGGAATATATCTCAAGACATATTTTCTATAAAATGAATGTATTCAAGATGCATCAAGGTTTATTTTTCTTATAAAATAAATGTAGCTCGATATTGATTTATAAATGAACGTATTCCGAGAGATTTATTTTCTTATAGAATGAATATATCTCGAGATCTATTTTCTTATAAAAGAATATATCTCAAGATTTATTTTCTTATAAAATGAATGTATCTCGAGATGTATTTTCTACCCATTTGTATTTCGAAAATGATAATTTATTAGTGATCTATTTTTTAATTGATCATCTATCATTGACCTATCTTTTTAATGATCATCTATCATTGATCTAAATTTTTAAACGATTATCGATCAGTGATCTACCTTTTAAAATGATTACTTATAAGCGGTTTATTTCTTTGGAGATTGCCCTCATTGACTTATTATCTTAGAGTCATTAGTTCAATGAATAGTTTCTTAAAAGACAAAGTGTTGAACGGATGAAGTGAGTTAAATCTTGATACAGATACCTTGATTTTATATTGGTTTGTACTCAGAAAGTTTTTATAGAGTAAAGGTCCTCAGGAATGCCTTTAAGGGTCCAAAGGCTCCCCTCTAAAGTTCAAGTAACCTTCTCATCCCTAGGAGATGGGGAAAAACATAGCTTTTACCGAAGGCGTATAAACTATAGTGTGTCAAAGTTTTTAATGAACCATTTTACGCTTAGACGAGTAGACCTGTCCACCATTTCGGCCACTGGACGAATTGATAAATCATCAGCATAAACTTCGACCAGAATGAAAAATTAAAATTCCTAACCAATCATTCTTCACACCTTCAAATTGTGAAATTGATCTGATTGTGTGATTGTCGATTTATCGTGCAAACAAAATAGTTTTAAGCAGACCAGTACTTCTAAATAGAAGATTTAAATCCTTGTGGCTTTTCACTTTCTCATCAGTTTCTTGTGTCCTACAAGACTGATAAAGATAAAATTCTTTATTGTAAACAATCGATACATTTTTACAAATTTCTTTTTAAATACATATATGTTTCATTATTAAACTTGAATTCAAAATGTGACTAAATAACCTAACTTTTATCACACATACAAAATCACCGATAATGCCCTTTATATACTAAAACGTACAATTACATTTTGTCTAACAGAAGAATATAGAATACAAAATGTCACGATCAAAATGCCACATTCAAAATGTCACATTTAACACGTTGCACGTTAAATGTAGTAGAACTTCGTGTAGAAGTCTTCGTAGAAGTTCGTTTGTTGCGATTATTTTTCATATTATTACTTTGTAGAAGATATGACCATAGGCTTATGCATAAAGTTCATAAGGGGGTTATAGGCTTAATGGGAGGGGTTACAGAGCTACAACTCATATATTCCTATGTTAAATATACAAAATTTCATGGCAATGGGAATTACAACATCCATCGACTCCCCCCCCCTGCGTACGTCAATGGGTATGACACTCTACAACGTTATATTATTTTTTTGGTTTCTACATCACTGATGAAATTCGAATTAAAAACATTAAAATTCGGGAATTAAAATTGAACAAATTGTGCATACATAAAATAGGAAAAAATGCACTGTACAATTTAAATTCAAATTTGTTGTACATTTGGTACAAAAGGTATGGTGACAAGACAAATAAAATTATTTTAATTGATACTTTTGAGAAATTTGCCAGGACGGGGGTATGTACTACCATAAAATTAATGAAACACTCGACAATTATAATTTTTATAAGAAACTACATTTCAGTGTTAGCATTTTTTTAAGAAAATTGTTAGACTGACATTGTTTAGGTAAGGTTAAAATTTTAGGTATGCGTTTTTTAGGTTAAGTTAAAATTATAAAAAAAAAATATCTCCAAACTGTTGCAAACAAAATTTTTAAGAGTAGATTCATAAATACGTATTCGATGCTTTGATTTTTTGATGTTGCGTTATATTATTTTTTCTATTTATTGCTATACATATTATTTCTGTTTCTTGTTAAAGACGGATATATTATTTCTATTTCTTGTGAAGATGGACATAGTATGTCCATTTTTTGTAAAGACAGACATATTATTCAAATTTCTTGTAAAGACGGACATATTACTTTTTATTTCTTGTAAAGACATACATATTATTTTTATTTCTTGTAAATACAGTCCTTCTTCTGTGTTAAAACCGGACGTGACTGCTCGCAACAGCATTTTCTCAGATGGAATTTTATTGATTCACCGATTTAGCCCTCATGAGAAATTGATTTAGTGACGCGAAACCATATATTTTCACGACCCAGTCTTCACGATATCATGAATAGAAATTCTGTGAAAAGTGCCTGTCATTGTTTACTGGCCATTGTTTACATACCAGTGTGTCAGCTCTGTTTGTAACAATAATAGCCAGAATAACTGTTAAAAACTATGACGTTATATACAAAAATATCCTGTAATTTTTTTATACTGTTAGTAAGAGAAATTATTTTGAAAATACATGAATTTTTGCGGAAACAAATTGAGTAAAAGTTGACCCAATGGCCCCTGTAATCAATGCAACACTTGTCAATTTCAGCAGAAGTTAGAAAAGGACAGAAATGCTTGGCATTATTGAACACCGCCAAACACCGCCAAGAAGTTCCGGAATCAAGTCCCGGAAAGCAACCTTCTCAAGAGAGAGAGAGAGTGAACGATAGCTTTAAGAAAAATAAAAACGGGAGACTGCAAGAGCGAAGGGGGATTGCTGTCCTTTGTTTGTGAGAGTCCTTCTTCCAGGACAACGCACACGAAAAACTACGCGATTTAAAAGCGACTTTTGACGGTGGGCGAAAGCAAAATTTAGAGCGTTACGCTCCGGAGTGCAGGTAATTTGCGCGCATGCCGCAAAAGGAGGTAATTTAACTAAACTTTAATGCACCCCCTACGTCCCCTTTCTTTCTGTGCGTAAGGAGAGGGGGGGAGGTTGTCACTTAAAACTTTTCCTTGCTTCTCAGTTCGTAAAATTCGAAAGAGCGAAAAATCCCGGGCTTAAAAATGTCGCACAGTTAAAATACAGCAACAAAAGGGGGGGAGGGAAGGGGAGCTAACGAATGCGGAACAACATCAGAGCATCATTAAACAACTTGACATCTTCGAAGAGGAGACAGTGTTGTCCCCTTCCTCCCCATATTCGCCATTCCCTGTGCCCGCCACTTCTTTTGAGGAAGGTGCGCCGCGTAGTGGACGAAACAGCAACGCATGTAGCCAGCGTTTGATCCTTTGTTTGGCCTCACCGGAGCCTAAATGATTTTGATAATGAAGGTTTCTACTCCATGAATGTTGTTTTTTCCTTACACTCCTGCGTCTTGCAAAGAAAACAAACGATTCCACTGCTTTCGTTTGAAATTCGAACGAGTTCATTTTTCTCCAAGCACGAACTTCAAATTTTGCATTATTTAGTTTTCTTTTGTAATGTCGTTCTATTTCTTTTCTGTTCTATAAGTAAGAATGCGAACGTTCTTAGTTATACTAGTTACTCCCGAGTGCCCTAACTTTCTACGTAATAGAATATACACTTTAAAGGGTTTGAATGAAGCCTAAGTATCAACTAATATGAGAGGTTTTAAGTAATTTTTAAAAGTTCAATTTTAGTTCTATTTAATATAAAACACCACACTTCGCGCTCTCTCTCTCTTCAATAGAATCTGCCTACAGTGACACAATATATATATAAATTTTATTATATATATATCCGTAATACCCATGGGACTTCTGCAAAGGTGACTAATTTTCTGAGGTGGCCGTTACTTACAGGTTCGATATTAAAAGAACGTAGAAAATAAATAAAATAAAAAGGACGCAGTCAATCAAACTGTATCAATCGTCATTTAATTGATGTTAAAAAAATTACATTAACTCGTTGATTAACATTTTATAGACAGAGACAACAAAGAACATTCTGAGCCAAACAAGATGCGATTGCCTTTTTCTCGGCAAAAATCTCTTTCCAAAGAAATAATATCTATCGTTTTTTCTGTAAAAGTCATTATCATTTTGGTTTAAAGCAAAATTATGGATTCCCCAAATGTTTGCACATGAATTACGAAATACGTTTTGATACTGGAATTTTATGGTTATTC
>QLNU02015003.1:25719885-25731986 GCA_006491805.2 Dysdera silvatica | reverse complement strand
TGAATAAAACTTTTTCTGAAAATATGAGCAGTAAAGGCATGATATGCTTGAGTGACGTCAGAATCTTGGTGGTCATGGTGTCATCCTGGTTGGCCGAAAGTTATCTGTTCGAATCCAGTCTTCAACGTGGTCTACAATACAAATCTGATATAGCTATAATACAGCTGTTTCAGATTTGTATCGATATGACTGAGACATCAAAATGTATTTCTCCAATTTAATTCATAAAAGGTGAACCGCTATAACATACAAGCATAGTCGTGTAAAGTGTGTGTGTGTTGTATCTCCGTACATAAATGCACAAAGAGTGGCGTTGTTTGGCGTGCATTTTTAATTACTTCGCCAATTTGGAAGCCAAGTTATTCTCATGTTCTCTAGCCAAATTTTATTATCAATACCTAAGACTTTCCAATACTTTTAGCAGAGTACCGATGTTAATATCGATTTAAATATAATCGTATCGATGAGAAAGCAAAATCATTAAATGTTCGCATTGTTTTTTTATTAAAAAAAAAATTTTTTTTCGCTAAACGAGCGTAAGGCATTGATGAATTAGTACTGGAATTATTTGGCGAATTAAACATTAAGAAATTGAGTTTAAAAAATTAAGAGATATTGTATTGAAGGACACAGTTTTCACTGGCAATTGGTTAATTAAATTTATCTCAGATAAATAAGATAATTACTCAAATGCAAGAAAACAATTAGACAAAATAAGTAATTAATTTAAGAAA
Organism: Dysdera silvatica; assembly: GCA_006491805.2. Taxonomy (NCBI): domain Eukaryota; kingdom Metazoa; phylum Arthropoda; class Arachnida; order Araneae; family Dysderidae; genus Dysdera; species Dysdera silvatica. The sequence goes on along the minus strand of QLNU02015003.1, from coordinate 25,731,252 downwards.
TAGCAATTTTGTAACATCGTCGAATAATTATTTATATGTATCTTCTCTTGACATCGCTAAACTACTTATTGTAACTCCAGATTTCGAAAATTTATTAAAAACCAATTATAATTTTAACAATTGAAAACTTTTGCTAGATCACAAAAATATTAACGTTACATTAAAAAGATACTAACATTACATCATAAAAATACCCCTGTTACATCAAAAAGTCATATTATATCATAAACATATTAATGTTATGATTATATTCAAAAAATTAATGTGATATCACAAAAATTGCAGTGATGTATCACAAAAATAAAAATGCGTCACATTACAAAAATTTCGGTGTTATAGATTGAAAGCATATTGTTGTAGAGCCCCCTTAACCCACATCCCCCAGATACGATCTACTCGTTTGTATGGTCAATAAAAATTTCTCAGCAAGGAACTCTATATATACTAATACCCCTCTTTACGGCCACACCCTCTTTTACGGACAATTTTTTCGGCCCCGTGTATGTCACAAAAATATCAGTATTGATGATGATGATGAAATGAACTGCATGAAGTATTTGTCTTCATTTGTCTTTGCTTTTAAAAATGTTGAGTTTAACACATTTTCCAAAGTGTTAAGCTTAACACGCTTCCCAAAGTGCTGAGCTTAACGTGCTTCCCCAAGTGCTGAGCTCAACCGTATATTTCGAAGGACTCTGAAATACAAAAGCGAAATAATATAAAATACGCGGAATTTGGCCACTAAGAAAAGAAAGAAAGCAGCAATATATCAGCAAACGAAATCAAGATTTGGCATAGCACAGTGGTTAATGGAACCTTCCGAGGAGAAGGAGGGGGGCGGGCGACGGAGACGGTCTAAATTGCGCATACATGAATATTCCGCAAAATTTCCCTACGCCCTCTTGAGGTTTCCTTCTGAATGGAAAAATTTCTGAAAGTTTTCCATCACTGTGCTCAACTAATATAAATGAAAAATAGAAAATGAAAATTGCATATTACCTAAAGAAAAGTGAAAGTCGGTAAATGTGAAAAGGGAAAACTAAACCGAAATGAAATCTTTTTTTCCCTTTTTTTTTTCCCCAAAAGTCGTCGCGGTTTCAGTTTACTCATTGTGGGTTCATAAAGCCAATTGCTCCCTTTGATAAAATTCCCGCTGAATCCTTCGGAGAAATTTCATAAAAGTAGACCGTTAGATTTGTGAAAAGCAGTGTTGGTTTATGAGCTATAAAATTTACAATTTCTTACCATTACGGGGGAATGGGGAATTTTGTATTTCCCCTCTTTTCTTACTCCCGCTAAAGCGGCACCCATTTGAAAAAATTAAAAACGAATGAATGACCGAAAAAATATCTTTAAATTTGGTAAAAGAGGAATTTTATTTTATTTTTAAATTTAAAAGCACTTCCAGAAATGCACATTAAAAATTATTTTATTTTCACCATTTAGTTTTCCCTAACAACGTCTGTGAACTTCTCCATTTCGGCGTTTCTTCGAACTGTAAACAAAACGAAAAACATAAACTTATTAAAGCTAATACGAACTTATAAATTTACAAAATACGAACTTATGACGATATTTGTATATCGTTTACTGAATGCGTGCTAACCATTTCAACGAGCCAGAACCTTGACTCGCGTGCTTTAAAAAAATGCACAAAATTGAGTTAAGAACGATAGGTTAGACAGGCGGACCACAGGTGTGCGAAATCTGACCGGATCAGTGAAAGAGTTGGCCCATCTATAATGAACAAAAAGACTGGTTCAGTGAGTCGGTCTTCGAACGAAGTCGCACACCGCTGAAGTAGACATTCAGTAAAAGGAACGCATGGCTCAGAGTTTGTTTATATATATGCAAGATTCTGCAGAAAACTTAGGTTTAATATGGCTGTTTCAGTATAACATAATGGGATCCAAACCACTCCTTTTGCAGTTTGCTAAAACTAAGTTATTGGAACACGAGACTTTTAATTCCGACTATTTCTTCAGCTGCCATCTTGCCTAACATTCTGTCTTGCTTACATATCTCTCTCTCCCCCCCTCCCCACCTCGCCATTAATACACTGCTACCGCCGGAGTTCACACGGGGGTCCCGAGTTCGAATACTGGGCAAGGATGATGTTGCATCTTTTTTTTTTCTATATATATTTACGGCTGAAGTTTGAGCGTATATGCCTGGGTTCGGTAAAAATATTACTTATAATTGGTTGTCTTATATAATATATGTGATCGTTGCCAAATTCCATTTTTAAAAACAATATGTTGGCCGGGATAAAAAAAGTTTCGCCTGTAAAAAAATAAATATACTTATCACTACGATTTACAAGGTTAAAAAAGCAATTGAAAAAAAATTAAAATTAAGAATTTTCCTGACAATTTTCTGACGGTATGAAAAATATAGAAAGTACAAAAAAATTAGAGAAAGGAAGAAAAGAATTAAAGGCATGGATAGACAAAGTTGAAAATAACTATTCAGTACTTAAAAACGAAACTTTTGACTAAATTGAACCATACCCGTATCCAGAGGGGGGGGGATCTTAGGGACCAGTCCCCCCTGAAACTACAAATGTAATAACGGGACTGATAACGGGACTAATAACGGGCTATAACGGGACTTGGCTACGGCCTTGCATGCTTTGATTGTATCTATACATGCTGTAAAATTGTTTGAACCTCCCAAATTAAATCCTACCTACGTCCTTGAATTGAACAGCAAACGATTTTGCAAGAACAATAAACCAATTATGGGCATTCAAAAGTATTAGTTAAATGCTAGTGAACCAAGCAGAAACTACGGAAAAAAACAAAAAACAAATAAACCCAGCGGAGATTGAAATAAAAATAACATGTATGCAAAGGAAAAGAGAGAGAGAGAGATAATGATGGAAAATGAAAATGTTAAAGGATATTTATTTTGAATTATTGTTAAAATGATGATAAATGGTGGGTGTTGCAGTAGATTCATGTTATAGCGACTTTGAAGGGACCCTCACTGCTGGGACATTGTGTCAAATGGCGACCATTAAATCGTTTCTATTCCGATTTCTTGTCTGTGAAAGAACTGCTGTTGTCGTCTTGATCGGTCGTTATACCGTGGTGAGTCGCTAAATCGAGGATCGTCGTAAAGCGAGTCAACTGTACTATGTTTTAAGTTTAGTGCATAGTGATGTTTCATGGAAGGTGGGAGAGCGGGTATTGGAAAACGCCTTATAATTTGCTGAACAACGAACATGCCATTTTAGCTGTAAAAATCGCCTCCGTGGGGAAAATATTTTTCCCTTGTGGGGTGTGTGTGTGTATACCTTCGTATATACCCTTGTATCTTTATACCGTTCATTTTAAAATTCTTCTCATGTTTAAGGTTTAATTATGTTTTAGGGATAACGTATTCTTTTGTGGTATTAGAAAAACGGTAAGTCGACAAAAAATACATAAAAAGCCTAAGACAAATTGCAATTAAAAAATCATAGAGTACAAATGTCCCTTTTTTAATTCCTGATTTTTTTTCGGTGGGGGTCTGTCTTCGCTTTTGAATTGCATTTTGGCGCTGTCGCAATTAAAACCAAGCTCTGTAAGAGAGGGGGGTCGGATGGGGGGCAGGATCAGTAACTGTGATCTTATTTAATGCGGAAACAGTTCTCTCATAGTAAAAAATTAAAAAAATTAAGGGGAAAGAAAGGAAAAAGAAAAGTTAGGGAAAAATAACAAAAAAAGGGAAAAAAGGCGTTTGTTTTTTTCCCTTTTCGGTGCATCGGTTGTTGCAAAGTTTCATTTTGCTCGCTTTGGCAAGTTCTTCCGCAATGTTTTTGTTTTTTAATACTAAGGTTTTTTTCCGCTTGGTTTTCTTATAAATTAGGTTATAAAAATTGCATTTCTTTTTCGTTTTTTAGTCATTTTTTTTAATCCAACCTCCTCTCCCTGCTTCTCGGCGAGAACAGTCGAAAGTAACGCGACATTTCCTGGTTTTTTGTTTTAATTAACAACTTTAACGAAAAAATAGTTGGCAACAGCTGGCTGAAGGGTGGTGGAGGGGCGCCCTCTGACGGTCGGCTTTAGGAAGAAATCTGATTAGTCAACTTTTCTCCGAATGTTGTTGCTCTGATTATAATATTTGGGAGTTTTTTAAAGCCGGTTTTTATCCATTCTCGTCCCCGTCCCACCCCGTCTCAACATTTTTAATGTCCGTCAGGCAAGCTTAGTGCGGAGATACCTTGTCGCTTATAATAAACATTTTTAAATATTAATGTTTTTTTACTATCTCAGGCGACCCGCAGCTACTCTGTTATGCAAAAATAATCTGGATATAGGTGATATAGATAGCATTAACCGCGGCAACTTCCAGAGACAAAGCTCGAAAAAATATCGTAACGTCTTAAAAAAATTATCTCGTTTGGTCCTCAGAGAATTAAACAAAAATTCATCCGAGAAGAAGGAAGAAGAAAAAACGTCTTATTTGCGACTTAAAAAGTATAAAAGGCGTATTGTTTAATTACAACTCTTTTGAACACGGTGTTTTTTTTATTAAAATGGAGAAAGGACGGAGGTACTACCTTTATACCCGTGTGGTTTAAAGATATTCATAAGCTATTTTCGTTTTTTAACGGCGAAATTCTCAAATGGCAACTGTTGCAGTCACAAACAACACGATATGCTGGGAACACCCCAACAGGGCCTTACACTTTCGAATTCCAAAATCGTCTGCTCCCAAAAATTGAATATTTATTAGGAAAGAAATTGCGTTCGCATTTTTGTTATTTCGCTTTGGCAACACAATAATCTTTAGCCATTTTCCCGCCATTTTTACCATCGGGTATTATCGCCATTCCCCGCTTCCGCTCAAACGAGTTTGTTTGGATATTTTCCAGTTTCTTCGAATTAACGGAACGTTTTAATTATCCGGCATCAGCAAATACTAGGCGGCCATTTAGCTCATTCGAAACTACGTCGATTAAACGGGAAACGTTAATTAAATGGTTATTTTAATAAAAGGGCCGACCAAAAAGGTCGGAAAGGAATTAAAGAAAATAATCGCGTCTCTACTCGCCTACCTCCAGAATTAATTATTTAATTAATTATCACTCAATCTCGGCTCCGCTTTTGCCTCCTCCTTTATAATTGCTGCGCCATACGCCCTTGGGTCGCAATTATGTCCCACTGAACGACCAATTGCGCTAACTATCCATGCGCAAATGAAGCGGCATACAAAACGCACGCTTTGCAGAAAACATTCACCGAATAAATATCTCATTAAATGGCGCAAATACTTTAAATTCTTTTGAATCTCGCTAACGGCAGTCTTTGATAAGTACTGCAATGCTGGTTGTACCGAAGGGTTTTTAGTATGCCATCTGGCTAATTTTCCGACTATTTTCAGAATACACCCTGGCTAATTACCATTGGTGCGCCACTCTCGGATTTCTGGCTGCGTATTTAAGAAAATTTTCTTCTTAATTGCTGCTAATTATTAACGCTACTGATTAGCGTTAAATAAAAAGAATCCTGCGGTATTGAGGTCGTTTATCTTAAAGTTTTCGTTATATCCTCACAAGCAGTGTGGAGTTCGCAACGGCGATATTTAGAAAACAAATAGTCCGCACGAAAAAAGTGCTTTTGAAAAAAATCAATTTTTGAAGTAAAAATAATATTTTGAGTGCGACAAACACAATTTTCATATCGGTCAACAAAAATCGATGTGGAGATCGCTTTCTAAAGGGCGTGCTGCCTTGCCGCCCTTTAAACAGACGATCTCGTACAATTTTCCCTTTAGGGGGAAAAATCAACATCTTATATAATTTCTAAAGGGAAAATCGTCAACTGATTTCCCTTTTACAAAAACAAAACAAAACAAAAAAACTTATTTGCCCTTTTAGGGCGTGAATCAACTCCCTACTTGTCCTTAAAAGTCGGAAAAATCGAAGCCCTGTATGCCTTTTAAAGGAAAATGTAGTACCCTTCTCCTCGTCTTGCACAAATAAAAATTCAGAAATACCCGAAGTTTGTCGCAGGTAGTTTCAAGATATTCGAGTTAAGTCGAATATAATGACGATGATCACCTCCTATTTGAAATCTCCCCGGAATTACAAAAGATTATTAGCACTAATTAAGGGTATTTTTGAGCCATACAGTGTGAGATTTGAACCCAAGAGTATTTTTGAGTACATTGAACTTATTACGAATATGTAAAGATTTTGAAGATGCGATGTCGGAAAGTGAATTTTTTCAGGAATTCAACTTTTAATGGGGAACCTATAAGAGAAACATGTTTTTCACGATTTCTTCAGGAGATAACATCATAGGTCATCTGAGTTCTATTTTTAAACAAGAAACAAAAAAATACGCTGCATCTAACGCACCTAGAGTAATGTTAGAGGAGTGTGGGAAACATGTTCAAATCCAACTTCAAAAAATGTGTTCTAACTTGAATTTGAACATGTTCACGGCATTACGTGAACAATAGTCTACGTGCGTTAGATGCAGCCTAGCTTCCAGTTTCTTGTCTGCAGATAGAACTGAGGTTTTCTGTGACGCCCTTTCCAGAAATCTTAGGAGGAACGTTTCTCTTACAGACTTTCATTCACTGGCGCCCCCACGTAGGGAGCCGAGGGGGCCCGAGCCCCTCCCTTGGGTTAACAAAATGAAAAATTATTACGCCAACAGACACTGGTAAATTATTTTATTAAAAGATGTAAGATGAAAGTAGTGATGTTCCCAACATTTCCCTCAACTCCAGTGACATTCATGAAACTGCTGTTGAGGCAAGCAATATCAGCAGAAGCCTGGGACTGTCTTCAAACGCTTTCTGGGAAGTAAAGGTAGACCAAAACACAATATCAAACGCTGTTGAAATAGAAATTCTGACTGCAGATATTTCTAATTATGTCAAGAAATCTAACCTCACTGATGGAGATAAGACAAGAGTGCTGGCCATTGTAAAATTGTGCAAACATAATCTACTACTTCTAATTATTTAAGTATCTTGCATTAGATAAAATTAGTAATTTAATAATGATAAATGTACACAAAAAGACAATCATAATTGATATGGCGTCTGGCCATTTTTTCCCCACCAAAAATTCCTTGCACCAGTGCCCCCTTGAGAATATTCTGGGTGCGCCGCTGCTTTCATTGAGGTTTGAAATCACGAAAAAGTCATTTTCCGACATCGCCCTTTAAAACTTTTTACGTATTCCTAATCAGTAACAAAATACTTAAAATGTTTTCTGTTTGGGATACATGAGCTGGACACATGAGTTGGGACACATGAGTTGGGACACATGAGTGGGACACAAGGTCCTTGAAAATACTCTGGTAATCTTTAGCCTAAAGACAATTTTCTTTTGATAATAGATGCAACAAGGGAAGTCGCTTTTTGCAGTTGCAGACATTTGCTTGTATTCCAAACATAGACCATCCTCCTTGCAAAACGTTCGTCGTTACACAGGCGTAGTGCCGTATTAATGGGGGACCAACAAGTCTCCCTCCTTTCCTCCCAAACGGGTGCCCCAAGTTGACAAGGTTTGTGTTTATTATATGTTTTTCTTATTGCAAAAATTTGAAAATTTAAAAGTTAGGGTAAAAAAGAAGGCCCCAAACAATGTCAGAGCTCAGAGCTTGACCCCCTCCACCACTAACCACATTAAGATGGCCCCATATAGGCATATCCAAAATAGCAAAGATCATCTTAGGAAGGTCCTGAGGATGTACAACACGTTCTCAACACGTCCCAAGAACGAGCTTTGCTATCTGGGATGTACAGTTTGGTCTTTAAAGATAAATTCATGTACAGCTTAAAATATTTTAAGGTTTTCATCAAGTTTTCAACAAAATATTTTCAGGGAGCAATGCAAAAATCTCCTTAATGCATTCACAGCCGAAGAGGCTTCTTAGCACATATTTAACATTTTATTCGTTTTTTAGACCTTTCCCCCGGTTAAGGTGACATTGCGGACTACAGAAGACATTGTCCATATGCTGCTTAATTATGCATGGATATCATTAGGTATAATTTTCTATGTCGTTGTGAATACGCATGAAGTACGATTTTATTAATCGTTGTCGTGGAGACCCGAGCAGACCATGAGAGGAATAAATATTAGCCTATCCGGAAAGAAGCGCAGAATAGCGTCATGAATACATCAAACTGGTAAAACACGAACAACAAAGCTTATATTTCAACTTCTTCTCCATGTATTCACCTCCCTCTCTGTCGAATAAGCCGTCAGTTGATTGACCAGGAGTATTTATACGTGTAAAGCGGTCGCAAAAAGCAAGAAAATGGTCGCCAACTAGTGGCCATAAACTTGCGTTCCATGTGTTTGTTTTCAGGACTATTTTTTTCAGACTGTATAAGTCCTTCCCGTCATTTTCTACTTTGGAAATGCTTGAAATTTTATAAATCTGTTTGCGCTTTTCTTTTTCAATATTGAGGAATTTAATTAATATAAATGATTTTTTTGTCAAATTTAATTTTTGAAAATGACATTCATAAGTGTTCAATGAAATATGCAAGGAAACTGGCAAAACAGAGAGTCCTCCAATCTTTTTTTCTTAACTTCTACCTGAAAGAAATTAAAAATGATAAGCGAATGAGAGCAATTACTTTGTAACCCAATGAAATCGATCTTCGTGACGTCACTCGTTGAAATTAAATAATGTTTTTTCTTCAAAAATTATTTTTTAATGTTTAAATAAAACTTCCACAAATATGGTGCAACTACAAAAAATTTCATATATCTATATTCAAGTTTGAAACAGAACCATCTATATCTCAATAGTCGATCAGGTTTTTTCCCTCAGTGTAAGTGACCACAAGTGTAATCTGGCGGCGGTAAAGGGGCACATGCCCCAGTTCTTTAAGAACGGAGGCAAAATCGCATTTTTTCCCCGCCAAACTTTTTTTCCCCTCCCCTCAGTTTACGCTATATTTAACCCTTAAAATATTCCTATGTAAGTGGCCACCTTCCCAAGGTGTACTCTATTATAGGCGTACGCAGGAAGCTCATAAGTGGGGTTCTAAAATCCTGGTAAGGGGTTACAAAGCTACAACTCACATATTCCTATGTTAAATATACAAAATTTCATTGCAATGGGGTTACAACCCCATGAACACCCCCCCTGTGTACGCTAGTGAACTCTATACAATTGTCAGACTAAAAACATACGTTGAAATGTTTCATGGCATGAGATTTGTCGAAGTTAACTTCAAAAACCAGAAAACTGTGATTTTTATATCTACGAAACAAAATTTCTCAACGTGAGAAGGAGAGGGGCATAATTCAGATATTGTAGTTGGACGTTTGGTTACAAAAGTTGAAATTATGGGCGCCCATATGTGGGGCAGAGGGGTCTTGAGCCCCTTCCAGCCGTTTAAAAATTTGATTCGCCCGAACCTGCTACGCATTTACTTTCAAAAGTTTTACAGTCACATTTTAAAATAAGGTACTTTTTAGCTCATTACGAATTGTCAAGCAATATCAATTATTTTTGTAGCGTTTTGGTCTTTTGTACATTCACTAAAATTCTCGACAGCTTTGAGAAGGAGGTAATAATTTTTCTCAGCCCCTCCTGCTAGAGGTATTCGTTAATTTTCTTAACCCTCCTAGAGGTACTCGTATGGGCACCCATGGTTGGCATACATATTAGTTTACTCGATCTTCTTCAGAAAGTAATGCGAGGAATCAGTTGCGTAGACAGAAATTTCATAATGGGAGCTTATTGGATTAATGGGAGGGGTTACAGGGCTACAACTGGGGGTTACAACCCCCCAAAACCGCTCCCTGGCCACGTCTCTCCCAGTAATGCAGTCAGATCTGCCAAAATTAAGGGGGGGGGGGGTAAATTGATAAATTAGCGTTTAGAAGCACAATGATTGAACTTGACTGAGTAAAATTTTCATAATAATAATAATAATAATGTTTATTTGTCACAAGGGTTATATATTACATTCAGTCTTGAGATTCAATTTAAATACACTAACAAATTTCACAAAGTATAGTCAAGATAATACAACTTGTATTTCCCCGTGACGGGTCTCCAGTAAAAATTATAAAATTTAACCGGCTGAGGACCCTATTAATCCGCTGGCGCACAAACTCCGTTTAATAAGTATACAATTAATTTCTTTTTAAACAGTGTGATAATCAATCAATATCATTATCAATCAATATCATTATCAATCAATATCATTATCAATCAATATCATTATCAATCAATATCATTAAAATTATTTGGTAATTTATTACAAAGATTCATTCCCGTATATATTCTATTCGCTTTCTGTGTATTTCCGATTTAATCTTTGGTAGTCTATTTCAGTTGCTTCTATTTAAATTTCTGTTGTTTTCTTATTAGATATCAATATTATCACTATGGTTTTTCTTCTTTTATCCTTTGATACATTAGTTTTGGTCATAATATTCATTGATTTTATCAATTGGTAATATACCATATTTTACAAATAATTAATTATAATTTATGGTGGCGTTTTGTTTTATGATTTTTAAAAATTTGTTCTGTAGTAACTTAATTACCTTCATGTTGTTCTTATTCAGATTTCCCCATATACACATTAATTATATCAGGTAATTATGTAAAAAAAAGGTGATATAAACTCAGTAACACAGCCTTTGGAACTGCACGTGACAATTTCTTTATAATTCTTGTTCCCGAACTGATTTTTTTTTTTTTTTTCAATTTGTTTATTGCAGTTTAAATCGTTCGTTAATGTTACTCCTAAGGAATCAATTTCTTTGACAATTTCAACTTCTTTTCCATTAATATAAATTCTATCTAATTCCTTCAATCTATCAACTTTTTTAGGGAGATATAATGGATATTTGCATAAGCAACGAGGACTTCCGTGAAAAGCATGACCATGAAATTGTATATAGAAAACTAAATTAAATGTTCCTTTTTAACCATCCAAAAATTTTATTTTTTTATCTCATTTTAATTAATATTTATTTTAAGCTCCTGTTTTATTTATTTTTTTTAGTTTATTTTGTAAGATTTAGTGTTTCTTTAATTCTCACATTAGTAAGTTTCACTGTTACTGCAGAAGTAGCTATGTTTGAATTATTTCAGTAGAAATTCCCATATCCATCTTGTTGTTCCAAACTTGCCTACCACCAAATTTGAGGCTTAATTTTTTTTATATATATTATACAATAATTTTTGCCACCCACGTTTAAGTAGCTCAAACTAGAGCTTTTTTGTATTTGGAGAAAAAGAGGCGCCGTCCTCATCTTGGACTCGAACCAAAAAACTCACAAAAAAAAAAACCTCACAAAAATCTCGCCCCGGAGGCTTTTCTGTGTTGACCATTATTTGGCAATTGTGTTATCCCTGTGAAGGGTAATAATATCTTACATTA
>QLNU02015003.1:25708342-25719785 GCA_006491805.2 Dysdera silvatica | reverse complement strand
TTTCAATAATAGGCTATACGAGGCAATAGACTAGGGCGGCAAAATTTTGTGTATTGAGTGTGATATAACAAAATCCATATCATACGATGATACATCATCGATGATATAATCAGATGTTTTACCGAAACAAGAGCTAGATATCGCGCTTTACATTTAAATACCAATGTTCGATAGGCTTTTATTTTTTTGCTAAAATTAAAATTTATTTTAATAAAATTGAATTTGATTTATTACATACCAAAAAAAGGAATAATACTTCAATATAAGTTAATATTGTTTAGTGTTTATGTTTCAGTTGAGTTTATTTTTCGATATATTTATTATCAATACAAAAGTTTTTGGCGTATATTGAATGTAACAATTTTTATGTTCCTACCACTGATTGAAGGGGGGCTAAAGGATAGGAAGGGGGCAGCAAAAAGTAGCCTAGGGGCGGCAAAATGGTAAATCCGCTCATGGTGAGACTCTTTATTTGTAGCAAAAAGAAAATTTCCGTTTTAGAAAAGTTTAAGTGTCCTAAATTTGAACACATAGTTGCATTTTTATCTTTCAAATCGGGATTCCCTATAACGTTCAATTTCGTGAACAGAGTAAATCTAGCGATATAAAACTGCATATAAAACTAGTCAATTACCCTAAATTCATTAGATATACCAGAAGTTTCTCCCTTCCTCTCGGAAATCCCAAAATTTCTAAAATTCGGAATACAACAGCACTTAAAACAACGGAATCGGGCTGTTTTTTTTCGCTGTCTGTTCCTCTAATTAAAAGAGTTTTCGGCAGGGAGTGGGATCCACACACACATACACAAACATCAAAAATACTTAAGAAAACCATTCTTACTAAATAGATGTACACTTTTATGGAATAATTAGAAAAGATTTGCGAAGGTAGGACGCGGATGCGAACATGCAAATGTTCGTGTTCAAGGTAGCTCGAAACTTTGGGGTGTCTAGGGAAGGGGTTGGGGTGCGAAATTGGTCCGTTTGCTAGTGATGGGGGTTTTGAATATTCATATGTAAACCGAGGCAAAAACACTTTCCAAGACGAACCACATACAGTCCGTGAGGATATGCCAAAATAAAGGAAATAAACTACGCGCTTTCGTTCAAATAGCTCGTCTTTTGAAAACGGTATTCCAAATTTTTCTACTGCGTGGATGAGTAATTTCGCCTTGGATTCATATTTCAGCGGAGAAAAGCTCGTTAAGTCCTCTGTAACATAGGGTAGGGGGAAAGGAGGAATGGTTTTTAAAAAGCGGCACACAGCGGAGGAAGAATGAGAGAGGGAAAAGAGGGAAAAACAGACCATATCCGCAACTGCTCTATCCACGAAATTAAGGCGGTTTTTCCCTTTTTAACCACATCTCCTCTCAAAAGATAAGACCATTTTTGTATTCACCTATATCCGCTGCCTCTCCTCCTAAATAAACGCCTATATTCCACGTACTTTTTTTCATCCGCATTTGAATTAAAACAAACCGAGTTTACACCGATTAGAGGTCAAATTATCGCCGAAAAGATGTAACATCCTTCCCAGAGACGCTGAAGAACTCTTCCCTCTCTCTCTTACTCTCTCTCTCTCTCTCCACTTCTGCAGCGAATATTCGGGCTGTTTTTCAATCTGTATGCGAATGCTTTTCGCCGTAATTTGGGATGAGCGAGGCAGGAAAAAATGAATTAAAACACCAGACAAACATACACTTATACAGTAATAATATCAAAGTTTAAGAATATTTTTAAATTATACTAATGAAACATGGAACTGGAGTCTCAATACAGTTGCAGTAATTTTTTTTTCTAATGAAGGATTTTAATGTGTGGGGGATACGTTGCTGAGCATGGAATGCATTTAAACAAAGGGTGTAGAGATAATTCATTGTTTTTTCCCCATTTTCGTGAGGAGAGCAAAATTCTCTTCCAAGCATTATATAAAATTGTTTGTGTTGTGCAACAAAACTGCGATTTCTTTTAAATATTTGTGTTGCATATCATTAGGTAATAATTTCTGCCATGATTCTATGCGTATGCTGCATATAGATCAAGCATATGCATATGCATATGTCCACTGTTCGTTTTCCACATGCACTGCTCGACGTTTAAATCGCGCCACCTAGAGGTACCCACGCTTTTTCAATGATGCTACTCTAACGTAGAAAGAACAGTGTATGCTTGGGTTCTTGATTGTATATTTGTTTGTTTCATGCTTTTACTTTCCTTAAAGACAAGCTCAAATTGAATTATTGTTATACAGCGATTGTCCAGACGATATGAGGACAATTTGAAAAACCAAGACAAATAGAAAAATATAATTAAAATTCAATAGAAAAGGACAAAGTACTATGCAAGAACACAGAATATACGAGACAACATGATGTTACACCGAAAATGTAAATGTTATTGTATCTTATTACCTCACACAAGATGCAAACAATAATTTTTGGTGGTTTATTTTACATTAAAATAATTCCTGGCCGTCCATTTAATGAATTCGGATCACCCTTTGAAATAATTTTATGGTACGAGTCTCCAAATAACGATTCTTCAAGCATTAATGTTAAAAAGAAACGAAGTCCAAACTGTATTTCTTGGGGTTGTATACACACACGCATACTACTACTGCGAAGTTCAGCTTGGCGATATACAGGCCGCTCCTGCCCATACTTACCTCATAATGAAAAAACAACATGAATGCGTAATAAACATATAATGCAAGCTTCTAACAAATATATAACGAGGCATATAACCAGGGATTAGGCTTCCAAAGACACTTTTGTAGATTTTCGGCTAATTTACACCTAAATGTTCTAGCCGAATTAGAGAAGTTGTAGCCAAATCAGAAAAGTTGTAGCCAAATCAGAAAAGATGTTTTCAAGTTTCCAAGAAATTAAGGATATGATGACCCTTCCTTTGACAGTACCATTTCCATGCAGTCGGAGGATCTCGCCATCAGCACCTTTCCAGATTTATTCGGAGCTTTTTGGCCAATTGCTCAGCAGGTTTTCTAGCCGAATTTTTATGAACGCCGCTTTCCAGCGAAAAGACTAGAGACAGGGTAGTCCCTGCAATAAGTGTAGAGTTTTCATAATTATTGAAGAGGGTTAAACAGATATTATGTACATTTATACATTACAATATATGTAAAATTGCAATTTATTTCAAATTATTGTAATACGGGACCATATAACTACACACCTATGCCCTGCATATAACAAACATATATTAGAGATATGTAACGAACATAAAATACAGGCCTGCATTGCAAACATGAAATGAAGGGCATAGGATGAACATAGGATGAGATAAGCATAGCACGCAAGTATATACAAAATGTATAACACACAGATATTCAAAGAATATATAATGCAGTCACGTACCGGGAGTATAACAAAGATATATAACGAATATACTATAATCGCATCCAATATAATAAAATATAAATTTAGATTAAGCCATGGGTGTCCATATAGGGGACAGGGGGATTTCCCAACCCCACTCTAGTCATTATTTAAAAATTTGATTTGCCCAATTCTGCTATTCATTTACATTCAAAAGTTTTACAGTCACAATTTAAAATAAAGTACTTTCTCAATTTATTACTGCGATCATCAGTATGTCAGGCGGTATCAGTCAGGTAGTATCAATTATTTTCGTCGTAATTTAGTATCTTGTATATTTACTAAAACGATTGAGAGCATTGAAATAGGCAATGATTTTCATCAGCTCCCACACTAGATATACAAATACTACGGTAGCCCCTATACCCCCTACACTAGACCCCTACTACTAGATATACTGCTGCTATTTACTACTGCTAGTCTTACTCATATGGGCGTTACTAGGCTAAGCTAGTGATTCTGAGCAACCCAAAAGCTTCATCTGGAACTTCATGGAGACACTCGAATTGAGGAGATTAGTACTGCGGTGGCCCCTAACACTCTTGATATGAACAAAAAAAGTCATTTTTAGCATATCACAGACGAAAATTTTCATCATATACTTCTCATCTTACGTCGATGAGTGTAATTAAATTATTTGTCAATTAATTTTCATTTTTTATTAGAGTTCTTCAGTACTAAAACTGCATTTGATGAAGATTTTATCAATTTAATGATTGCCTCTATGCATAGGCGTACGCATAAAGTTCATAAGGGGGTTATAGGCTCAATGGGGGGTTACAGAGCTACAACTCACATATTCCTATATTAAATATACAAATTTTCATTGCAATGGGGGGGTCACAACTCCCATCAACACCCCCTGCGTACGCCAATGCCTTTATATTACGGTGAGATATAATCATTTTGCTAGCGAAGTTTTTTAGTCAATTTCTTGATATATTCCGAGAGTGCTCAACGGTTTACTCGAGTCGGGAATGATGGCTTAACCTGATTTTCAACGGTTTACTTGAGTCAAGATTGACTGTTTAATTTGATGCTCAGTGGTTTACTCGAGTTGGGAATGATGGCTTAACCTGATTCTTAACGGTTTACTTGAGTCAAGATTGACTGTTTAATTTGATGCTCAGCGGTTTACTTGAGTCGGGAATGACGGCTTAACTTGATGCTCAGCGGTTTACTTGAGTCGGGAATGACGGCTTAACTTGATGCTCAACGGTTTACTTGAGTCGGGAATGACGGCTTAAGCTGATTCTCAATGGTTTACTTGAGTCACGATTGACAGCTTAACTTAATGCTCAACGGTTTACTTGAGTCGAAAATGACGGATTATCATGATGTTCAATAATAATTCAGTTGAGTCAGGATTCACTTCTTGCGTGGTGGTCAACGGTTTATTTGAGTCAAAATTAACGGATTAACGTGAGCTTGGTTCAAATGTATCGTCTCAACCCTGACTCGGTAAAACTGCAAACGATCATCATTCTGTTTTTTTTTAAAAGTGGACACGAAATGTTCGCCATTATTTTGCAAATTCTAACTTGCTTCAAATTTTAAGAATGTAGTAGCCGCTAGTCATTCGTAGCCAAAAATGCAATCGCGTTAAAATATGATTCAAATCTTATTTTGACTACACTCTTCTACTGGAGCTTGGAGGAGGATGATAATATTAATTATTATTAATCAATATTATCATCCTCTGTCTATTCATTATCATTATAATTAATGTTGATTCGAACTCGACACATTATTAACCATATGTACATACAATGTACCCCCTAATGAATAATAAATAGAGTATATACTTTGGTGTGAACTGCTGTGGAATCCTCCATTTAAATTTTAAAAATAAACAAAATTTTTAAAAATAATGGATACCGCACAATGGATTTGTTTTCATGGATCTTCGCTCAAATTTGCTTATCAATGGATTCTGAATACAGTCGAACCTTGTTATAGTGATACAACTCGAGTATTACGTAAAACTCTTGAAATTTCCTTACGAGTAGATATGAAAAAAATATTCCCTGTTGACGCTTTTTTCTGAGTTTTTATGACGTCATAAAATTCTCAGAAAAATTGAATATTATGCCATAATAAGTTATCTTTGTCCATTCAAATCTGGGGTTATTTTTAATACTTTCTATGTTTAATTCTTGTTATAATAATCGTAATTTTTTCTTCTATACTTTCTGTATTTATTATTCTATATTAAAATTACTGATTTCCCCTCCTAAAAATTTGGGATTATTATTTAGTTCAGTTTTAATGTCACAGTTGAACATTTAACGCTTTGTTGATTTATTTTGTATTTTTTTAAAAATTAGAGAAGCTGTTGAAAATACATACATATGTAAATAATGCTATTTACGAAAATTAATACTATGTATACCAACATTTCAAAATAATTTATCGGTTATAGCGCCAAAAAAGTCGTTATAACCGATCATGACTCTTCTACACTAATAAAGGTATATATATATATAAAAATTATGAAGTTATTTTAAAATCAAATTAACTTTTATTTGAAAATAATTTAAATCCTTATAAAGAAAAGGCGAGTACTCCCTTCTTTTCGGAATCGTCTGTTTTTGTACACGAAAGATAAAAAAATAAATGTGCACCCTCTGAATAGGAATTAGATGAGTCAGTGAGTCGGCAAGTCTATACAATAAGGAGGCTATTACGGGAGGAATTGTGCACTTTTTCCCGGCATTCCACAGGTGTGCAATTGGTGCATTCCGTAGGAGGAGCCTGTGTTCATTTCCTTCGTCGAATCAGCGTCTAGATGTGGACAAATAATAGGCTAGTAATCGCGCCCTATTGTTTCGTGGGCATCTGGTTTGTGTCAACAGACATAAAGAGCTGTATCAAACGTTATGGCTCTTCGGAAGCCTCCTCTTCAAGCAATGGAGCAGATGGAACGTGTATGCTTTTTTTTGCCAAATCGTCCTTTTTCGACAGTAAATTGACGTGACATTTTTCTCACGCTCTTCACGGCTAATACTGTTTTAGAAAGCCATTTTAGCTTCCTGCTCCATTCAACCCGATAATATCTCTTCGTTTGAGAGTTTTCTTTCATACAAATCAAATTTCAGGAAAAAAAAAATGGCGAATGTTTGCTTTCAAAGTCAATCTGGAAGAAGATTGCGATTGGCCCCAGCGTGGGAGTTTCGATGAAAGCATAGGACGGTGGCTACCAGTAGCAATGCGTTCCACTACATGCATTAGCGTAAATATAGCCTTAACTTATAGAGAGGGCTATAGCCTATAACTCAATGCTCGACACATAGCATTTATTTTTATTTTTTAGAGGTGCTACATTTTTTTTTTACAGAGGGCTCTGTCTCCTCTATCCCTGCCTAGTTACGCCAGTGACTATTGGGTTTAATTCTAGTAGGTAACTTGCCTTTTTTCCCTATTTTTTCCCTACAAATCCACCGTCCGGATTTTGTTCGCTAGGCTTCTGGAGAGAGAGAGAAAGTATAAGTACTGGATCAGTATTACCCTAGTTGCCCTTGCGCCGCGAAATATTAACTAGAAAACTAGTAGTTCAGATAAGAAAGTGCCTTTTTGAGGAATAGTTGAAAATCATCATCATTGAAAACTCTAGTTATTGACTGCCGAATGGGCATCTATACCAGGATCCACCACACTGCGGTACGAGAGCCAAATCTGGCTCGATAACACGCTTTTTACAGACCACAGATGAGATGGCAGTAAACAAGAAAAAAAAAACTTTTTCTCGAATGTTCAGTTTTTTTTCCTTCCTCGGAGATCTTTTCCCTACCGACAGGGAAAACTCCCTTCGCCAAACGGCCACTAGTAAGCCAAAACGGCAACACTTCAGTGTCGAAAAATCCTTAGCCACAAAACTTTTTACAATGCAGGTGTGACAAGTCGTTCACTTAACGAATGAATGAATGACTTTGTCCATCTATAATGGATGTAAAGACTCGTTCAATGAGTCGGTCATTGAACGAATTGACACACCCCTAATTTGAAATATTTTGCTCAACGTATGTGTGTTTAAAGTAAAGCTCCTAGAATCATGGGCTGACGTATCATCCGCCATTTTGTTGTACACTTTCGATTTCATAACAAGGTTTACCATTGAAAAATTCATTGTTCATTTTCTTCTTCTTAAACAATCTGTTGCAAATCTAAATATTTCATGTTTATTTTTCGAGTGATTTGAACAATTCACAGTGGCACGCCCACCCACTTCACCCTATTTTATTAAAAATAACACGCTTGTAAATCACTCAACTTCACACGGTAGTGAATGAGGATGGCATCAAAATGGTGGATGCGCCAGCTCTCTTTTTTAGGAACCTTAGTGTGAAGCAGCACTTCTGAAGATGAACATCATAAAGTATAATTTTAGATCATCAGCGCAAACAGAAAGTTTATAAGAAAGGGATTACAGAGTTACAGCTCCATATATCCATATGTATATGTACAAATAATCCATATCTCATTTCTCTTCATCTACCCAATCATATATAATATCTAACGAGAAAAGCAACTAACTTTAAACTAGATTTTTCCAGAATTAATCATGGGTTGGCGGGAATTGGCTAATTTGGCCCCAGAGCATGAAACTCTCTTCCAGCTACTCTATACAAACATTAAACTCATTACCATTATTTAAAAATTATCTTTCTCAATACTTACTAAATTAACATCTACTCATTTTAAAAACAATAAAAATTTCTTCCTCAGGTAGTATGGGCTTGCCAGACCCAACAGTTTTTGACTATTGCCACCCAGTCGAATCTATTTAATATTTTCAAATATAACAATGTATAATGTATCTTCAATCGTAATTGAAATTATAATTGTAATTACTTCTAAATAAAGTTTGTATTATATTGTAAAATTGCCCCGCAATTTGGTATTATAGCCATATATACCCCGCCTGCGTACGCCGGTAGTTCAAATTCTGACTCAAAAATGTGGTTTCCTCCCAGAGCCGTAGCCAAATTGGGGCTAGAGGAGGCTGAGCCCCCTGGAGATATAGTCAGCCCTCCCGCCCCCTTGGAAAATATTTTTTCTCAAAATAAAATATTGTAGAATTTTATTTTAAATTTTTTGTTTTGTATTAAATTGTACATGATAATGGAAATTGTTCTTTGACGTTAAAAATGTGTTCGAAATAGCTTTCTATGGAAAATCCTACGTACATAATGTCTTTACAGAGGTTTGAATCATCATACACAAGGATAAGGGGAATTAAACAGAGGCATACTAAAATTTACAAGTTTTTAATGAAAAAATTGCGTTTATAAATTTATTTATTAACGTTAAATATATTCTTGCCTGTTGTATTATTAAATATATTAATAAAATACATCAAAATATTCACGAATTTTAAGCCCCTGTATTTTTCTGAGACCCCCCTGTATTAAGCGTCTAACTATTGGCTTGTCCCCTCCTTTGTGACTTAATAAGAATCTATTGTACCAACTAAATTTTAGTCAAGTTGTTCAAAGTAGAAAAATTAATAATAATAATAATTTCTCTTGTTAAACGTTGGCATAAATGTAATTTCATAAATTTATTATGCTTCGATTTGTATATAACTTATATTTTTCATATTGCTTGTCAATTTCTTGGACAGAATAAAAAAGTTTGTTTTAATAATTTCGAGTTTTTTTATGAAAGATAAATTAGTTTGTTTTTGTCAATAAATAAGAAATATAATTAAATGGAGAGATAATCACCTTTCGAATTAGTGTAGATTTATTTAAGCTTAATTAGTGTGTTTAGGGGTTGATTTCAAGTTACTCTTAAAGTTTTTCGGCCGCGTACATCTGAGAAGTTTTGAAAGTGATCCTCTTTCAAAAGAAATTGATGACTTCCGGTCGATACTGGGTAATTCATCTCCATAGTATTCTGGTTTGTATTCTTATTTCGTTCATCCATCTATCTAGTCAGTTATATAGTTTTATCTGTGTTCGATGATCTCCTAAGAGAATTTTAGTCGTGCGTCTCTGACTTTCTTGCAATATGTCTGGACAGTTGGACTTCTTACGTTGAAAATGTTTCACCTTAATTATGCATATTGATCAGTTCAACATGTTCATTAAATTTCATTTCATGGAATATTCCAAATTCAATTACATATGGATGTTCCGACTCAAGGCCGTATACAGGATTTACTTACGTGGGGGGGGGATTTCAAAAAATTTTACAAAATAATGTTGAGTAGGGATGTGTTACCTTTATTGCAAAAAAAAAAGAAATATAAATACATCATTAAAAAATAAATGAGGAAATACTAATTTTGCCTTCAGACATAATTGTAATTTTTTACTTGTAGTTTTGCCATCAAAATTTAATTTTTTTTGTAATATCCCCCTTTTAAAGAAAATCTTTTATTTTTTCTTTAAAATATTCTCAAATTAGTGGTCTTCAAAACAAGATCTTGTGGTCGGAATTTTGATAATGATTGAAGGTTTGAGATTTTTTATCGCCCCCTTTTACAAGCTTGACAATTAAATGCATATACAGTGGAACCTGGTAAAGTGACCACCTCGGTAAATTGACCATCTGAATAAAGTGACCACTTTAAGTAATTGTAATTAATAATTAAAACGACTTACAAGAGATTCAATGACTTGGAACTGGGAGAAATGAGAACATAGATAATGCTGGTGCTGTATGTGTAAGTATGTAAATAATCAACAAGGAAAAAATAGTAAAAGTGTAAATAATGATATTAATAGTCATTATGAAAATAATTGTGTATTTAAGGAACATATCGACTTCATGAAAAGTGGTAATATTCAAATAATGAATGATATTTTACATGTAAAAAATGATACTAATTTGGAAAGTATTGATGTTGACATATTTCGAAAGGTAAAAAGCAATAAGACAGCTAATAAACATATTGAATTGGAATATTTAGATAATATTATCATAGATAATAACGAAATATTGGAAAATGAGTATGATAATATTAGTAATAATTCGAATATGGATTCTCGTGAGGTAAGAGGAAAATGTCTGTAATGACGAAGTAGATTATATATACTTGTTAAAATAATAGTTGGACAAAGAAAATATCAATACAGATAGAATAATATATTTAAATGCAAGGAATATAAATAATAAAATAGAAGAAATAGAAATATTGTTAAATGACGACGAATTGCAGATGGATTTTCTGATGGTGGCGGAAACTTGGATGAAAGAACATGACTTTATGATCATTTTGAGGGATTCTATGGTTACCATAGGTTCAGGAATTACAAAAGAGGAGGTGTTACATTAGGGATAAAATGGAGGGATATTTGCTATGGGAAGAAGTAATCAATATGAGTGATAACTACGAAATAATAGGAATAAAAAACAAAATGAAATATCAATAGTTTTAGTATATAGACACCCGAAAGTTATTTGAATGGAACTATTAAATTGGTTAAATAAGGCTCTAGAAGAAAGTACTATTAAAAAATATTCACAATAGGTGATTTTAATATCAACATAGAAAAAGAGAATAGTAATCTATTAATAAATAACATGAAATCAATGGGTTTGAAAAATTTAGTAAAAGAAAACACTCGTATTGCATCACAATCTTCAACTTTAATCGACTTGTGCTTCACAAATACTAATGAGGTGGTTGTTGAAGTTAATGACTATCAATTAAGTGATCACAAAATGATAATAGTTGACTTTGAGAGGGAAAAGAGAAAGGAAGTAAGAAAAAAGTTAAGAATTAGAAATTATTGTAGAAGAAACATTATTAAATTTAAAGATAAAATTGATAAATTGGGGAGAAGAATTTAATAAAGATAAAAAGAAATATTACATTTTTATAACATTGATACAGAAAATAATAAATGAAATATTTCCATGGATAGAAATTAAAGAAAAACGTTATAGGAAGAGATGGACTCCAAAAAATTTGTTAAACGAAATAAAAAGAAGCAACAGATTATATTCCAGATTTGTTGGAAGGAAGAAACTTGTTTATTTGAGTAAATGTAGAGAAACGAGAAGCAAAATGAATAAGTTAATACTAACAAGGAAACA
>QLNU02015003.1:25692202-25704374 GCA_006491805.2 Dysdera silvatica | reverse complement strand
GAACATCCGCTGTTAAAACAAGAGAGTTTCGTGTTGTCGAAACAGAAGGGGGAAGACCCCTTAACTAGCTATCCTCACTGCTGCTTGTCACTGAGGACTTCATTTTGGTTTTTTTAATGAAACGTTCCTTAAAACTTTAATATCTTAGTTACACTTTTAAGATATTCTAAATACTGAAGGCCATTTAGCGAAGATAAATGCTTTTGGAGGATGGATAAAGCCACTCCCAAAGGAAACTCCTTCATTTGTTTTAATATTTTCATAAACTTTTTACTCCACTGTCGGAAATGACTTTTCTTCCCTCAAATATTATTCAAAAATATACGTAAAAACAACCCGCGAGATATCAAAAATACTCTTGTAAACCGTAACCTTTATTAATCATAGTTAAATGTACGTATTTCCGCACCCCTTTTCAAGATACGAAAATTACCTTTTCTTTTTTCAAGATACGAAAATTACCTTTTCTTTTCTATATATCTGTTTTCTTCTATTTTCTATTCTTTTACTTACATTTGTTTATACGTTCTAACAGTCTTTCTAGTATGCTGTAACAGTCTTTCTAGTACATTCAAGAAGAGTCTTTCCAATACGTTCTAACAGTCTTTATAGCATGTTGTAACAGTCTTTATATCATTTTATAACAGTCTTTACAGTATGTTCTAACAGCCTTTATAGCATGTTCTAACAGGCTTTATAGCATGTTTTAACAGTCTTTATACCATGTTCTAACAGTCTTTATAGCATGTTCTAATAATGCCTGTTCTCTATCTTTGTTCAGTGCTTTATTACTATGTGTTGTCTGTTCTTCATACGTAGAGTCAAACTTCATAAACGTGAAGACTCAAAAATGACAGATCCTGAAATCTTCATGGGGATTTTTTTCCTGATTCCTATTTTTAGCCACATCCGGTACTTTTGACTTCATTTTCCATGATATAATTTGAGGTCAAGGGGAGAGCCCCATCCCCCCCCCCTTGAGCCTTGCCAATGACACTCATCCTGACAAAAAATTCGTTCAGGTAAAAGTTTGTTCGCCTTATCCGCAAAGGATAAAATCTGACGGGGATTCAGGAACCAGTTTGATGTTAAAAATAATTTACATTAAGTAAGCATAGTCATGCTAACATGGTTTGACTACAGTTAATTATATTTGGTTTCATTAATATGCTTATAACTATTATTCTTTTTTTCTTGGCTCATGTTCTATTTATTTTATGATGTTGTTTATCTTTCTCCCAATTTTACAGACATTGCTTGAAATTCCCTGGATTTTTTTTCAATTCTTAAGATATTTGTTCCACTTCTCCATACTTTTGTAGAAGTTTTCAAGTGTTTAAAACATTCTATGTGACAAGATAATACTCATCTCTTTTCTAGAAAGCTTTTAAAAATTCTTTAAATATTTCTATTCTTTTAGACTTTTTTTTATAAACCTTGAGACCTTCCTATTCTAAACTTATTTCAACGCTTATACACTGAGTGGCCACTTTATTATGACCACCTCGTTAATATTTTGCTGGGCCACTTTTGTCTTTCATAAAACATTGATTCTTCTTGGCAAAGACTCTACGAGATGTTGATAGGTTTTTCATGGACTCTGAGACCATGCTTGACGAATATCACTTTCCAACTATATTTATCACCACCACCATGGGTCATACCGGCCTTGGAGATCTATTAGGATCTGGTTAATCATAGCAAAAGCACCCCAGAAAGTTTCCCAGAAATTTCAAGTATAAAAAAGAGACAGAAACATAACATCGTCATTACTCCTGATGAAGGACTGCTGCTGATGCGTCCGAAAGCTTGAGTGATCTTTTTCATTGCTATTTTACCAGTGTTTAACCTTTTTATGTAATTTCCTCCCTGGTACCCTGTATTTTATTTCTAAAAGCACTACACCTAATGCTTTTTACCAGCAGTTATTCTCTGAATTTCAGGATCATTTTCAAGACTTTAATTTCATTTTCACAGATGGGTCCAAAACTGAAACAAATGTGCATTTGTCATTAACAACAGTGCCATTGAAAAAAAGATCGTCCTATTTTGCTACATTTTCACGGCAGAACTTTATGCCATTTCCATGGCACTTGCGTATATTTCAACTCATAGCTTAACTCATTGTATCATTTGTACCGATTCTCAGAGCTCTTTAAGAGCCCTGGAATCTTTTAAATATTCACCTCATCCTATTTTATCCAAAATCCATTCACAACTGCAGCACCTGCACAATCATTCCAATATTAAATTCTGCTGGATCCCTGCTCACATTGGTATCAAAGGGAATGAGGCTGCTGATGCAGCTGCGAAGGCAACGAACTCACCACTTGCTTCTAGCCAACTTCTTCCTTTCTCTGACCTGAAACCAATTATCAAGACCTGTGTGAATCAAAGGTGGCAAGAAGAATGGGATCATCAAACCAATAACAAATTGCATAATATTAAACATACAATTGGTAACTGGCCCTCCTCATACCGTAAAAATCGGAAAGAGGAGGTTCTCCTTGCTAGACTTCGCATTGGGCATTCCCATCTCACCCATAGACATCTGTTGGAAGGAAAACCAGCACCAATTTGCCAAGTGTGCAATGAACCCATGAGTGTTTTACACATTTTAACTCAATGCCCCTATTATAGACTTGCCCGCACTCTTACTTTTAACTCTTCATCACTGTCTGACATTTTAAATGACCATGCTGACCATACGCACGTTTTAAAATTTTTAAAAAGTACTGGTTTTTACTACAGTCTTTGATTTTACCATGTTTGGCGCAGTATAGCCCAGATGCTCTTGCGCCATAAAAAAGCCAAACAAACAAACAAACTTTCTAACTTTATGAATATCACATATATATATATATATATATTTTCAGCAATTTAAATATGTATGCTCACCAATCTAAAAATAAACATTTTCATCAATTGGAATAAGGAAAATTCATAAACTGGAATATAACGTGTGTTAGATAATTTTTAACTTGTTAATAATGTCAATAATAATAGTGTACAGCTTTATAATAATGCGGTTAAACTTGTTAATATTATTTGATTTGATTTAAGGGAATTTCCATGCAAATCAGTGGAGTATATTAACATAAAGGATGTACTATAAGCAGGGAAGACTGTTGTGCCGGGAGCATAGTGAACCTTGAAATGCCCTCATCCCACCCCCCATCCATGGTGACACTTATTAAAAAACCAATTTGATGAAACTCGCTAGAGCGTTAACCTATTATTATTATTATTCTATACCTATTATTCGATATTCTTGTTCGCATCTTTTAAGGCAGAAATCCGAATTTTTTGTGATCTAAAGTAAGAATGCATCTTTTCAATTTATGTTTTTGGTTTAATTTCTACAGTTTTGTAAAGAAAGTTTGAGGCACATAAAGTAGATTTTAGTGACTATGATTATACTTAGTACATTGTGAAGATACATATATATGTACAATATATATATGAATATATATATCATCATCATCATCATCATATTCAACCATTATCTATCCACGGCTGGATGAAGGTCTCTCCACATGCTTTCCACACGTCTATCCTGAGCAATTCGCTTCCATGTCACCCTAACCTGTTTTCTTATTTCATCCGCCCATCTAGTTTGAGGATGTTTAGTAGGTCTTCGGTGATCTCTTAGAATCCAGTTGAGAATTTCTGTTGTCCATCGTTGATCAGTTCTTCTTGCAATATGCCCAGCCCATCGCCATTTCAGCTCCTCATATATATAACGGATCATATTTGTTTAATCGTACAAAATAAACAAAAATCAATAAACAGTACATTTTTTGATTGCATGATGTTTTCTGGATAACTATTTACCAAAATCAAATTATTCAGTAATTAGTGATTAAAATATAATTTAAGGCTAAATTTATTACCTGTCAAATATTTAGAAAAGTTAAAAAAATTGCAGAAAACAATTAAAGCAAAGTATTTTTGTTTAGTAGATTAAAGTAAATTCTCAATAATTAAATATTATCGCTATTGCTATAATACTACTAAAATTATATAACAACGAGGTGCAGTTACCGCTACCCATAGTGATTTCAAAATTAGTTTATAAATATATTATTTCTCATCTTGTTTCATGTCGTGGACTTCGATTTCTTCAAATGATAAACAATTGACAAATGTTATTTGTTTTACGGCTCAAAGACTACAGTGGTCATGCTGCGCCGGGACCTACTGTTTTCCGAGGAATCCGAACCTCTTAAGGCCTAGGGAACCAAACCCCGGACTACAGTGAGCAGTGCGATCTTTATGAGATCTCTGAGTAAGCGTTCTTTGCACTGTTGGGAGTCGAACCCGGATTAGCGGCGCACTAGGCGAACGCGTTACCACACTGCGCCACCGCAGGGCCAATGAATGTTATTAAAGTCATGTGGTGAAAAGTCTTTCATCACAGATGTTCTACTCTTTAAAATATACTTCATGAACTTCATTTCGTAAATTTTTACTCTGTGAACTTAAACTTACAAGAAAACTATCACAAGTGTGTCCCTCCAATTTTAATGAAATTTTGTGTATTCGTAGAGGAAGCCAAATTATTGGATACGTATTTTTTTATCGGCTAAAAGATATTTTTAGGGAGTGAACCCGCCCCTCGAAAATTGATCGTATTTTTGTTTTTCGGCTGTAACTTCTGAACAAATCATGATAGCGTAATTTCGTAAATGTACAAAATTTCGCAGCCTATTCACCAGTGTAAAACAATTGTATAAAAAATATAATGAGTTATAAAATAAAATTTTCGTTTTTTGTTGTTTTTTTCCGCAAGGGA
The DNA here is from genome assembly GCA_006491805.2 of Dysdera silvatica. Lineage (NCBI taxonomy): Eukaryota > Metazoa > Arthropoda > Arachnida > Araneae > Dysderidae > Dysdera > Dysdera silvatica. Next base: position 25,699,579 of record QLNU02015003.1, on the reverse strand, counting down.
AGTAGCTCTTGCAAGAAAAGCAACCCATGTGTACCCTTCCTATTTTAATTAAATTTTGTGGACTTGTAGAAGGTGTAAAAACATTGGATACGTATTTTTTTTATCGGTTAAAAATTATTTTTAGGGGGTTGACCCGCCCCTCGAAAATCGACCATATTTTTGTTTTTCGTCTAGAACTTCTGAACAAATCACAATAGTGTAATTTTGTGAATGCGAAAAATTTCACAGCCTATCCACCAGTGTAAAAAAAATCGTTTAAGAAATATGATGAATTATAAAATTCAATTTTCATATTTTTCCGCAGGGGAAGTTGCGCGTAGGGGCGACGCTTTTCTTGTATGCACAGGTGCTATGCAGGATAAGTAGAACGTAAGAGGCGACACTTCTCCTACATGTATAGCTGTATGCAGGGGAAGAAATGTGCAGGGGCAACATCAGGTATATTTTCAGGAACAAGTAGAGAAACCCCTTTCACAGACGAAAAACAAATGATATGATTGTATATACAAATAAAATCCCGTCAGTGATATTAGTTATCTTCTAAATATGAGCTTATTAAGTCAACTTCTTCTGGAGATATAAATATTTACTTTCAGAGAGATTTTCGTGGTCACCCTATATCATGTACTATAATTCGCCGTGTATATGAGCCATGTGGTCTCTAATTATGAAATTTATGGCATATATTATACGTCTGTCCTTTGATCAGTAAAACTTAAAAAACCTGTAGATCTGGTAAATGTGTTTCTCTAACAGGTCATTGCGTATTAACTTTTAATTACTCTGCATCTGTTTCAATTTCCTTTTTCTTCCTATTTGTGAGTATTTTACAATTTCGTAATTAGATATATACATTATACATACATATTATATATACACGGCGAATTATAGTGCATGATATAGAGTGACCCATGAATATCTCACTGAAAGTTAATATTTATATCTCCAGAAGATTTTGGCTTAATAATCTCATATTTAGGTGTTAACTAGAGTCACTGAAGGGATTTTTTTGTATATATAATCATATCATTTGTTTTTCGTCTGTGAAATGGGTCTCCCCACTTTCTTCTGAAAATACACCTGAAGTCGCGCCTACACGTTTCTTCCCCTGCGTACTGCCACGCATGCAGAAGTGTCGCCCCTTACGTGCTACTTCTCCAGCATATCACCTGTGCATACAGGAAAAACGTCGCCCCTACGCACTACTTCCTCTGCGGAAAAATACGAAAATTGAATTTTATAATTTATCTTATTTCTTAAACAATTTTTTTACACTAGTGGATAGGTTGTAAAATTTTGTGCATTTACGAAATTACGCTATTATGATTTTTTCAGAAGTTATAGCCAAAAAACAAAAATATAGTCGATTTTTGAGGGGCGGGTCCACCGCCTAAAAATATTTTTTAGCTGATAAAAAATACGTATCTAATGTTTCGCCCCTTTATACAAATCCACCAAATTTCATTAAAATAGGAGGGGAACACATGGGTTGCTTTCCTTGTAAGCGCTACTTCCTATGCGGAAAAAAAACAACAAAAAAACGGATATTTAATTTTATAACACATTATATTTTTTATACTTTTTTTTTACACTGATTGATAGGTTGCGAAATTTTGTACCGTTACGAAATTACTCTATCATGATTTGTTCAAAAGTTATAGCCGAAAAACAAAAATCTGGCCGATATTCGAAGGGCGGGTTCACCCCCTAAAAATATTTTTTAGCCGATAAAAAATACGCGTTTATGGTGGCCTTCTCTCTACAAATGCGCAAAATTTCATTGTTAAAATCGGAGCGATACACTTGGGATAGTTTCCTTGTTAGTGAACTTTCACTCAGTGTCTATGGCGATGGCTTTTAATTGGTGTTCCGTGAACTCTCAGAAGTGCTCCGTGAAAATAATAAGTTAAATGTTCCGTGAAATAGTAAGATAAAGAAAAAACACACGATCACTCCTAGAATTAAACCTTAAATTATTTTATTATATGGTGAGATCTCTTATCTAGCGTATGTCGATTCTCAGGTGGTTTTCCTAGCACTTTCAAAAACACTTACATGAAATTGTCACATCGCGCCAGTTAAAGAACAACTCGTAATTCCACTTTCAATAAATTTTACGTGTTTTCATTTAGTGTAGCAAAAGGATTTTAAATATTTTCTTGTTTACTTCCATAAAAATATTAAATAAGAAATTGAGAAAAGATGCTAAATAAAAAATTAAAATTTTAAATGAAAAATTGAAAACGTTAAATAAAAACATTTAAAAATGTTAAAATAAAAAACATTTAAAATGTTAAATAAAACTTGTTTAAAACAATTAAATAAAACATTTAAATACGTTAAATCAAACTTTTTAAAATGTTAAATAAAATATTTAAAATGTTAAATAAAAAATATGAAGTCAAAAGATGTTTATAATTACATACCTATTTTCAATTTCAGTCTAAGGACAAGCGCTTCCTGTGTAAACGTCGTCAGTTTAATTTTGAATTTATGAGTTTTGGCTGAGCTTATTTTTTCCCCGCAGCTCCGAAAAGTTCAGAACCGTAAGGTTCAGTAGGAAATTGAGGTTTTGGTGAGTTTCATGATCGAAAAGTTCAGAAGAAAGTTCCATGAGGTTGAGACTAGAAAAAGAACCGTGTTTATTTTAACAAAGAGTGGCATATAGCACAAAAAAAATTGCATATAGGATAAAATGACCACTAACATCAAAACATAAATTTTATGTCATCCCTTGCTGTATTATGCAAAATGGGCATATGGATATCGTCATACTCTTCTCCTTTCTCCTCCTCCCTCTTCTATAATCCTGGAAGTACCTTCCTCCCACAATTATCGTTGCACATTCCTTTGTCTAATGCTTTGTTTTGCTAATCTCTTACTCCCAATTTTATTAACTATACAGTAATTTGTATATAAACGATACTCCTGGTAAAGAACTGCTGCTGCGTCCGAAAGCTTAGGTCAATTTTTCATTGCTATTTACTACAGTATAATAAACTATTTAAACACGGCGTGTTTAGTGGGTGGATGACGATCGTTTCGGCAGTGAATGACTGTCTTTGTCGAATCCAGTTACAAAAGTGAAGGTAAACTTTACCGCACTAGGCGTATAAACACATATTGCCATCTATATTTATGGAGAAGTGCGGTGAAGTTTACCTTCACTTTTGTAACTGGATTCGACAAAGGCAGTCATTCACTGCCGAAACGATCGTCATCCACCTAATTAAATAATTTTAACTGTGGTAGTCGTGTTTAAATAGTTTATTATAGTTTTAGCACAGTGTTTCTCGTTACTAATTATTTTACCAGTGTTTAACCTTTCGTATGTATAATGATACCGTCTATAGCGATATGTTTGCCTAATCCCAGCAGATATACAACGTATTAGATTCAACTTTGTCCATACCCATATAGCAAAGATTATCCTTAGGACGTCCTGGACATCCTCAGGCATAGGCATAGGCAGAAAGTTCATAAGGGGGGTTATAGGCTCAATGGTGGGGGGGTTACAGAGCTACAACTCATATATTCCTATGTTAAATATACAAAATTTCATTGCAATGGGGGTTACAACCCCCCAAAAGTACCCCTGGCTTCGCCTATGTTCTCGGGACGCCCTGAGGACGTTCTGGACATCATCAGGACGTCCCTAAAATGATCTTTGCTATCTGAGTAACGTTACTTTTTTTCTGGTCCCTAGAATAGCATCGTTATGGATAGCTTTCAGTGTATTAATGTAGATTACAGTCAAAATATTTGAAAGATCCATGATAAATTTAAAAAATAATCCATGACGAAACTACACTTTTCAAAACTTCGCTTACAAAATTTGAAATTTTGGACGTCTGTATTTTAAAAAATTTATTTAGTTGTCTTGATTTTTAATTTTTGTTTAAGTTGATAAAAAAGGGGAAAACTTTTATGAGGAGACTACCCGGAGTTGACGATCATTGAAGAGCTTTGAATGAAGAATTCAGAAACTATAATTTTGAAGTCTGCCGTTATAAAAATTTAAGAGGTTCTTTGTGTTATCTTTAAAAGCATGACATTGATGAGGGGGGAAAGGATGTAGAGATATTTTCCTCTACCTGCAAGCCCCTGAATAAAAGTGGTCAAGAAAGAAATTCACAGCAGATATTACTATAATTAAAAAAATATATAAATTAAAATTGCAATTAAAAGTTTTATTCCCGGCCTCTTGAATTTCAAAAGGAGTTTATGTGTAGAAAATATATTTTATTTTCTAAATCTGACTTCTTTTAGTGGCGAAATGATGGCGATAAAGACTGGTATTTGGCGTCGGTGAATAGCCGCCAAGGGAGAAATGAAGAGGAAAGAGGGTGGGAGCACATGAGGAAGAGTGGGGGAAGGGGATTAGATGAGGGGGAGGGAAGGAATTCTTTAGTGAGATGGGCGCTCGCGCTGCGAAGTCATTATTAGCAGTGCTGGCTTTTCGATCTCGTGATCGTAGTAGGCAAGGAAAAACAAGCTAAGAGCAAGTCGACATACAAGTTCAGAAAGTAAGTTTTGAACCTTTTCTTTTAATTCGGAAAGAAACGGGTAATTGAAACAAAATATATCGCGCCTGGTCCCGGAATTTCGAACACTCCCGCCAAACCAATCGGTCATGCAGTACGGCCAATCGGCGAGCCGCTAACGCCTTTTTTGGCGACTTTAATCGAAGTTCGAATCACCGCCAATCATTGGTTATTGGCGTGATTTTTAGGCGCAACCAGTGACGCAACTTCCGTTGATCGCATCTCGTCCATTTCAAAGGGATAATAATCGCTATCCCCCACCTTAACGGGATTCCCCCGTCAAGGGGGGGAATAATCACTATCTCCCATTAACGGTGGAACCCCGATTATCCGAAATGAAGTGGGCGGGACATCTTTCGGATAAGCGAAATTTCGTATAATCCGGAAATTGAATTTTTAGTGTAAAGGTGCAAAAAAACTGCAACGTTTATCCAAAAACGTGTTTAAAAAACGTTGACTAAACTCCTATTATGTAATTAAACTTCTACAAATTATTGACAGTGGGGAAAACGTCATGATTGTGGTAATTAAGGTACTAACTGCTTTGGAAATAGTATATATAATATATTTGTATACAGCCGATATACACAGAATATATACAGATCTTGTATATATATGTCCGATAACTACCACTTGTACTGGCTTTCTTCTTAAGGTGGGTGCAGAGACGTTGTCAGGCCATGGATAGGGATTTTAGCTCCCATGGAAATGTAGTTAACCTTCTGGAAAATAGTTTTTGCAAAATACATTGTTTTATATTTTTTTTGTATAAAATTGTACATGACAATGGAAATTGTTCTTTGACGTTAAAAATATATTCAAAATATATTTCTACGGTAGATCTTGTGTACATAATGTTTTTTACAGAGGCTTCCGTCTTCGTCTATAATCAGAATAGGAGGAAATTACAAATTTTTGTATACCTCTATAAGTTTTCAATGTAAAATTTGGGTTAAGAAATTTATTCGTTAATGTCATATATGAGGCGTTGAAAACAACAGTTGTATAAGTCCCAAAAATTAATTTTTTGAGTTAAGTCCATGGAAGTTAAATCCATCCTCTGGGGTTGCCTTGTTGCCTGCAACACTGGTATATATCCATAGTGTCATTAATTGGCTACAGAATGGCACCACGGGTTGCCTTGTTGCCTGTAACACTGGTATATATCCATAATGTCATTAATTGGCTACAAGATGGCACCACGTTGCTGTTGGTTAAAACGAAACTGATGCTTCGTTGGACGTACGCTCTTTCTTATCTCATTTTAAGCAAACATGGACTTGTACTATTGTTGTCTCAAAGGTCTCATACATTAGTCTACTTAGAAATTTAGCATTATCAAACATATCAATGAAATACATAATAGCATTAATCGATTTTAAACCCCATGTAGCTTTCAGAGCCTCTCTGTAGCAAGTGTCTAGCTACGGGTCTGGGCTGGAGTACAATAGAAAGCGCAGATACAAGCATTTTTCCGGAAACACTGAAAGAATGCCTGCATACAATAATAATATTAATGCAGCAGGCAATTTCTGTTAACCGGATTTTGATTAAGCGAAGTTCTACAGTAAATTGCGGACTCCCGTTGTGACATCTAAGATTCGAACGGCTCTTACCTTTACGCACCTCTAAAAATATCATGGACACCCCCCCACGCTTCAATGAAGCTATATTAGAAAAACTTAATACACGATAATGCACCTTTAAAGTGACTTAACGGGCTTGAATCTCCTAGTCCTTCGTCTCCATAGGCGCCCATATGGGGGGGCAGAGGGGGCTCGAGCCCCACCCTAGGCGTTTAAAAATTTGATTCACCCGAACCTGCTACGCATTTAGTTTCAAAGGTTTTACAGTCACATTTTAAAATAAGGTACTTTTTAGCTCATTACTAATTGTCAAGCAGTATCAATTATTTTTGTAGCATTTTAGTATCTTGTACATTCACTAAAATTCTTGACAGCTTTGAGAAAGAGGTAATATTTCTTCTCAGGGCCCCCCCCATAAGTACTCGTTAATTTTTCTCAGTCCCCCCCTAGAAATACTTCTATGAGCGCCCATGCTCATCCCAGATTTAATTTTTTAAAGCAGAAGAGTTGTTACGACTCAGAAATACTGCTGAGACGTCGTTTGCGTACCAACTAACCTAAATATGACCTTAAAGCATAAAATTATGCAAAAAATAGAAGTAAACTACGCATTCACCTTATAAGATCTTAAAAATAATAAGTATTTCGAGATTTTTTTCATTTTTTTTCAGTTATTTTCTATTCTAACCAGGGATTAAATTGGGTAGGAGCCCAGCGGAGCCCGGCTCCGGTACTTCTTCATTTTTGGCGATTATTTAAATATTAGCCGGAGCCCTCCAGGGTCATGAATTGCCAAAAAAGGTCATGAATGTCATGAAAAAGTAATGAATTTATGATTAAGGTCATGAATTTTGTTGTCCAGAAAGATGGATATAAGCAATCGATATGATTTATCGATTCTCTTGCAGCTATTCGATTTCTTAATCGATTTATTATAATGTTAGGGCTTCTGCACTTTTTTTGTAAGAAATTAAGCCCTGACGCTGACTTCACAAAAGCTATGCCCTTTATATATTGTAAGTTAAATAATTTTGAAAAACGTATATACTATAGTTTTATATAAGAACACATAAATTTATATTTATTTTGAAGTAACTAATTTGTTACTAAATTAGTAAGCGGTTTAGTGATTTAATACACAATCTCTAGTCAGTTAGGTCGGAGTCAGATAATATTGCGTAAACATGTATGTTTAGCAATAGATCAGAATTTAACGGTCCCGTTTAAAGGTGGATCCCATCCAAGCA
>QLNU02015003.1:25661541-25683783 GCA_006491805.2 Dysdera silvatica | reverse complement strand
ACAATATTTCCTATATAATACATAATACACAATATTTCCTATATAATACATAATATACAATATATCCTGCATAATACAGAATATTTCCTACATAATCCTTGTTACAATATTTCCTACACAATTCTTCGATAAATCCTTGACTTTCTTCCATATTTAGCAGTCTCTTTGCTTCAACATTTATTCTTGTGTTTTTCGGATAAATTTCATTAAAATTCTTTGTCTTCAACGTATTAACTTATTAAATGTTACAACCGTGTTTGTGATAAAATGTATTATTTAGGGGTTCTCACGTTGAAATGTATGCTAGAAAGACATGCTATCTATTTTTTTTTACCGAGGTCATGTCAAAGATTGCTTTTTTCTGCATTGTTTCTTTTGTTTGTTTTTTGTGAAATTTAATTATTTTGATTTTGGTGTTTATGAAAAAGAGAAATATTATGGGAACTATATAGTCAATTTGTGACAAGTAAATATTGATTGATTAAATCACATTACTAATGAAAAAGATGTGTTCTTAATAAAATGAATGAAGAAATTGATCGAATAATTGTCAATACGATCAAACAAGGTATGAAATATACCACAATAGAAAAAATACTGCGTTGGAGAATATACAACGTCGGAAAAAAAATACCACCATTAAAATCGATTGCATTATGAAGTACGGTGCAGAATGACCCTTGCTCAGTGGCGTCTCAATGCAACCAATGCAGTTTCATTGGGGGGCCCGTACCCTTGGAGGGGGCTTTGGAAGTCGAGGCTCCTTAGATAGCATAATTGTGGGATCCTGATATGGGATGGGGGCCCCTCTATCAGCGATTGCATTGGGGCCCAAATTCTATAGCTCGTCACTGCTCTTGAGCCACAAAAATACAACCACCCATTATGAAATATTAATTATCAAGGCACGTAACACAAATAATAAAATATTTATTTTATATAAATCGAACACTACGCAGATTAAATCAAACAACAATGTCAATCAATCAACGTTTATTGGCGTAGTGATACTAACGCCGTGATTAGATGGTGAAACGTTCGAAAGAAAATAAATATTTCTGCCTTCGGTGGGACCTGAACCCACGACCTTCCACTTGCCGGGCGGAGGCTCTACCCACTGAGCTACGAAGGACAATATATAATCTCTTTACGAACGTATATATATTGTTGCCAGTTATTTCGCAGAATGGTGTAGTACATAGACTACTATTTAAACCAAATTGCAAAGAGACTGGTATTAAATTGATCGAAATGCACGTTGCAGCATATGTATTTATTTTATATAAATCGAACACTACGCAGATTAAATCAAACAACAATGTCAATCAATCAACGTTTATTGGCGTAGTGATACCAACGCCGATGGTATGGCGTGATTAGATGGTGAAACGTTCGAAAGAAAATAAATATTTCTGCCTTCGGTGGGACCTGAACCCACGACCTTCCACTTGCCGGGCGGAGGCTCTACCCACTGAGCTACGCTTCCTTCGTAGCTCAGTGGGTAGAGCTATGGATTAGAACCAGTGGTGTATCTGGCCTCGAAATAAAGGGGTTAGGAGCCCCTATTACTTTGCACATAACGTTTATATGATTTTTTTATGGGCTTGACTACTTAAGGGGGGGGGGGAAGTTAAGTTATTTCTACCCCAACTATTATGCCAATAGTTGAAACGTCGATTGCCTATTATATACATAAACTTAATTAATCATAATTATTAAAAATATTAATTAATAACTTTATTAATTAGGTATTCAAAATTTCAATGGTTGAATTTACTTTATGTAGCACAATTATGGTAGTTTTGTAAGAAGAAAGAGTAAAATAGATATCACATGTTCAGAATGCGTGGAAAAACGGCATCTTGGGTGCGGAATCTTCGAGATTTTCCAGCGGCCAAAGATGAAGTCTAAGACGGCAGAACAATCGAATAGTTATCGGTGACGGTAGCACGTTGAGCTCTACTGAAAATACGGATTGCAGTTCGTCCAATACTTCAAAGATTCGATGGAATTGGAATAAAAAGCAAATTGTTTTACCTATATTCGCGACAGTGTACATTTGAAAAATATCATATTTAAATTTAATTATTGAATTAATTTAACTTGAATTGTTTATTGATTCAATTAAATAATTTAATAATTACCAGAACAAGATCTTTTCGTGAATATGGAAATCAGTATTAAAGATAATTAATGGCAAATATAAAATGGCTAAAATTCGATTCATTTGAACTAATTTTGATATCATTTCATTTAACTCAGAAAAGAAAAATCAGATTTGATGAATTTTTATGTTTCATAAACTTTCTCTTAAAATATTATTTTCAAAACAAATTTAAAAAACACGAGCTTTCATTAGGCATTATAAATTAGCAAAAAGCCCCCCAAAAAATAACAAAATTTTGGCAAGTGAATTCACATACACAGTGTACATAAATTAAAAAGTGTGTGACTTTATAGAATTTAGCCTCTTGGAGAAGCTCATCTACTTCCTGTATTCTTACAACTCTCCCTCCTCCTCCTCCTCCAAATTGCGGAGTGTCGTGCAAGTAGCGCCAATTTACCCATCTGACGTACGCCCGAACACTAATTAACTGGCAATAGCAATAATTCCACCCCTCTCTTTACCCCAACGCCCCCAATTTCATCTTCAGCATGCACGCAAGGAATCGTGATACCGCTGTTCTTGCTCGCCTATCGTGGACAAGATCGCCAGAATCAACTCGTCATAGTTCACGTCCCTTAAGATCATTTCCCATCACTTTCGTATTAAATTTTATTTTTACTGCACGTGCTTTTCATCTTTACTCATCAATTTCACTGCAACATGCTTTGTTTGCTCTGGTGTTCACGTCCTGCGTGATAGGGTATCAGAGGTTGATAGGATTTATTAGTGCAGGCTTGAAAACACCATATTGCAACTTTCCCATAGCGGGCGCTACCAGCCATGTGCATGCATTTTCAAGAAATATGTGATTGGCATGAAAAAACCTGCTCCATATGCAAGCACGGAAGTTCATTTTCATGCCATGCGTATTCCTTGCATGTTATCCAAATGGCCTTTTATTTTTTAATTTGATTTTCGTCCTATTTATTTATCTTTATTTCTTGTATGGGAAGCGTCCTGTACACTTCTAAGTACTGGCAACATCGTCAAAGCATGTTGTTGAGAATTTTTGCCATTTTAGTATACTCTACATCTAGACAATGGCACCTTGACATGCTAAGTCGGAACAAACTGCGAAGTTTTTGCTTGTTTTTTATTTTATGGCGCACACACACACACACATTACGATCATGTGGCGCCAGTGCTTTTAATTTTCATTAACATTTTCCACACATGTGCCATGTACATAGGGGGTTAACACAAATCTATAAATAACGCGATATCTTCGAATTTTCTAAATTTATTTTCAATTGTCATCGGTCTGCGTTAGAATCGAAGCTTGAATTGGGCGGGAGCCCACCAGAGCTCCAGCACTTTTTCCATTTTTGGCGATTATTAAAATATTAGCCGGAAACCCTGAATAGACGCTGTCATGAAAAAGTAATGAATTTGTGAATAACGTCAAGCATTTCGTTGTCCATAAAAATGGACATAAACAACTGATATGATTTATCGATTCTTTTGCAGCCATTGATTTTTTAATCAATTTATTATGATATTAGGGCTCCTGCACTTCTTTTGGTAGAAATTAAGCCCTGGTTGGAATCTAAATATAACAAATATTTCAAAAATGAAAAGCTAAGATTCCGTTTTTAAAAGCTTGATTGAAAGAAGCACTCACACACACCCAAAGAAGAATTGCTTACAGAATAAGGCTTGAAACAAGTCCCTTGAAACAACTCGCAAGACATGCAGTTTCCTAGTATTTAATTGAGCAACAAATTGAAACACATTTATTCATTTATTTATTTATTTTATTTTATTTATTTATTTGCACATGTGAAGTAGTAGATATTTAATACACATAGCAACAGAATTGAAAGTATTACATCACACGCGTGAGTCCCGAGTAAATGTTGTAGCATAATCCGCTCAAGACATTGCTCATTCATTAAAGTAGAACAATTCTCATTTTAGCCGATGATGTGTGCTTTACTGGCGGGTCAGCAGGAAGCAAATCCTGAACATGGGTAATTTTGTATGAATAGCAATACAGGATGTTTCGTACAATTTTATGCACCGTGTTCACAGATATGTCCAAAGTTCAAGCAATTCCCCGTGCACTGCACGTTCGCACACCACCTCTCATCTCTTCCTAGAATGTTGTGGCCACATCTTTTACTGTCGTCGAAGCAATTGGTTTCGTCCCTCTGCCAGATTTCACTTCAAAAGAACCTGTCTCTTCGAATTTCTTAACCATTCCCTCCAGACAACTTGGCAGACATCGGACCACAACCTTTTTTCATACCTTTTACTGTCCGGAACTTCTTCAGAGCTACTGGCGCACAGTCACCGTTCTTGTAAAAGAGCTTCACAAGCAGAGCGCGATCCTTCATTGAGAGAGTCATGACTATTGAAATAATAAATATATCAATCAGCAACTTCCAGCTCAATGTTGTCAACTTGTATTTTTGTTTTATCCATGAAATTGTTGAATATGATTTTAGTTTTTTGTAGGTTCATCTTCAGTCCAACTTCATTAATTCTAGTTGAGAACTCCTGTACCATGTCTTTGAGTTCTGATGGCTTCGTTGAAAAAATAACGATGTCATCAGCGAACCGCAAATGATTTAAAAATTCACCATTTTTTTTATTCTCTTGTTATTCCAATTTATCAGCTGAAAAATCATCCGTAAAGCAGAAGTAAGAAGTTTTGGAGAATTGGTATCTCCCTGCCTCACATCTTTACCAAGTCTGATAGTTTTGGTATCTTTATATAATCGAAATTTTGCACTTGCATTTTTATACACACGTTTCACCATGTCAATGTACACATCCTCGATGTCTGTTGATCTTAAAGAGTTGATGACTGCTGATGTTTTTATAGAGTCAAAGGCCTTCTCATAGTCAATAAATGCAACACACAATGGAAGTTCATATTCATGTGTTCTTTCAATTAATTCTCTTAATACTTGAATATGGTCCACTGTACTGAATCCACTTCGAAATCCAGCTTGTTCTCTTGGTTGAGCTGCATCTAATTTTTTCTGCAGGCGATGTGTTAGCACTTTTGTGAAGATTTTATAAATAGCAGGTAACAAGCTAATTGGTCGGTAATTTTTTAAATCCTCTTTCTCACCTTTTTTATGCGAAAGAATTACTGTTGCAGAATTACATTGGTTTGATACGTTACTGCTGTTAAGACATTTGTTAAAGAATTTTACAAGTATGTCTTCTACATTTTCTCCAGTTTCTTTTAGGATATCTAATGTAATACCATCACCACCATACTTCGTCTTGCAAATGCTACTTCTTCTTTTAAGATTTTAGGAGCTGTTCCTTCGACTATCTCAGAGTCTTCGTTTAATCCACTGTTTCCCTCATACAGCTTTCTGTAGAATTCTTCAACTCTTCTAAGTATTTCTTCCCTATTTCTTGTTACAGTGCCATCCTCTCCTTTTAATGCAATGATGTGTTTCTTCCCAATAGACAAACTCCCTTTAACAACCCTAAGGCTCTTGTTGCTTTCAATGGCCTTCCTTACTAACTCACAATTGAATTTTCTTATATCTTCTTTCATGTTTTTGCGCAAAGTTTTGCAAAGTTCTACATACTCGATCTTGCGACTGGTATTTTGATTGTCCACCTTCATAAGTCTTCGCCTTTTCATGAGTTGTTTCGTCTTCTCAGATAATTTGCTATTCTGCTTTTTACATATTACACCACCAATTTCCCCAGCAGTTTCAATTATTGTCTTAACAATGTTTTCATTTGCTTCTGAGATGTCAACTTCTTCAATAAGTCCTTCCAGTGCAGAAAAGCGATTTTTTAATTCCAACTTGAATGCCTCGGTATTTTCTTTTAATTTCTTTAAATCCACCCTCTTACATACTTGTTTCCTAATGAGCTTCTGCCTTTCTAGTTTAGTATTTAAGTGCATTTTACATCTCACCATTCGATGATCACTTCCAGTATTAAATCTGTTCAGTACACTGCAATCTTCAATAATTGATTTCTTGTTTGCCAGGATATAGTCAATTTCGCTGGTTCCTCCATTGGGGTGTTTCCATGTCCATTTTCTTTGCGGTTTCTTCTTAAAAAATGAATTCATGATGCTAAGATTTTCAGCTTCGGCAAATTCTATGAGTTGATCGCCACGTTCATTCCTTTCCCCGTATCCGTATTTACCAACCGATGTCTCTCCTTGTTCCTGTTGTCCAATTCTTGCATTAAAATCTCCCATGATGAGCTTGATGTGTTGTTTCCCCTTGGTATGTAGCTGTTTGATTTCTTCATAGAATTCCTCAACCTCCTCGTCGGTATGGCTTGATGTTGGTGCATATGCCTGTACTATCTGAAGTTGGTATCGCTGGGTTAGTTGAACAACGAGCCTCGCTGCTCGATCTGACGTGCTTTCGACTTCAAGAAGGTAGTCTTTAATTCTTTTGTTGATTAAGAAGCCAACACCACTTGTTCTTCCAGTTTCCGTTCCTCTATAATAAAACAAATGTCCACTTTTAAGTTCCACCAACTCTTCACCTTTTCTTCTAACTTCACTGAGTCCTACAATGTCCCATTTGATCTTGTCAAGTTCTTCTTCCAATTCCTGAAGTTTTGCTTCAGAAGCAAGGGATCGTCCATTATACGTTGCCAAGGTCAATAACAAACGGCAGCCTGGGCCATTCCAGTGATTCTTAGCACCCCCTGCTTTCATGCCACGCTGACCGCTGCCTTGATCAGGAGCACTCCAGCACCTGGAGACTAGGGGCCATGGTTTTTGGTGTATTAGCATATTGGAGGAATTAGCCATCATTTCACCACGCTGGCTAGACGGGTTGGTGAATTAGCCCTCCCCTTCCGCCTTTCCATCCGTGCAGCAAATATTAATTTGCCTCATAAATAGAAAGCTCAGCCTGCACCACATGGGGGGTGGGGGGGCGGGCAGGACACTAGGTTACTGGCCTGGCCGGTTCCACACATCGTCACATACGTTCAGCGTGTGGGTCTCCTTCCAGTTAGATACCAGCAACCCTTTTGCAGGCCACGCTAAATAATACCAAGTATTAAATCATAACATACTAAGACAGGCGATACAAATACTAAAATATACCATCTGGTATTATTGAGAGTAAAATTTTATCAGTTACTTTGTACGGTGTCTAGTAGCAATGTGTTAAACCATTTATTCACTCGTTTAGTGAATGATTTGGCCCATCTGTGGTGTACGGGCTTCCAAGGGCCCAAAGTATTACAGCCACCAATTATAGCCAATTTAAAAATTAGGGGGTGGAGGGGGCGTTGAAGTAGCTTTCGAAAATTTGACATTCCATTTGGCCTTCAAGAGAAAGACGTGCCTTGATGTTCAATGGGGGGGAGCTTGAGCCGCCCCTCCTCCCCCCCCCCATTCTACGTTACTTGATAAAATAAAAATACCGTAACATGATAAATCGGATATTCTTCTCTGACCTTATTGGATTCTTTTAATTTATTTATTACGATGTAGTAGTGGCTAGCTAGCCCCAACCAGTTCGCACCGGTTCACTTAAACCGGTTTTATTAAAATAACAACCAGTTAGTAATTGGTTTTTGTTAAGATGATATGGTAAATAGAAAAACCGTACCCTCAGCTAACTGGTTGTGAAACTTTTTGGAACGCACTTTTGCTAACAAGGGGGGGAGGGTACTTAACGGAGGGGGGAACGAGGGATAAAGATTGGCAGACTCGAACTGTATTAGTACTAATGTTGCTGCATAAAAAATCCTAAAAGGGGGAGGAGTTTAATATACCTGAGATATGGTAAAAAGATTGCATGGACAAAAAAAATTGAGAACCACTACACCGCCAGACGTTTCTCGCATGGCTTGTCGTCTACGCAAGCCAGTAGATATTGAATAAAACAAAGAAAAGTAAATTGGTAGCTTTAATTGTGGCTTGTCCAGTACAGATGTCCTCCTTCAGTAGCAAATGGGAATAAAAAGGTCCCCTAGAGCTCAATGCCAGTTTCTGTCTGCCATGGGCATCTAAGATGAAGAGAAGCCCTCTAAACACTCTAATACCTCTAAACTTTATGAAACGTCCTCTCGGTAGAATCTGTAGGTCATAATCGGTTGACACCTGGATCATGCACTATATCCACTCTCTTCCGTGGATCTTCGTAGAGAAAGTCACCATCAGCTCTATTATTAATAGCATTTGTACCATCCGTTTGAAAAGAGATTTCTACTGTAGCCACCTTAGCTCAGTTACCAAGGCTTCTTTATCCCACTCGTTGCAAAGTTCAGTTCAGCCCACTCTGTCATACAATGCCACTCCATCTTGGTGAATCATGCGAGCAGTCGACTCCACTCACTCAATCACATAATGCCATTAGATCTGCTCAGTGGAATCATCATGTATGCCAGTTATCGCCCTTATGCTCCTTTTGTTTTGATGCAGAGCAGTGATGGCAATATCATACTATCCCCAGACTGGAGAAAGACCACTCGATAGTAATTAAGTACTATTAAAAAGTAATTATGCTACTTAGATAATAATTAACAAAAGTATGCCTAATCTCTATATATATATATGTACGACTAAGTGACAATTCATTAGTGTGTCTACCTTCTCGCATTGCACATATCTTCAATTTACTGAGTAAGCAGTATTGATTAGAAGAAGCAAATAATATCCTCCATGGTAACAATGTAAATGTATACGTCTAAATACTTATCAAAGGTTCTTAATCCCTGTGTTGATGAACCGAAATGGCGTAGCTCTAAATCTAAATCGTCCAGACTGATGTAGCTTCCTTAGAACTGTCCGAACTAGAGTAACTCTAAGTCCAAATCGTCCGAATTGAAATCTCTTTAAGATAATAAGTAGGCATTTCGTGTGCTTCCAGGCAAAGAATTTCTCCTATCCATGTCAATCTGCTGTCTATATCCTATTTTTCCACCAGCTATCCATATTCTATTTGTCCATCTGCTATCTGTATTCTCTTTATCTGCTGTCTATATCCTGATTTCTGTACCCCATTTATCTGTTTTCTGTATCCTATTTATCCATTTGTTGTTATCTCTATCCTATTTTGTTATCCGTTATATGTATTTTTATGTTATCAATGTCTATATGTTTTCTGTATTTATATGTTATCCATGTCGATCTGTTGTCTGTATTTATATGTTATCCATGTCTATCTGTTGTCTGTATTTATATGTTATCCATGTCATGCTGTTGTCTGTATTTATATGTTATCCATGTCTTCCTTGTTTGTCCATCTTTTGTCTGTATTTATGTGTTATCTATGTTTTCCTTGTTTGTTCATCTGTTATCTATGTATACCGTGTACAATTTACAAATTTTTACCAATGTCTTTTCGATTTGTTATCTACATCTTTTCTATTTGTTATTTATATCGTCCTTATTTATTACCAATATCTTTCCTACTTGTTATCGATATCTTTCTTACTTGTTATAGATATTTTTTCCTATTTGTTACCTATATCTTACCTATTTTTACCTATATTTTTCCTATCTGAATAATATCTGCGTTCGTTAGCTCAGAGCGTTCATTTTAAGTCAATAATCTGAAATGGCCTTACGTGAATTATTGAAATCGATGTTTGGCAATGCAAGGTAAATGTTCTGTAGGTATTTTCAGCGAAGGATGTTTCCCATGTAACGTGCTGCATACTTATAATTCTCTATAATATTTTGACACTGGGTATGCCTTCATTATCAAAAAGTTTAATTTTAGAGCTGAAGTAGTCTGTTGTATCATCCTCATTTTCATCTTTTTCAAATCGCAGATACTTGTGTCTTTTCTCGTGAAGACTCAATTATTTCCAAGTTCATTGCTCTTTCATTGTTGACTCCCTCGACATTATATGATAGCTTCGGCACTGTCGACCGTGCTTTTACTGATGATATGAGCATGAAAAAATAATGAAGGGATCATTTTCCCGCGCTTTTCTATTATACTCTAAGGGTCAAAGTGTATAAACTATAACTTTGACCCCAAATTTTCAAAAGGCCTCGCTCACTTCCCGTGCAGTGTTGCTTTATCTACTAGGTTAATGTCGTCTCGGGCCAAACGCTTAGAACTATTTATCCTACTTAGTATTTTTGCCTTTCATTTACGGATGAGCTCTTCATTTTAGCCATTTCAGGATAAAATGATATATTGTAAATAATAAAAGAATGATGGGGTCTAGTCATCTACTGTTGCTCAGTCGCCAAATGGCGACCAAAATTTATTTTTCTAAAAACTTTTAATCGCGAGTTCAGTTTTATTACCGTTAAAGAGTTCCACAAGTAACGCAATATACTAAAGAATATCTACTAAAACTATAATATATATGCAACACACATTAAGGCATTTTTATAAAATAATTTAATTTTTCGTCTATTTTTGAAGGTGCTTTAAATTTAGCAACTTATATATGTTCTAGCGAATAAACTTATATTTTGGCGAGAAAACTCTCTTTTAAAATTTTAAGAAATTTCAATCGAGTAGAGGATCTTTCTAGAAAAAGGTATCTTAACCGTGCATTTTCTGTGATTAAACAACATGGATATGGAGGGATTTAATCCTACCATAACACACTCTGATAATGGTGAAGGCGAAAAAACCGTGCACTACTGGGCACGGTAGCTTAATTTCAGAGTATTGGAACGGATACCGAAAGGCCGCTGATTCAATACGAGCCTGCGACACGCTCATTTTTACTTCTTCTCCCACTCGTATGAGTCAGAAATAGATTCCAGTTTGAACTACAAACCTTGGACTCAACAAAAATCGATTCGTCTAATTATCCGACTTCCACAACGTCCCTCATTTCATCAGAGACCTACATCCCAAACAAAATAGTTAATCGTTTTCATTGGAATGCTCAAATGTTTACTATATTTAAGTGTATATTCAATGGTTTGAATTTATTTTTCACATAAATATCTTTATAGGATTTTTCATAGACCTTTTTGACTCACCTACGTACATATGAATATATGGGTCTATAGCCCCTTATAAGGCAATAACCCCCCCCCCAACCCTGAACTTTCTGCTTAGGCTAATGGGTATTGTGACATAAAATAGTGGAAATTACAGATTTAACAAACATGGATCCAGCACAGCAATGGATGTTCGATTACTTATGATGTAAGTTCTAACATTAGTAGTAAAATAGACCACAATAGCACCCTTTCTTTGCGTAAGTGTAAATTTCTTTTCAAAGACAATTACGCACAATTAAGTGTTTTGAATATTTTTCACAGATATCTTTGATTAGAATTATTTAAACACGTTTACGAAAGAATGGTAAGACTGTAACAGGTATGAAGTTATGAAGAATAAACCCATCTGGTGGAATTGAATGTACCTGTTAGCAATGTGCCCCAAATCATTCACTGAATGATTCTGTTCATTTATGATCGACGGGAAAGCGTTTATTGATTCGTTCAGAATTGACACACCTGTAACTCTAATATCAGGGTAATTTTCTGATATAGGTGCTACCCACCTATAGCACTTATAGCAAAAAATTAACCTGAATTAATTGGAGAAGAATTTTTGTTTGTAGTTTTATACTGAAAGTGAAGCACAGTTCCTTGATATATGCATTTGCACGCAATATTTTCGTAATTATCAACGTAATATTAGCGTGCAGCAAACTTTTATATTTCCTTGTGTGGTAAAATAATGATATTATTTTAAAACTGATTTCTTAGAGGTGAGGTCGAAAGTCCGAAATAAATATTACGATTAAAAGTTGAATCAAAAACAGTTGTCAATTGCATCGATGCATTCTTGTATCCCAGCAATTTCACGTCAATACGATCGTATGTTTGTGACTTTTGTCGTAAGTGATTTAAGAAATCTCTAATAATTGATCTTAGTCCTGATGAAAGGTGGTTCATATTGACACACATTGTCATTTTTTCTTCATACTTTTCTCACTTGTGCATATATATTTCAAATTGTTTCCTTTTATTTGACTTTTTCAAATGTTGTACATAATTTCACTTTCCGTATCTGGCAAAAATTATTGCATATAATTTTTCTTTATATATTTGGCAACAGTATGTATTTTTATGTTCTGAATTCTCAAATAATAGGTCAATTTTAGTTTACCATCGATGTATTCACACGTATCGCTCTGCCAAAACGGCATACTAGTCTCTCTAATTTTATAATCGAATTAATTTATTTGTCGGCGTGTTAATGAATTATCCTAAACCTTTAAAGCTTTAATAAAATATTTAATTTACATCCGATATCTGATGAAAATTAACATAACACAGGTGGAATAGAAATTGATGGAGTATTTGGTCGAGGATTAGAAAATAGTAATTGCAGAAATAACACCTCATATTTCAGCTATCACAGACCAATGATTACGTCTTTGTCTTTTTAAAGTCTTTATTTTACATTTTCTTTATTTCTTACATTCTTTAAAATTTAATTTCTTTATTTCTTACATTTTCAACGTTCTCATATTCAAAACATTGAAGGTTTTTATTTTGACACTATACTTTTATATTTTGACACATCAACGACGTTCGTTAATTGAGTTATCGATACAATCGATATCGAGTTATCGATACAATCGATATCGAGTTATCGATACAATCGATATCGAGTTATCGATACAATCGTTATCGAGTTATCGATATGGGGTTATCGATACTATCGATATGGAGTTATCGATACTATCGATATGGAGTTATCGATACAATCGATATCGAGTTATCGATACAATCGATATCGAGTTATCGATACAATCGATATCGAGTTATCGATACAATCGATATCGAGTTATCGATACAATCGACATCGAGTTATCGATACAATCGATATGGAGTTATCGATACATCGATATAGTTATCGATACAATCGATATCGAGTTAGATCGATACAATCGATATAGAGTTATCGATTCAATCGATTTGGAGTTATCGATACAATCGATAACACAATATCGATTACATAACGCGAGAAGTAAGAAATCCAAAATGAAAGGGATAATAGAAGAAACTAACATAGAAATAGAAGATACGAGAACGCTCATAATTGAAACTCTATTCAGGGACACTGTGTGGATATAACCACCTTAATTGTAAATACTTTAGAGCTCACAAGCTTGGCAGCATTAAACGTGTTTAGTGAAAGAATAATTATTTATGAAATCCCTTTTTAAAAAAAAAATAAAAATATATATTGCAGCATATTGACTAAACCTAACTTATCGAATCTGGTTGAGCACAAATCTTTTAAATTCTATTCTGATTTACAAATTTTGATACTGATGACCATTCAAAAAGCTGAGGGGAGTACATTTTAAGCAAAAATTTCAGCTTATGGTTCTTCCTTCATCATCATTATTTGCTAATGATATTATTCGGCGCTACAGTCCATAAAGAACCTGGGCATCCTTAACGATCCTCGCATATTCTCCCCTATCCAAGGTCTTACTTCTCCATCCTTTTACTCTCAATCTTCTCAGATCTTCTTCCACTCCATCACTGTATCTTCCCTAGAACGTCCCGTTTTAGTTCTTCCTACTGGATTGGTTCTTATAATTTTCTTAGCCCACCTAGATTCTCCAATCCTTTCTGCAGGTCCATCTGATTCTTCTTTTCCTCATTTCTTTCATGTGTTCATGGTCTCCATATGAATGGTGTATTTCCCTATTTTCTTCAATTCTCCCCAATTTTCCCCCAATTCTCCATATGTCATTTTCATTGCCTTCAGTATTTTCCGAAATATTTTCTTTTTCCATATTCTCAGCAACTCTTTTTTTCTAGCTGTCAACGTCTGTGTCTCTGTCCCATATAAAACTACAGACCGTAAAATTGTTTTATAAAAGGTAATCTTTAGTTTTCGTGAGACATTCTTGGAACCTATTATCATTACTATCATTTTTATTATTATTATTAATGATACCAATTATTATAATATATGCTTTTATCACTTTATTGATATATCATTTTTCTAATATACTTTTTATATTGCCGAAAATCTGTGAAAAGGTGTTTTCTAAAGTTTAAAATTGTTGCTCTGAAATAATTTGTCCTGTTTAAAAGAAAACTTTTTCATAATTTGCAAAAGTAGACTTCGAATATCTATTATTTATTTTTCGACTATCAACCGACTTCGTTAACGGCCATAAGTTTACGCCTTCTTTCAGTATTGCGTGGAAGGCCCTGGGCTCTCAATACTCTGTGTTTAGTTAGAGTTTGCTTCAGTTGGTTTCTGGCGAGAGGCGGCGATGTCTACCCAAAATGAGCTGATGCGTTTTACTGAACATCAAAAACTGGACTCTATGACATTGATATTAATATGCAATGTTTTCGCTATTGTTTTGCCTTTGTATTTTTAAAAATAGATTATTGTTTTGTCTAATTGTTTATTGTTTTGTATTTTTAAAAATAGATTAAATTATAGCAAATTACTGTAGACTATAAGCTTAATCTAGGAATTGATTGTAAAGTAAACGAATTAAATGAACAGTATAAGCATCGATATGAAATTTCTATCTTCATCGATATGAAATTTCTATCTTCATCGATATGAAATTTCTATCTTCATCGATATGAAGAATTATAAGAAGTCGTGCATAAAACTTGTGATAGGCATAGAAAAGTCGTGATTTTATCTCAGAAAATATATCTTTTCTTGGGTCATCTTTTATTAAAATATTTATTTTTTAAATCTTTGTCTGCATTCCACTCTTCGTCTTCCTGTTCCCAGTTTTCTGTCGATTTTCAGACCCCGTCCACACAAGTTCTTTTATTACTGATAACCAAGAGGTATCAAAACAAAATTCAAATTTATTGTCATTGCCGAAATCTGAATTTTCAAGCAAGGAATTGCCAGCTTTCCTGTCATGAATTACTCCATTGTGAAGCTTCTTTATGCATGAGGATATTTGGGACCTCCAATGCTAAATTCCGCCATGGAACCTTGCGTGAATTTTTCTTGCTAGTAGTTTGGCAACACTTCTACAACGAAACCAAATATCCGATCGGCATCCTAATGCTCTTGGTAATCTAGATTCTAGATATTATTTTTTCCCAATAAATATCTGCTTCAGGTTCGTGTACAGGAATTCAAAATGGGAGGATTTTTTTGTTGAAATTGGGGGTGGTACAATTTTCATTTCTCTCAAAAGCAAATTGTAATAATATTTACCAAATTGGGGGAAGGGTTAGCCCCAACCCCTCCCATCCTATGTCTTGATCTGCTTCGAGAAAAATTTCGATTTTATTCAAATTTGAATAGTTTGGCAGGGGTTTTTTTTCAGCAAATTATGTCGAATAATATTCATATTGATTGCTACACTATTCTGTAATAATAGAAAACTATTAGTTTGTGTTGAAAAGTGCTTCAATAAAGCAGTTACATTCTACTTTTCAAGAAGTACTAAACGATGGCATTTTCCATTACCCTGCCATGTTGTCCTTTTATTTTTAAATTTTTAAAAGAACTGTATCCATAATTTTATTCTTATAATAATAGTAATCCAAAAGGAATAATACTCAGGGATTAATTTTGATCCAATACTTATTCTTATAATGTTGTGCAGCAATTTAAATGAAATTTCTTCTTCTTTATGCGTAAGAAGATTGAATATATCACTTTTGTAGAGTAAGTCATTTATGTCTCTTCTCGTTTACCTTAAAATCCTTTATATGGGAACCCATAAGTTTCACATGTAAAATCAAGGGCATAGCAGATCAGAAATTATGGAGGGGGCAATATTAGCTACAAAAAAGATAAAATGATTCGACGTTAAGTGAAACAATATATTTCGTTATCTGATGAGGGGACTCGTGTCTTCTGAGTCCTCCCTTACCTATGCCACTGTGTGAAAGCTTTCAAAGAAATACTTAGGCATAACTCGCTCGAGACCCACAGCTAAAAAACTCAAAAGAAATAAACTAACCCTAAAAATATTTAACTTACTCGTAAACGTTATGCAAGATGACCTGACGTAGCACAATGTGGATTAGATTTATAAATGGAATGAAAGAACGAGTAAAAACAACAAATTATTGTTGATAGCTATTTCGGTAGCTGATCCGCCACCATCATCAGAACAGTTATGAATCTGTTTACATACGTGGGCGTGAAGCGTTGCCAACATCATGATCACAAATTAGCAGACTGAGAGGTGTTTACAAGTTGTATGTTAGGGGTATCGTCTCGTGCTGTGGAAAGGAGAAAAATTTTCTAAATCGGTGAAAGCGTATTGAAAGGGGGCTGGTCATAAATGGAAGTCGATGTTATAAGTATAAAGTAGTCTGTATGGCGTTGACCTTTACTCATAAATCATTATTAAGTTTTTATTTCCTTCACCCTAGTCTTTCCCCACAACTTTCGTTCCATTTCTATTATTAATTCTTTCTTTATAATGTGTTTGAATTCCTCTGACTGTTCCATTCAGTAAATTCCATAAGTTTGGACCACCGTACTTTATATTGTTTCATCCCCCTGCCGTCCTTGAAATCGTATTGTGATAGCGTAGCACTTAAGCGTCGTTAACGTTTTCGAGGATCTGTAAAATACTTGTGAAAATGTATACATACCGCATGTGTATACGCTCGTACGATTCACAAATGTGAATACAGTGGATTTCCCGTTCAGTGGACAAATAGGGGTTAAGGGATGATCGTTCAATCCCAAATGATTTAAAGGAATGATATGATGGACTACCATTTTTAAGAACTTTAGCTTGGCCCCGAAAATTTTATCCCAAAACCGATGTTAATTCTTATTCGCGAACAAACAGTTATTTCGACACTGGCGTAAGGTTTAAAAACACGACGTTTCGGGAGCCAACTGCTCCCTTTGTCAAGTGAAGGCAGAATGAAGAGTTCGTGAAAGTCCTTATTCACGAACTTTCGATTTTACGAACTTCGTTTCTGTTTAGTTTTTCTTTGAAGCGGATGGTCTTATGTGTTCTTATAATCGAGAGTCTATTGAATTTTAATACTATGACTGCGTAATTTTGATACTAAAATACAAAATATTTAATATAGTTAATATTTTTAATATCAAGTAATAAAATTTGATCAACATTAAGTAATAAAATTTGATCAATATTAAGTAATAAAATTTTATCAACATTAAGTAATAAAATTTGATCAATATTAAGTAATAAAATTTTATCAACATTGAGTAATAAAATTTAATTAATGTTACAATATCTTAATATCTCTATAAGATTACAAAATCTTACAATTTACCTTCAAATCAAAAATACCATCCGATGAAATATCTTTAGAGAAAATTCTTTTGTCAAACACAAAATCCGTTAAATGGAAGTCTTGCTGTATACTGTAAGGGACAGAGAGAGAGAGAGGAGAAGAGAAGAGAAATGGACGCTATCACACGTGTCCACTGTTCAGTTGGGCAACCCTTATATTTTTCTTTCGTTGTGTTTCAAATCATGTCAGTAATGCTTGGCACCGTCCGGCCCATCGAGGTTCAGTTTTTTTCTCATCGCCAAATATTACTTGCAGCCAATTATTCTTCCTTGACATGCGGTTCTTAGTCCACTGTAATCGCTCGTGTTTGTGGTTTGCAGTTAAAGAAGGTTTCTTTAAAATATATTGCACATATCACATGTGGTAGCTTTTTTAACACTCTGTGAACATCACTTTTCAATAGTTTCTTTTTTTTCCCAAGTTACTCATTTTTAGTATCGACATATGACCACTAACGACGTGTTTCTGGATCAATTGCTCTAAATATCGAATATATATAACATGTAAATATCTAAAGTCGAGGAAAAGTGTTATTACCGCATCTAGTTCACTTCTGCTGCGGATGCTTCCTATTTCCACTTAAAACGTTATCAATAGAAGATTTCTGCATCCTTTTAACTATATTGAAATTTCACTTTCATTCCTTCATCGTCAACTTCCAAATTTGAATTTTCTCACAGGACGATGTCTTCTTCCCACGTGGCATTTTTGAAAGCGCATCTAAACCATTTCAAATTGTTTACTTTACCTCCCACTTATAAAGTTCTGATGTCAGACGAATTTTCATGTCGCTATGCCTCTTTTTCCAGCGCTTTTCTGAAATTCCATATAATTCTGGAACACTTCTTTTAAACTCATTTTCTTTAAATACTAATAAACGTAAA
Source organism: Dysdera silvatica (assembly GCA_006491805.2). Lineage (NCBI taxonomy): Eukaryota > Metazoa > Arthropoda > Arachnida > Araneae > Dysderidae > Dysdera > Dysdera silvatica. The sequence continues at coordinate 25,665,542 of QLNU02015003.1, read as the reverse complement.
AATTAAGCACTTTGCGGTCATTAAATTATCTCTGAAAAGACAATTTCTTTCGTTTTCACAAGTGTTTTAATGAGTTCAGTAAATTTCAAACACTGACAAAATTTCGTTTTAATGAGTTCAGTAAATTTTAAATATTGGAAAAAATATTTCGTTTTTACATGTTTCCATATAATTATGGAACACACTGTATTATAATGCTTTGAACTATTTCATCGTTCCTCAACATAATATTTTTGAACATACACTAGTTCTTTTAATTTTTTTTTATTTTTTGATGTTAATATATGATGCTTACAATGTCTATATACCTTCGATGTCTTTTCAATCCCTATATGCCTTCAACCACTTCGACATCTATCTGCTTTCAACATCAATGCACTTAAGACTTCAATGCATATGCATCTTCAATGTTTGGTATGACTTTAGAGTCTACCTGCTTTTGATATCTTCATTAGACAAATTTCCCTTCAGTAAAAATATATGCGTCTTATGATTTCAATATACATATGCCTTCAATGCATATGCACCTTCAATATTTGTATGACTTTACAGTCTATCTGCTTTTAATATCTTCACTAGACAAATTTCCCTTCAATATCTATATTCGTCTAATGCTTCGATATACATATACCTTCCATGCACGTGCACCTTAAATATTTGCATGACTTTATATATAGAGTAAACGTACTTTAAATATCTTCACTAGACATATTTCCCTACAGTATCTATATGCGTCTAATGCTTTCAATATACATATGGCTTCAATGTATACGTACCTTTGATGATTTTAATATCTTCACATGTAATGCCTGTATACTTTTGATGTTTTAAATGTTTTCGTACGCAATATTCGTATGTCTTCAGTATCTTGATTAGTCTCTTTAAATTCAGTTGAAAACAGCAGTTATCACTCGCTCTCATTATCGTACGCTTGATTCAGTATCTTACAGACAACAATAACTACTGTTGTTTGCACGTTCACCCAAGCATTTCTATTTTAATTTCGCCTGGTTATTCAAAACATATACCTCGCTATACATCTTTAGATAACGCTTATATTATTTTCAAATTAATCATCTCGTCCTTTAATTAAATTAGACATAAAAATTTTCGCGAGAAAAAGTGGAAAAAGGTGGAAATTTATTTTTCCTCCATTCCTGTATTCTCATGAAAATTAAGTCGTCAGCATCGTTTTTTTCTCGCCTGAGAATGGCCCGCCAAACACTCATCGCTTTCAATAATAGGGAAAAGCCAAACCAATTTATTTATTTCCCCACCTCCCTCTTTTTGTCCGCAACTCAAAAAGGAATGAAGAACGCTCGATTTCAATGAAATATGGGAATGAAGTGGGGAAAATAAATAGGGAATTTTCCCGAAATTAAGAAGTTTTAAGAAGAAAATGCGCGCTTTTGTATAATATAAAAAATATGCTTATTTGCGCACAACTGCTTGCTTGACTTTGGCAGCACTGGTTCTTGATCGAAACTAATAACTAATTATATTCCAGTGGCAGAAACTGAAATATTCATAATTAATTATATCCGAATTATTAATATTTTTGAATATATGCAACATATAGCATTATTCGTCTCCCTCTTTATCCGAAAACCTCTGTTAATCGACTTCCGTTTTCCTAGTAATGATTTTTTTAGGATTTAGTATAACCGGATGAGTAAAAGCAAGCAGAGCCGCCCTTAGCAAATGCTGGGCCCGGGAAAAAACATATTTCGGGAGACCCATACATATACGATTAAGGAAAGAAAAGAAAAGGAATAATATATATGAGCACTAGATAGCATAAAACACGAAAGCCGAAGCAAAAATATTTTTGGGGAAATTTTTAATATTACAAAAATTAAAAATTTGAGAATTACGCTTCGCGGGGCCCCAAAAGGCTCGGAGCCAGGGGCATGGGGCCCCCGCTTTCCCTGCTTAAGGGCGGCCCTGAAAGTATGTGTAATTAAGCGGAACTAATGTTGTTAAGGGATCTCTGTGATAAAACTATAAAGCAAAGACAGTCTAAATTTTAAACTTTTGTGAAATATTGTAAATAAATAATTTCAACAGTAAGACTCCGGAAACTCATTTATTTTTAAAACAACAACGTTGTTTTCCGCCAAATTTATACCTGTTTTAAAAATCTGTGTTTCTAATTGCTATAACTGGAGCTGGATCCCAATACATTTTGGTTTTTTTCTTTCATTTTCCGTGTTCTGATTTTTCAGCTTAGATATACAATCAAAAAATTTTTAATGATTATCATCATTTTCCATCATGTTCCAGAAGTGAAACATTGGTCACTACTGATTATACAAAGTGATCAAAATTTGAGAGTACATTTAAAACTCAATTTACTAAAAAAAACAGAGCATATAATACAAATATATATATATACGCATGCAATGTATATAAAGGTCATTGGCGCAGGCAGGGGGGTGTTGATGGGGGTTGTAACCCACCATTGCAATGAAATTTTGTATATTTAATATAGGAATATGTGAGTTGTAGATCTGTAAACCCCCATTGAGCCTATAACCCCACTAACGACCTTTCTGCGTACGCCTATGATAAAGGTCATACATGGAGTGGCGCCCCTTCAACCCCCCCCCACCACCAATTTAAAAAAACAAAACAATTTTAACATTAGAGGAGCCAAGTAAAGGAGTTTTACCTCCCTCCTTCCTAATTCTTCTACCTCCTATTTGTAAAGCTTGTGTGCGAGCCTGATGTATACATGTATACATCAGGCTCGCACACAGGATTCCCCAGTGGAGGAAGGGAAGTATTAAAATCAGAGACATTGTTGGTTCGACAACTTTACTTGTCCCCCCATCGGGTTAATGTCAAGATTTCTCCAACGAGGAGGTGAACATCCAACCCCTATTATTTACATGCCTGACAAATATACATGTACTCATAAGCGGATCCAGAAAAAAACCCCAGGGGGCACAGATCCTTCTGTGAGGTGAGACAGTACAGACCACTTCATCATATTCCATAATTTTGCATAATAAATCAGTTGCTTCTAGTTTTTCTTCAGCCTACCTGGGAGGAGGGGCTCAAACCCATCTCTGGATTCACCAATGCATATAATAAAAAACATTTTTCTGTCGCACTATTGTTGTCGAAAGCAGTTTTGTGATTCCATTTTGGAATCTTTCCTTCTTTTTTTGTTTTAGGACAAGTTTTAGTGCTTGTTTTTTTGTTTTTTTTTGAACGAGATTGTGTCGTTGATGAGAATATTATTGACGTAGATGGTTCATAATAAGAAGTAGGAGTAGACATAGGGGCTTAGTAATGTCCTATGGGGCGAGATTTTATAAGCAGACTCACCTGCCCACTAACATGAGATGGATGATCGACTTCCGGTTCATTTTCGACAATATCTACTTCACCTGGAAGTCAATAGTTCTCAACATACCACAGTTGACAAATATCGCAATGCTCCTCCAAATTAATTGATAATTTTAAATCACTCAAAGAATTAAAATAATCCAAAGCTTCTTCAACTGTTCGAAATATTTTTTCCATTTTATTGACAACCCGAAAGAACAAGATAAAATTCTGAACCGAAATGAAATTCAATCCGTACAGAAAAAAAAACGTTTAAAAGAAACTGAAAATTAAAGAACATCGCCTAATGAAATTGATGAAATGTTTCTGTCCATTAGATCGAAGTATTTATGTCTGGCAGATTGTAGAAGTACAGCCGTCTGGGAATTCGCGAAACGCAGCCATGTAGAGTTTGGGAAGTCTGCACCATACCCAAAAGTGCCCAATGTTCCACTTATAGAACATCGAAATATAAATGTTCCTCGCGTGCTATTTAATCAAATTATTTCATCTTTTTTACTAATTTACTATTCCTCCATCTTTTGTAAATCTTACAAAAAACTGACAGTTCATATTTCCAAGAGGAAGTAAAAATAAGAAAGTGCTTAATATCAGAAGGTAGAATTGACTCAAAATGGACAATTTCAATAATTTATAAAAATAACAAC
>QLNU02015003.1:25634677-25645983 GCA_006491805.2 Dysdera silvatica | reverse complement strand
AAGGCATGGCCCCGGTTGCTCAATGCTTGTTCCCCCATTGCCCCATCAAGCTATTTATATGCATTTTATATATATTTATATAACAGATACATTTATATAACAGCTATTTATATACATTTATATAAAACGACCCCCAGGTACCCTGTGTCCCATATGCCCTTTGCCTTGCCCCAGTTGCCCTTCATCCTGGTTACAGGCCTAGTCCTATCTGTACTAGTCCTGTACTAGGTCCTATACTAGTCCTATCTGTAAAAAATTGTTCTTCACCAACCTACTCGGATATCAAAGGTCTCCATAAATAGCCAGTAAACAGCAGGAGTCACTGAATTTTATAGGCGTCTCAGTGGTTATGTGGTTAACCCAGTGGTTCAGCAGTTACGATCTTGACCTTTGAACCCACTATATTAGATTCGAGGGACCTTACTCGAAGGAAAAGGAGCACTGCTGTATGTAAGGGGCGTTGATGGGGTCACAACCCCATTGCGATATAATTTTATATACAAGGTCTTTATAATTAAAGTTCCACTTTGAAATGGCCATAAAATGAAAACTACTGGACCAAATGTTATCAAACTTGGTAATAGCTTACAGGAGGTCATGGGATTTTATTTTCCGCAAAAAAAATAAATAAATAAACTAAAAAATAAAAATAGAAGTTCAAAAATCACCACCACCGGGAATGGCACTGTAATCAATATTGTTAAACGAAATAAAAAAAATGAAGACATCGGTTTAAAACGTTTTTAATCGTTTCTAAAACGAAACTTTGTGGGGTTATGCAAATTGTTTATGGTGATAACATAAACAATTTGGCGGAATTGAAAGATGCGATACACCGACATGTCCGCAACATTCCTCCTGATATGCTAAGAGCTGCTGTTGAGAACGCAGTAATGCGATTTAACTTGCTTTCAGAAAATGGTGGACGCCACATTCAACATGCTTTGTAACACGTTTTAGAAACGATTAAAAACGTTTTAAAACGATGTCTTCATATTATTGCATACAGCGCCATTCCCGCTGTCGGTAATTTTTGAACTTTGTTATTATTTTTTTATTTATTTATTTATTTATTTATTTATTTATTTATTTATTTATTTATTTATTTTTTTTTTTTTTTTTTTTCCGGAAAATAAAATCCCGTGACATGAAAATTTGATAACATTTGGTCCAGTAATTTTACTTTTATGGCCATTTCAAAGTGGAACTTTAATTATAAAGACCCTGCATATATATATATATATATATGGCGCAGTATAGTCCAAATGCTCTTGCGCCATAAAACATACAAACAATATATATATATGAATGTATATATAGTCGTAGCGCTGTAAACCTCCTATGGACTTCCTGCATACGCCCATGGAAGAAAATAAGATTGATTCATTGGTTTATTTTCATAAGATCTGGGGCTAAGAACTTTTTAATAGTTCAAATTTTAAAATCGTCCGAACTTTAAAATAGGCCGAACTTTTAAATAGCCCGAACTTTAAAGTAGTCAGAACTTTAAAATAGTCCGCAAAATTTGTCTCGAAGTAGAGGGTGAAGAGCTGTTTCTGTTTTTATTAATTTTTAATTAACTTTGTTATCAATTTGTCATTACTTTCTTATTAATTTTACTTGTCTTGCTGTTGATTTTCATCGAGTTATTGTTCAATTTTATTTGTTTTGGTGGGTTTTTTTTGGTTTTTTTTTGGTTTAGTAAAAACATTTAATTCTTCCTTTGATTTTCCATTAAGAATGTCAAACTTGAATTATGAAGCAGATGAGAAGACGACTATAACCTATATATAACTAATATATAATCTTAATATTAGTTATAGTTATAATAACTAATATATAATTACTAAATTAATATAACTAAGACGACTACATTCTATGTATGAATATGTACAACAGGCTTACGTAACAGTGACTTTTCGTGAAAAACGTTTAATCATTTAATTAATATTTTTAATGATTATATTAATAATTTTAATAATCAGATTAATAATTTAGTTAATATTAATGTTTTTCCCACCTACTCGTATTCACAACAAACTTAACGAACATGTATGTTTCATATTAGTTTCTGGAGACCTTTAGTCACTGATCGCGCATCTATTTCAATGACATTTCCAATAATTTTCAAATTTTATTAATACATCGATATTACTCCTGATGAAGGACTGCTGCTGACTCGTGTGAAAGCTTGGGTGCTCTTTTACCAGTGTTTAACGTTTTGCATGTAAATTTTATTAAGCGTACACGAGCTGAACTTTGTTTTGAATACAAATAAAAATAAATGAAATAAAATTCAAACTTTTAAAATTACAGTGCCCACATTGATAAAAATGACGGCAGAAAAGCTGCATTTTAGGAACATTACTTAATCGTTCAGCGTAAGGACAATAATAATAAAAAATATAATAAATACGTTAAATGCTCAAATTTCCTCATACAGAGCGCCAAAATTCCGTCACCAAACTCCGAACGAGCGCCAAAAATAGGACCTTGTCAATTTAAGTGGCGACAAATTGGGTTAACCTCCGGTGAACATCTGATCGGAGTCGATTGACAGACAAAAACAACGGCTGTTCGCCGTTACTCGGAATAAACCAAAGAAAATATCTAGATATAAGAGGTTGGCGGGGTGGGGGCTAAAGAGTAGCAAAACCGTAAATATGTATGTCGACATCAAAATAAAAAGATATAGAATTTTTTTTTTCCGAAGCGCAATTTGAAACTAAAATATGCAAATATACTAAGATTATCGGATTCAGGTCGCTTTGCATTTTGTTTATGGGATGGAGGTTTTTTGCAGGTAGACAAAAACTGAATATCATCTTTTTTTTGTACTTCGGTAACGTTGTCGTGCTTTTCACCAGTACGTTTACTCTTGTCCTCTAAGGGGCGCCAATTTGAAAATACATTAGGGGGGCGCTGAATGTAAGGATTCACATGTGCAGTTAAGTAAATCAACTAGGGACAATAAAAATATAAACACTGCTAATTAATATATGTTATGTATTTATTTTACACTCAACTAAATTCCTTCCTTCCTTCCTTCCTTCCTTCCTTCCTTCCGTCCGTCCGTCCAAAGCTGAAGGGGATAGTAATGAGATGTTCTTAAGAATAGAGGACTGATTAATGCTACTCAAACCTCTTGCTAAGTGAAAACGGTGTCCCGTACTAAGCGTTACAATGTTAAAATAAGTGTCACAGCAGATGTGATGTATGAATTAACCACCATTGGGAGAAAAGCGGCAAAAACGGCAGCATTATAGTATCTGCGAGGTCTTACCGTAGAAGAAAAAATATTCCACACCATATGCTTTCTTTAAAAAGCGTGGCATTCCTCAACCAGGAACTTTGACAGAGAACTACCACTGTTTCATTACGCCATTGCCAGGTTTCAATCTACAAATACATTTTTTTTCTTGATTATATTTATGTAATTTCAGGTCTTTAAATTCAATGTCCTTTGCGTTGTTTCTCAACATTTGAGTGCTATGAAGGCATGTCATGGACTTTGTATTAATTCACATTATAAAAAGACTTCAATTTACGTCGGTTCGCCCAAGAACGCATGTCATCGACATCCCACTGATTTACTCTAGAAAACGACTTCAATTTACATGGATTCTGATTACGTAGAAAACGACTTCAATTTACATGGATTCTAATTACGTCTGTTCCCCTAAGAACGTATGTCATTGACTTCCCACTGATTTACAAAAAATGGTTTCAATTTACGTCGATTCTGATTACGTCTGTTCCTTTAAGAATGAATGTCATTCTTAAAGGAATCATAAAATGATTTCAATTTACTCGGATTTGACCAGGAATGCATGTCATTAACTTCCCATTGATTTGCCTTAGAAAATGGTTTCAATTTACGTCGATTCTGATTACGTCTGTTTCTCTAAGAACACATGTCATTGACTTCCCATTTATTTAGATGATAAAATGATTTCAATTTACGCCGATTCGCTCAAGAATGCATGTTACTGACTTTCCACTGATTTACATTAGAAAATGGTTTCAATTTACGTCGATTCTGATTACGTCTCTTCCCCTAAGAACGCATGACATTGACTTCCCATTGATTTACATTGCAAAGCTGTTTCCGTTCACGCCGATTCCGATTACGCCTGTTCTCCTTACGAACACATCTCCTTAGTAAATCAGGGTTTAATTGTACAAATTTTATTTTATGGCTTTGTAAATCCTTCAATGGAAATAGTGTGAATTAATCAGTTTAATTAATTAATTCCCGACCTTTGTATAATAATAAAATTAACAGTGAGTTATATCTTTGTGTAGCACTCGCGATTGAAAGCATAAAATTCAAGATTGAAAATATCATATATGAAATTAATTTTTGATGCGAACGTTGTTTATTTTTAAGAAAAGGTTATGAGTTGGTATTATTTTAATTTTCGATGATCCCTTCGCATTTGTTAATAAAATAAATCCCCTGCCCCTCCAATTCCGGCGCAAGAGCACAGGAAAGGGAAAAGCACTGTTCTGTATATCAACACTTACGGTATGAAATCAACAGTTTCAGGAGCGTATCAGTTCAAAAGTTGTGGGAGGCTGGAGTAACGTTATTACTGACATGCAATATGGCGTTAAACACTATGATGTGTCTTACTGTCCAATGGAAAGGGGGGCCCATGAGCTTCTTGAACCCCCTTTTCATACGCCACTGAACAGTTTAATAGCGTAAACTCTCTGCCGAAAGCATTTATGGCTTTGAAGTGATTTGAATAAAAACATCTAATTAAAATCAAAAGTGGTGAAAGAAAAGACAAAATTTTTATTGGAAACGTGGCCTTTCATTGGTTAAAAATTTCCAATACGGTTGTTGAATTAGCCAATGTCTGTGAACTATTTCAGTGCTTGTAGCGATTTTCAGTCAATCAGAATTTCGTAAATGGTTTAACACTAAACGATGGAGAAAACAGTTCATCGATTTTGATAAAATTGCTTCTTAATTAAGATTTCATCAAAAAATAAGTTAGGGAATGTTTAAAATACAAGTTGTATGTTACTAAGTTTTTTCATCACATATATATTTACACTACTTAGGCATACACATTTACATCACATAGTCATATGCTTTCACCTTACATAGACATTTGCATTTGCAATTACACATACGAGATTACATGTACAGCAGTAAGGACTAAATATAATGATGATATATCCTTTCACAGAACGACGACAAAATTTCCAGTTGACGTTTAGAAAAAAAAAGAAAGAGATGGAAGTTCATTGTAAAATGACAAGCCCCAAATCTCGAGATGCTGAACTGACATTAGAACATCTGGGATACTAAGCATCCGGGTCTTTGAACAGTAAACAGGACGTTGAGCTTTCATCGTTCATCGATGACATGAAATTTATCACAGATGATCACCACATTTCATGATGAAATTTATCACAGATGATTACCACATTTCAAGATGAAAATGATGAGAGATGTTGGCGGAATCAAGGGCCAAAAACAGAAACTAGAATCCGAATCGCTTTAAACGAGTTTTCATTTTTTTCTATCTCATCTTTTATATTTAGCACCCATTTTTTTCAACGTTTCATGTGTTATATGAATTATATTATCGTAAAAATATTACATTTTACACATAATTTAAATATACTTATTCATTTTAAATAATAATATTAAAAATAATATTAAATATTGAAAATATATGACAAAATTTCGATTCTGACACCTTGAAAATCACCTTAATAAAACAGAAACTAACAAGATAACCAAGCATCTTCTTCAAAAGGCTGTCTTACTCAGAAATGTGCTTACATTCTAAGAAAATTCATCCTAAATCATACTTCCAAAAAAACAAAAAAAATACATCCTGAGAATACCTATGATATCTCAGGGCCTAGAGAAGGGTCCAGTATGATAAGATAATCACAGTCGTCAAAATCAATGTACGCATGTACAATAATAATTAAAAATATGTTTGTACATAATACTCGTCTACAACCATCACGTTTTCTATAAGAAACTTTGGAAGTAAAATACCAATATCCACGTATCGGAAGATATTTTCAAAATTTTCATGATATCAAAAAAATTTAAATGCGAATATTTTTATTAACTAATACATATTAACCTAAAAATTCTATACAAAAGTGGAATATATAAAAGAAATAAAAAGCAATAAGTTTTAGTTTAAAAGATGGAGACATCTTTGTAATTATGCAATATCTAATTATTATTTACAAGAAAAAAACATTATCGAGTACTTTTAATCATCAAATCTCTAAAGGCTTTGGTTCACTGAAGAATTATAATTATCTAATGATTAGTAATTCCGGATTAATAATAAGAAATGATTATGATGAAATTAAAGGTCAAATAGCCTGTAGAAATATGTTAAATTTATAATGAGGTTTATAGAATGAGTATAATCATTTTTATCCTCTGTCTGCGAACAGACGCGTTTTTCGCAAATTCCAAAGCCTGGCTAAACGCTGAACTATAGTTTATGATTATAGGCAATCTACGATGACGTAACATAATTTTTTAAAAGACATAGATCTATATCTACTCTCCTAAAAACCTAAATCTCGGTTGAAACGGGGAAAGATTTTCCCGATTGAGAAAAAGTGTTCCCAAGCGGAATTTTAAATCTTTTTAGAAGAGGACGATTTTAGGAGGAGTGTTTTTGGAAGTTAAGATGTCCAGAGGACACTTCGTATTGTCCCCTAGGGGGTCGCTAGTGGAGTTGACAACTTGTTCGGACATTCCACGCAGGGGATGGCACCGGGACGTCAAGATCGAAATATAGTTCTAGATGTGAAGGATTTCTTTTAGGGGATGACAAGTCCTCAGTCACTGAGACGGACTCTTTTTACCCTTCTCATGCGCCGGGATGGACAGCCAAATTTGGCGACTTTTCGCCTTATTTCCGACACTTTCTACAATCGTTGAATTCAATGGGAGGTTTATATATTTCGGAGGAACCAACTGGAAAAGTCCCGGGTCCCTTCGACAGCCATAAAATTATTTAGGGGGGCGATCTCCTCAAAAATTAATAGCCAATAAACATATGGAATAATATAGATCATCAGGCCTGTAGCCAATCCGGGGCTAGCAGGGTCCTGGCCTCATTTGCCCCTTTAAGCTATGTTGTATATAGAACAATCTCAGAATGCCTTGTGCTCCATATGCCCTTGGCATTGCCCAAGTTGCCCCTTCACCCTGGCTACAGACCTGTAACATACCATAGATGTGAGAATGAAATATATTAATTGATATTATTTATGTTTCTCGTGTTGCTTTAAAGACGTAACTGAGTGTTATTTAGGCGATCAAACTGACCTTTTACTTTATTACGCCAACATATGCCTGCAGTGTCGTAATAATTTTTTTCAAGAAAATTTAAAAAAGACGGAGAATTTTATTATTTGTTGACTAAGTCTTTGGGCGCTTCTTCTTAGCAAAATTATGGTGGTGGATTGAGCCAGATTGGGACTTGCCTAAGTAAATAGATAGAATACCGACTTTCCCAACATTTTCCCCAATTTGGATCGTCTGCCATGTTTGGTTTCTAATATGACGTTCCAAGACTGACAAATTAAAATATGAAGGCCTCTAAAATCCTACGCAGTTATGAATATCCACGTTCAATTGGAGTCGAACTAGAAAACACTGTGATTGCAGTAGCTGTTAGGTCAACCACTAAGCCACTGTAAGTGGATTTTTTGATGGAGAAAAAAAGGGGATGGAGTACCTCAAAATCTCCAAAGTTTATTCTACGATTACCTCGTGTTCCAGGACCCCTTTGTCCTATCCGTTTTTGTCTACAGCAAAAATTCAGAAAACCAATTATGTTGGACCTAGTGGGTCGAATTTACAGAGTTCCAGAAAATTTCAAATTTTGAAAATCACTCCTATTATGGACATGATATACGCCCTTGCTGGATCCTATATACTCTAATTTGATAATAAAATTTTATTATTTTTCCCAAATTTTACATCGAAGCTATAAACATTTTATTGCATATATTATCAAATTAAATTTCAATAATCAACCTTTATATAATTTTTCAGACCACAGTGTACATTTTAAAGTCTATGAAACATTTTTAAAGCGATGTGTTAAATACAAACCAATTAAAGTTATGGAAAATGGATTTAATAATTTGGCGATGAATTATTGGCAGATATTGGCGATTTGGCGAACTGCGGAAATCAAAGTATTTTTTTTCAGTGTTTCCCCAACGATGATGACAACCCCTTGCCTACAGTGGTCACCAATGACCTGTGTAATGTAATGACCGCTGTCCGAGTGGCGAGTGGTTCTATTCGCTTTCTCAGCGTCCATCTCCTGATTTCCCTGAGGTGGGGGGAAGACCCCTCCTCCAAACGATACCCTAGGGAAAACAGTCTATCTCCTTTTCCCCATGCTTTCCTTTGCCGATTCCCGAAACGTTGAGCTTTTTCCCTGTCCGCAAACTGCCGCACGTTCGGTTCCCCAAATCTGGCAACAAGAGCAAACAAAAAAGGGAAAAAAAAGGAATGATGGTTTTTGGCTTCGGTTACATCAGAAAGTCGCCCGCGATTAACGGCCTGTGCCAAGCATCAACATGACCTAGGTAATGTCTCAATTGCCTCTTACCGGGCGCAATCTTGTTAACTTGGGAGATTTGGCCCCAAAAAGAGCAATATGCCGACGCTTTTTCCATAATTTAGTGGCAGACTTCGACAGACACATATAGATATAGGCATTCTTGTAATAACACAGAAAACCAACATGGAGAAAAAATAAAAAACTAACTTTTTCCCTATTGGGAATCTTCTGTACATCCTTCAACTCTGGTTGTATTATTATAATATACATATACCTGTTGTTAATATACGAATTTTAATTTTATTATAAGAATTATATATATTTATTTATTTATTTATATATTTATATATATATTATTATATTTATGAAAAAAAAAACCTTTGTTAAATGGAGCTGGACTTTGTTATTTAAATAGGGCCTGCTTTTATAAATAAATTCGTAAATGGTTCGGTGAAAAAAAAAAAAATCATATGAAGAATACAGCACTAGACCAAGGATGGGAAAATGCATTCGTTGAGTTAAGTGCAGCTCCATTGAAATTTGAATCTGTTTTTATTGTTCAAACTTTTTCACGAAGATCTTTTAAGCGATCGAGATAGGAATGAAGAGCATTTTTGTGTAGTATCTTAAGTACAAAATATTTAATAATTTTACACGAGTAAAAGCAAATATAATATTGAAGAAAAAATGTTAGATGAATACAAAGAAAAACTGAAAGAATTGAAAGCAGATTTCAAATATGGGTTTGAAGATTTGAAAAGTTTGAAATCTACATTTGCATATTTTGTGAACCCATTTATTTGTGATATTATTGAAGATGGATTTCAAATTTCTGAAATAATGCTTGTTAAAAAAGCGGCTGAGGAATTGGAGTTATTAGAGATAAAAGAGGATCAGGCATTGCAAATGCAGCACAAATCTACTTCTATAATTGAATTCTGGGAACTAGTGCCAGAATTAAAATACCCTTACTTAAAGCTGTTTGCCGTCAAATTTCAATTTTTGGTACAACACATTCATATGAATCTTTGTATTCCACAATGCAGTTCATGAATTTGAAATATCATTCACATTCACCTCATATAATTGCTGTAATTGGCATAACAGCATAAAAAATACTGGGGACACAATGCCAGTGGAAGGGAGCTTGTTGTTAAACAGGGCGAAGCCAGCGACAAGGGCCCGTCCCCCCACTTCCGAAAGTTGTAAAAATTTTTTGCTTCCCCCAAAAAAATTTCGAAAAAAGCATTGTTTCATTTAAACGTTGCTCGATGACATTCACTTTACCATAAAATTAATATTGTAGTTGCATTACTAGTTTCATTTTCACATGCAATGCTCCTTAATAAATTGCGTATTTATTATGCTAATAGTGATGATGCAGACAGTCTCTTTAATTTATGTCGTTGATAATGAGCTTAGAGGGCCAAAAATTTCCTTGAGCTTGCGAAATTAAAATAGAGAAAGTATAGTTGTAACGTTATTAAAAACATTCCGTTTGAAAGTTGAAATAATAACACGTCAATGAAAACGCTGCCATGCAGAAAAGAGAGCTATATAATAATACAATCCAACGAAAGGTATAATTACATCAAATAAATGACAAAGTACATTTTTTTATTTCGCACTAAATACACTACGCCGATGTTATAAATATGTTTAAAAAATATAACCGCGCTCCTTAAATTAAAAAAAAAATATTTTAAATTTTGAACAAAATTTGGTTTGAGATTGGGGGGACATGGAACCCTAATACCAACATTCAGGGGGGACGGGTTCCCCATGTCCCCCCCCCCCATTAACGGCGCCCGTGATTGCTGCGGATGCCACCAACAAATTTTTCGTCAAATTCCAAAAATTTGACCAAAGTTTTTCGTTAAATGTTATGTTTTTTAATAATGAATTTTTATTATACTTTGTTTATTATTAAAATTTTGAAATAATTATTTTATATTTTTCTTTTCTGTTTTATATATGTATAATTTACATAGAACTTAAGCCATGTAAAATATGTAAGCATATTAATTAAATTAAATTTAAATTTGTGTATTTAATACTATGTGACTACGGTGAACATATGAAAAACGAAATACGGCTCTCATTAACCTCATGCATGCCCACCCCTGGAATTTTTTATATATATTATATACTGTACTATATTATATACTATGCTGTATTATATTATATTTTTTATATATCTATGTTATCATATATCTATATATCATCATATTATCATCATATCTGAAGTCTTTCTTCAGAAGCAAGCAATCGTCCATTATACGTAGCCAAGGTCAATAATAAAATGCAGCTTGGGCCATTCCAGTGATTCTTAGCACCCCCTGCTTTCATGCCCCGCTGACCACGGCCTTGATCAGGAGCAATCCAGACTGAATACTAGAGGCCATGGTTTTTGGTGTACTAGGATAGTGGGTGAATTAGCCATCATTTCACCACGCTGGCTAGACGGGTTGGTGAATTAGCCCTCCCATTCCGCCTTTCTATCCATGCATCAAATGTTAATTTGCTTCATGGATAGAAAGCACGACCCGCACCACTTGAATATGGGGTAGGACACTAGGTTACTGGACCGGCCGGCTCCACACATCGTCACATACGTTCAAAGTGTGGGTCTCCTTCCAATTAGATACCAGCAGCCCTTTTGCAGGTCACACACATACACACACAGATTGTATATACATAGAATCTTTTCTCTCTCTCTCTCTC